>CM069528.1:4667500-4700000 GCA_035773235.1 Eospalax fontanierii
GGCTAGGGTTAGGGTTAGGGTTAGGGTTAGGGTTTGGTTTAGTATTAGGATTAGGGTTTGGGATTTGGTAGGGTTAGGGTTAGGGTTAGGGTTTGCGTTAGTTTTAGGGTTAGGGATAGGGTTTAGGTTAGGGTTAGGGCTAGGGTTTGGGTTAGGATTTATGTTTGGATTTGGGTTAGGTTTAGGGTTAATTTTAGGGCTTGGGTTAGGTTTAGGGTTAGAGTTAGGGCTCGGATTTAGGTTAGGTTGAGGGTTTGGGTTAGGCTTAGCGTTAGGGTTCGGGTTAGGGTTAGGGTTAGGGGTTAGGGTTAGTATTAGTGTTTGGGCTTGGGTTAGGGTTAGGTTTAGGGATAGGGGTAGGTTGTGGTTTGGCTTAGGGTTATGGTTAGGTTTAGGTTTCGAGTTAGGGTTTGTGTTAGGATTAGGTTAGGGCTAGGCGATAGGGATAGGTTTAGGGTTAGGGTTGGGGTTAGGTTTAAGGTTAGGGTTAGGGTTGGGTTAGGTTTGGGTTAGGGTTAAGGTTAGTGTTAGGGTTAGGGTTAGGGTTAGGGTTAGGGTTAGGGTTAGGTTTAGGCAATAGGGATAGGGTTAGGGTTAAGGTTGGGGTTAGTGTTTGGGCTTGGGTTAGGGTTAGTGTTAGGATTAGGGGTTGGGTTTCGGTTAGGGTTAGGGTTTTGGTTACGGTTTGCGTTAGTGTTAGGGCTAGGGATAGGGGTTATGGTAGGGTTAGTGTTAGGGTTTGGGTTAGGATTTAGTTTTGTATTAGCGTTAGGGTTAGGATTAGTTTTAGGGCTTGGGTTAGGGTTAGGGTTAGAGTTACGGCTTGGCTTTAGGTTAGGTTTAGGGTTTCTGTTAGGCTTAGGGTTAGGGTTCGGGTTAGGGTTAGGGTTAGGGTTAGGGTTAGTGTTAGTATTAGGATTTGGGTTAGGGTTAGGTTTAGGGTTAGGGTTTTGGTTAGGGTTAGGGTTGAAGTTTGGGTTTGGGTTAGGGTTAGGTTTAGGGTTTCGGTTAGGGTTAGGGTTAGGGTTATGGTTAGGTTTAGGGTGTGGGTTTGGTTTAGGATTAGGCTTAGGGTTAGGGTTAGGGTAAGTGTTAGGGTTAGGGTTTGGGTTAGTGTTAGGGTTTAGGATAGGATTAGGGGTAGGGTAAGGGTTAGGGTTTGGGTTTGTGTGAGGGTTAGGGTTAGGGTTAGGGTTAGTGTTAGGATTAGAGTTTGTGTTAGGTTTAGGGTTAGGGTTAGGGTTAGGGTTTCGGTTTGGGTTAGGGTTAGGGTTAGGGTTAGTGTTTGGTTTAGGGTTAGGGTTAGGGTTAGTTATAGGGCTTGGGTTAGGGTTAGGGTTAGGGTTA
The DNA here is from genome assembly GCA_035773235.1 of Eospalax fontanierii. Taxonomy (NCBI): domain Eukaryota; kingdom Metazoa; phylum Chordata; class Mammalia; order Rodentia; family Spalacidae; genus Eospalax; species Eospalax fontanierii. Next base: position 4,668,848 of record CM069528.1, read on the forward strand.
GGGCTTTGGTTTAGGTTAGGTTTAGGGTTTGGGTTAGGCTTAGGGTTAGGGTTTGGGTTTGGGTTAGGTTTAGGGTTAGGGTTAGGGTTAGGGTTAGGGTTAGGGTTAGGGTTTGGGTTTGGGTTAGAGTAAGGTATAGGATTAGGGTTTGGGTTAGGTTTAGTGTTAGGGTTAGGGTTTGGGTTAGGGTTTGGGTTAGGGTTAAGGTTAGAGTTAGGGTTAGGGGTTAGGGTTAGGGTTAGGGTTAGTGTAAGGGTTAGTGTTTGGGCTTGGGTTATAGTTATAGTTAGGGTTAGGATTAGGGTTAGGTTTAGGGTTAGGTTTTTGGTTAGGGTTAGTGTTAGGGTTTGCGTTTGAGTTAGGGATAGGGTTAGGGTTAGGGTTAGGGGTAGGCGATAGGGATAGGGTTAGGGTTAGTGTTTGGGTTAGAGTTAGGGTTAGGTTTAGGGTTAGGGTTAGGGTTTGGTTTGGTTTAGGGTTAGTGCTAGGCTTAGGGGAAGGGTTAGGGTTAGGGCTTGTTTAAGGTTAGGGTTTGGGTTAGGATTAAGGTTAGGGTTAAGGTTTCGTTTGGGTTAAAGTTAGGTTTAGAGTTGGGGTTGGTTTAGGGTTAAGTTTAGGGTTAGGGTTGGGGTTAGGGTTAGGGTTAGGGTTAGGTTTAAGATTAGGGTTAGGTTTAGGTTTAGGTTTTTAATTAGGGTTAGGGTTAGGGTTTGGTTTGGGTTAGGGTTAATGTTAAGGATTGGATAAGGGTTAGGTTTGGGGTTAGGGTTTGGTTTATGGTTACTGTTAGAGGTTGGTTTAGGGTTAGGGTAGGGTTAGGGTTAGGGTTAGGGATAGGTTTGGTGTAGGGTTAGTGTTAGGGTTAGGGATAGAGTTTCGGTTAGGGTTAGGGTTAGGGTTAGGTTTAGGGTTTAGGTTTGGGTTAGGTTTAAGTTTAGGGTTAGGGTTTGGGTTAGGGTTTGGGTTAGGGTTAAGGTTAGGGTTAGGGTTAGGTGTTAGGGTTAGGGTTAGGGTTAGGGTTTGGGTTACCGTTTGGGTTAGGGTTAGGGTTAGTGTTACGGTTAGGGTTTAGGGTAGGGTTAGGTTTAGGGTTAGCGCTAGGGTTAGGGTTTGTATTAGGGTTACGGTTAGGGTTATGGTTAGGGTTAGGCTTTGGGTTAGGGTCATGGTTAGGTTTAGGGTTCGTGTAGGGGTTGGGTTAGGGTTAGGTTTAGGGTTAGGTTTAGAGTTAGGGTTAGGGTTTGGCTTAGGGGTATGGTTAGGGTTAGGGCTAGGCGATAGGGATAGGGTTAGGGTTAGGGTCAGGTTTAGGGTTTGGGCTAGGCAATAGGGATAGGGTTAGGGTTAGGGTTGGGGTTAGTGTTTGGGCTGGGGTTAGGGTTAGTGTTAGGGTTAGGTTTAGTGTTAGGCTTAGGTTTTGGGTTTCGGTTAGTGTGAGCGTTAGGGTTATGGTTTCCATTAGTATTAGGGTTAGGGATAGAGTTTAGGTTAGGGTTAGGGTTAGGGTTTGGGTTAGGATTTAGTTTTGGATTAGCGTTAGGGTTAGGGTTAGTTTTAGGGCTTGGGTTAGGGTTAGGGTTAGAGTTAGGGCTTGGCTTTAGGCTAGGTTTAGGGTTTTACTTATTCTTAGGGTTAGGGTTCGGGTTAGGGTTCGGGTTAGGGTTAGGGTTAGGGTTAGTGTTAGGATTAGGGTTTGGGTTATTGTTAGGGTTAGGGTTAGGGTTTGGGTTAGGGTTAGGGTTGAAGTTTGGGTTTGGGTTAGGGTTAGGTTTAGGTTTTCAGTTAGGGTTCGGGTTAGGGTTAGGGTTATGGTTAGGTTAAGGGTGTGGGTTTGGTTTAGGATTAGGCTTAGGGTTAGGGTTAGGGTAAGTGTTAGGGTTAGGGTTTGGGTTAGTGTTAGGGTTTGGGATAGGATTAGGGGCTGGGTAAGGGTTAGGGTTAGGGTTTGTGTGAGGGTGAGGGTTAGGGTTAGGGTTAGTGTTAGGATTAGAGTTTGTGTTAGGTTTAGGGTTAGGGTTAGGGTTAGGGTTTCGGTTTGGCTTAGGGTTAGGGTTAGGGTTAGTGTTTGGTTTAGGGTTAGGGTTAGGGTTAGTTATAGGGCTTGGGTTAGGGTTAGGGTTAGGGTTAGGGCTTTGGTTTAGGTTAGGTTTAGGGTTTGGGTTAGGCTTAGGGTTAGGGTTTGGGTTTGGGTTAGGTTTAGGGTTAGGGTTAGGGTTAGGGTTAGGGTTAGGGTTTGGGTTTGGGTTAGAGTAAGGTATAGGGTTAGGTTTTGGGTTAGGTTTAGTGTTAGGGTTAGGGTTTGGTTTAGGGTTTGGGTTAGGGTTAAGGTTAGGGTTAGAGTTAGGGGTTAGGGTTAGGGTTAGGGTTAGGGTAAGGGTTAGTGTTTGGGCTTGGGTTATAGTTATATTTAGGGTTAGGATTAGGGTTAGGTTTAGGGTTAGGTTTTTGGTTAGGGTTAGTGTTAGGGTTTGCGTTTGAGTTAGGGATAGTGTTAGGGTTAGGGTTAGGGGTAGGCGATAGGGATAGGGTTAGGGTTAGTGTTTGGGTTAGGGTTAGGGTTAGGTTTAGTGTTAGGGTTAGGGTTTGGTTTGGTTTAGGGTTAGTGCTAGGCTTAGGGGAAGGGTTAGGGTTAGGGGTTGTTTAAGGTTAGGGTTTGGGTTAGGATTAAGGTTAGGGTTAAGGTTTCGTTTGGGTTAAAGTTAGGTTTAGAGTTGGGGTTGGTTTAGGGTTACGTTTAGGGTTAGGGTTGGGGTTAGGGTTAGGGTTAGGGTTAGGTTTAAGATTAGGGTTAGGTTTAGGTTTAGGTTTAGGTTTTGGATTAGGGTTAGGGTTAGGGTTTGGTTTGGGTTATGGTTAATGTTAAGGATAGGATAAGGGTTAGGTTTGGGGTTAGGGTTTGGTTTATGGTTACTGTTATAGGTTGGTTTAGGGTTAGGGTAGGGTTAGGGTTAGGGTTAGGGATAGGTTTGGTGTAGGGTTAGTGTTAGGGTTAGGGATAGAGTTTCGGTTAGGGTTAGGGTTAGGGTTAGGTTTAGGGTTTAGGTTTGGGTTAGGTTTAAGTTTAGGGTTAAGATTTGGGTTAGGGTTTGGGTTAGGGTTAAGGTTAGGGTTAGGGTTAGGTGTTAGGGTTAGGGTTAGGGTTTGGGTTACGGTTTGGATTAGGGTTAGGGTTAGTTTTACGGTTAGGTTTAGGGTAGGTTTGGTTTAGGGTTAGGGTTAGGGTTAGGGTTTGTATTAGGGTTACGGTTAGCGTTATGGTTAGGGTTAGGCTTTGGGTTAGGGTCATGGTTAGGTTTAGGGTTCGTGTAGGGGTTGGGTTAGGGTTAGGTTTAGGGTTAGGTTTAGAGTTAGGGTTAGGGTTTGGCTTAGGGGTATGGTTAGGGTTAGGGCTAGGCGATATGGATAGGGTTAGGGTTAGGGTTAGGTTTAGGGTTTGGGCTAGGCAATAGGGATAGGGTTAGGGTTAGGGTTGGGGTTAGTGTTTGGGCTTGGGTTAGGGTTAGTGTTAGGGTTAGGATTAGGGTTAGGTTTAGTGTTAGGATTAGGGTTTGGGTTTCGGTTAGGGTTAGGGTTAGGGTTATGGTTTCCGTTAGTATTAGGGTTAGGGATAGGGTTTAGGTTAGGGTTAGAGTTAGGGTTTGGGTTAGGATTTAGTTTTGGATTAGCGTTAGGGTTAGGGTTAGTTTTAGGGCTTGGGTTAGGGTTAGGGTTAGAGTTAGGGCTTGGCTTTAGGCTAGGTTTAGGGTTTTAGTTAGGCTTAGGGTTAGGGTTCGGGTTAGGGTTCGGGTTAGGGTTAGGGTTAGGGTTACTGTTAGGATTAGGGTTTGGGTTAGGGTTAGGGTTAGGGTTAGGGTTTGGGTTAGGGTTAGGGTTGAAGTTTGGGTTTGGGTTAGGGTTAGGTTTAGGTTTTCAGTTAGGGTTAGGGTTAGGGTTAGGGTTATGGTTAGGTTTAGGGTGTGGGTTTGGTTTAGGATAAGGCTTAGGGTTAGGGTTAGGGTAAGTGTTAGGGTTAGGGTTTGGGTTAGTGTTAGGGTTTGGGATAGGATTAGGGGCAGGGTAAGGGTTAGGGTTAGGGTTTGTGTGAGGATGAGGGTTAGGGTTAGGGTTAGTGTTAGGATTAGAGTTTGTGTTAGGTTTAGGGTTAGGATTAGGGTTTCGGTTTGGGTTAGGGTTAGGGTTAGGGTTAGTGTTAGGGTTAGGGTTTGGGTTAGGGTTTGGGTTAGGGTTTGACTTAGGGTTAGGGTTAGGGTTAGGGCTAGGCGATAGGGATAGGGATAGGGTTAGGGTTGGGGTTAGTGTTTCGGCTTGGGTTAGGGTTAGTGTTAGGGTTAGGATTAGGGTTAGGTTTAGTGTTAGGATCAGGGTTTGGGCTTCGGTTAGGGTTAGGGTTAGGGTTAGGGTTAGGGTTTGGGTTAGTGTTAGGGTAGGGATAGGGTTTAGGTTAGGGTTAGGGTTAGGGTTTGGGTTAGGGTTTAGGTTTGGGTTAGGGTTAGGGTTAGGGTTAGTTTTAGGGCTTGGGTTAGGGTGAGGGTTAGAGTTAGGGCTTGGGTTTAGGTTAAGTTTAGGTTTTGGATTAGGCTTAGGCTTAGGGTTGGGGTTAGGGTTAGGGTTAGGGTTAGGGTTAGGTTTTGGGTTAGGGTTTTGGTTAGGGTTAAGGTTAGGGTTAGGGTTAGGGGTTATGGTTAGGTTTAGGGTTAGGATTAGTGTTTGGGCTTGGGTTAGGGTTAGGTTTAGGGATAGGGGTAGGTTTTGGTTTGGCTTAGGGTTAGGGTTACGGTTAGGGTTAGGGTTAGTGTTAGGATTAGGGTTTGGGTTAGGGTTAGGGTTAGCGTTTGTGTTTGGATTAGGGTTAGGGTTAGGGTTAGGGTTTGGGTTAGGGTTAGGATTGAAGTTTGGGTTTGGGTTAGAGTTAGGGTTAGGGTTAGGTTTCGGGTGTGGGTTTGGTTTACGATTAGGCTTAGGGTTAAGATTTGGTTTGTTTTAGGGTTAGTGTTAGGATTAGGGGAATTAGGGTTAGGGTTAGGGTTAGGGATAGGGTTAGGGGTGGTTTAGGGCTAAGGTTAGGGTTAGGATTAAGGTTAGGGTTAAGTTTTAGGTTTGGGTTAGAGTTAGTTTTAGAGTTGGGGTTTGGTTGAGGGTTAGATTAAGGGTTAGAGTTGGGGTTAGGTTTAGTGTTATGGTTAGGGTTAGGTTTAGGATTAGGGTTAGGTTTAGGTTTAGGTTTTGGGTTAGGGTTAGGGTTAGGGTTTGGTTTGGGTTAGGGTTCGTGTTACGGAAAGGATACGGGTTAGGTTTGGGGTTAGTGTTAGGTTTAGGGTTACTGTTTGAGGTTGGTTTAGGGTTAGGGTTAGGGTTAGGGTTAGGGTTAGGGATTGGTTTGGGGTAGGGTTTGTGTTAGGGTTAGGGATAGAGTTTAGGTTAGGGTTAGGTTTAGGGTTTAGGTTTGGTTTAGGGTTAGGGTTAGGGTTAGGGTTAGGGTTAGAATTTAGGTTAGGGTTTAGGTTTGGGTTAGGGTTAGGGTTAGGGTTAGTTTTAGGGCTTGGGTTAGGGTTAGGGTTAGGGTTAGGGCTTGGGTTTAGGTTAGGTTTAAGGTTTGGGTTAGGCTTAGGTTTAGGGCTTGTGTTTTGGTTAGGGTTATCTTTAGGATTAGGGTTAGGGTTAGGGTTAGTTTTAGTGCTTGGGTTAGGGTTAGGGTTAGGGTTAGGGATTGGGTGTAGGTTAGGTTTAGGGTTTGGGTTAGGCTTAGCGTGAGTGTTTGGGTTTGGGTTATGTTTAGGTTTAGGGTTAGGGTTAGGGTTAGTGTTAGGGTTAGGGTTTGGGTTTCGGTTAGAGTAAGGTATCGGGTTAGGGTTTGGGTTAGGTTTAAGGTTAGGGTTAGGGTTTGGGTTAGGGTTTGGGTTAGGGTTAATGTTAGTGTTAGGGTTAGGGTTTAGGGTTAGGGTTAGGGTTAGGGTTAGGGTTAGGGTTTCGGTTTGGGTTAGGGTTAGGGTTAGGGTTAGTGTTTGGTTTAGGGTTAGGGTTAGGGTTTGCTTTGGTTTTGGGTTAGTGTTACGGAAAGGATACGGGTTAGGTTTGGGGTTAGTGTTAGGTTTAGGGTTACTGTTTGAGGTTGGTTTAGGGTTAGGCTTAGGGTTAGGATTTGGGTTTGGGTTAGGTTTAGGGTTAGGGTTAGGTTTTCGGTTACGGTTAGGGTTAGGGGTAGGGTTAGTGTTTGGTTTAGGGTTAGGGTTAGGGTTTGCTTTGGTTTAGGGTTAGGGTTAGGGTTAGGGTTAGGGTTAGGGTTAGGTTTAGGGTTAGGGTTAGGGTTAGGGATAGTTATAGGGCTTGGGTTAGGGTTAGGGTTAGGGTTAGGGCTTTGGTTTAGGTTAGGTTTAGGGTTTGGGTTAGGCTTAGGGTTAGGGTTTGGGTTTGGGTTAGGTTTAGGGTTAGGGTTAGCGTTAGGGTTAGGGTTAGGGTTTGGGTTTGGGTTAGAGTAAGGTATAGGGTTAGGGTTTGGGTTAGGTTTAGTGTTAGGGTTAGGGTTTGGGTTAGGGTTTGGGTTAGGGTTAAGGTTAGGGTTAGGGTTAGGGGTTAGGGTTAGGGTTAGGGTTAGGGTAAGGGTTAGTGTTTGGGATTGGGTTATAGTTATATTTAGGGTTAGGATTAGGGTTAGTTTTAGGGTTAGGTTTTTGGTTAGGGTTAGTGTTAGGGTTTGCGTTTGAGTTAGGGATAGGGTTAGGGTTAGGGTTAGGGGTAGGCGATAGGGATAGGGTTAGGGTTAGTGTTTGGGTTAGGGTTAGGGTTAGGTTTAGGGTTAGGGTTAGGGTTTGGTTTGGTTTAGTGTTAGTGGAAGGCTTAGGGGAAGGGTTAGGGTTAGGGGTTGTTTAAGGTTAGGGTTTGGGTTAGGATTAAGGTTAGGGTTAAGGTTTCGTTTGGGTTAAAGTTAGGTTTAGAGTTGGGGTTGGTTTAGGGTTAAGTTTAGGGTTAGGGTTGGGGTTAGGGTTAGGGTTAGGGTTAGGTTTAAGATTAGGGTTAGGTTTAGGTTTAGGTTTTGGATTAGGGTTAGGGTTAGGGTTTGGATTGGGTTAGGGTTAATGTTAAGGATAGGATAAGGGTTAGGTTTGGGGTTAGGGTTTCGTTTATGGTTACTGTTACAGGTTGGTTTAGGGTTAGGGTAGGGTTAGGGTTAGGGTTAGAGATAGGTTTGGTGTAGGCTTAGTGTTAGGGTTAGGGATAGAGTTTCGGTTAGGGTTAGGGTTAGGGTTAGGTTTAGGGTTTAGGTTTGGGTTAGGTTTAAGATTAGGGTTAGGGTTTGGGTTAGGGTTTGGGTTAGGGTTAAGGTTAGGGTTAGGGTTAGGTGTTAGGGTTAGGGTTAGGGTTAGGGTTTGGGTTACGGTTTGGGTTAGGGTTAGGGTTAGTGTTACGGTTAGGGTTTAGGGTAGGGTTAGGTTTAGGGTTAGGGTTAGGGTTAGGGTTTGTATTAGGGTTACGGTTAGGGTTATGGTTAGGGTTAGGCTTTGGGTTAGGGTCATGGTTAGGTTTAGGGTTCGTGTAGGGGTTGGGTTAGGGTTAGGTTTAGGGTTAGGTTTAGAGTTAGGGTTAGGGTTTGGCTTAGGGGTATGGTTAGGGTTAGGGCTAGGCGATATGGATAGGGTTAGGGTTAGGGTTAGGTTTAGGGTTTGGGCTAGGCAATAGGGATAGGGTTAGGGTTAGGGTTGGGGTTAGTGTTTGGGCTTGGGTTAGGGTTAGTGTTAGGGTTAGGATTAGGGTTAGGTTTAGTGTTAGGATTAGGGTTTGGGTTTCGGTTAGGGTTAGGGTTAGGGTTATGGTTTCCGTTAGTATTAGGGTTAGGGATAGGGTTTAGGTTAGGGTTAGGGTTAGGGTTTGGGTTAGGATTTAGTTTTGGATTAGTGTTAGGGTTAGGGTTAGTTTTAGGGCTTGGGTTAGGGTTAGGGTTAGAGTTAGGGCTTGGCTTTAGGCTAGGTTTAGGGTTTTAGTTAGGCTTAGGGTTAGGGTTCGGGTTAGGGTTCGGGTTAGGGTTGGGGTTAGGGTTACTGTTAGGATTAGGGTTTGGGTTAGGGTTAGGGTTAGGGTTAGGGTTTGGGTTAGGGTTAGGGTTGAAGTTTGGGTTTGGGTTAGGGTTAGGTTTAGGTTTTCAGTTAGGGTTAGGGTTAGGGTTAGGGTTATGGTTAGGTTAAGGGTGTGGGTTTGGTTTAGGATTAGGCTTAGGGTTAGGGTTAGGGTAAGTGTTAGGGTTAGGGTTTGGGTTAGTGTTAGGTTTTGGGATAGGATTAGGGGCAGGGTAAGGGTTAGGGTTAGGGTTTGTGTGAGGGTGAGGGTTAGGGTTAGGGTTAGTGTTAGGATTAGAGTTTGTGTTAGGTTTAGGGTTAGGGTTAGGGTTAGGGTTTCGGTTTGGCTTAGGGTTAGGGTTAGGGTTAGTGTTTGGTTTAGGGTTAGGGTTAGGGTTAGTTATAGGGCTTGGGTTAGGGTTAGGGTTAGGGTTAGGGCTTTGGTTTAGGTTAGGTTTAGGGTTTGGGTTAGGCTTAGGGTTAGGGTTTGGGTTTGGGTTAGGTTTAGGGTTAGGGTTAGGGTTAGGGTTAGGGTTAGGGTTTGGGTTTGGGTTAGAGTAAGGTATAGGGTTAGGTTTTGGGTTAGGTTTAGTGTTAGGGTTAGGGTTTGGTTTAGGGTTTGGGTTAGGGTTAAGGTTAGGGTTAGAGTTAGGGGTTAGGGTTAGGGTTAGGGTTAGGGTAAGGGTTAGTGTTTGGGCTTGGGTTATAGTTATAGTTAGGGTTAGGATTAGGGTTAGGTTTAGGGTTAGGTTTTTGGTTAGGGTTAGTGTTAGGGTTTGCGTTTGAGTTAGGGATAGTGTTAGGGTTAGGGTTAGGGGTAGGCGATAGGGATAGGGTTAGGGTTAGTGTTTGGGTTAGGGTTAGGGTTAGGTTTAGTGTTAGGGTTAGGGTTTGGTTTGGTTTAGGGTTAGTGCTAGGCTTAGGGGAAGGGTTAGGGTTAGGGGTTGTTTAAGGTTAGGGTTTGGGTTAGGATTAAGGTTAGGGTTAAGGTTTCGTTTGGGTTAAAGTTAGGTTTAGAGTTGGGGTTGGTTTAGGGTTACGTTTAGGGTTAGGGTTGGGGTTAGGGTTAGGGTTAGGGTTAGGTTTAAGATTAGGGTTAGGTTTAGGTTTAGGTTTAGGTTTTGGATTAGGGTTAGGGTTAGGGTTTGGTTTGGGTTATGGTTAATGTTAAGGATAGGATAAGGGTTAGGTTTGGGGTTAGGGTTTGGTTTATGGTTACTGTTATAGGTTGGTTTAGGGTTAGGGTAGGGTTAGGGTTAGGGTTAGGGATAGGTTTGGTGTAGGGTTAGTGTTAGGGTTAGGGATAGAGTTTCGGTTAGGGTTAGGGTTAGGGTTAGGTTTAGGGTTTAGGTTTGGGTTAGGTTTAAGTTTAGGGTTAAGATTTGGGTTAGGGTTTGGGTTAGGGTTAAGGTTAGGGTTAGGGTTAGGTGTTAGGGTTAGGGTTAGGGTTTGGGGTACGGTTTGGAGTAGGGTTAGGGTTAGTGTTACGGTTAGGGTTTAGGGTAGGGTTAGGTTTAGGGTTAGGGTTAGGGTTAGGGTTTGTATTAGGGTTACGGTTAGGGTTATGGTTAGGGTTAGGCTTTGGGTTAGGGTCATGGTTAGGTTTAGGGTTCGTGTAGGGGTTGGGTTAGGGTAAGGTTTAGGGTTAGGTTTAGAGTTAGGGTTAGGGTTTGGCTTAGGGGTATGGTTAGGGTTAGGGCTAGGCGATATGGATAGGGTTAGGGTTAGGGTTAGGTTTAGGGTTTGGGCTAGGCAATAGGGATAGGGTTAGGGTTAGGGTTGGGGTTAGTGTTTGGGCTTGGGTTAGGGTTAGTGTTAGGGTTAGGATTAGGGTTAGGTTTAGTGTTAGGATTAGGGTTTGGGTTTCGGTTAGGGTTAGGGTTAGGGTTATGGTTTCCGTTAGTATTAGGGTTAGGGATAGGGTTTAGGTTAGGGTTAGAGTTAGGGTTTGGGTTAGGATTTAGTTTTGGATTAGCGTTAGGGTTAGGGTTAGTTTTAGGGCTTGGGTTAGGGTTAGGGTTAGAGTTAGGGCTTGGCTTTAGGCTAGGTTTAGGGTTTTAGTTAGGCTTAGGGTTAGGGTTCGGGTTAGGGTTCGGGTTAGGGTTAGGGTTAGGGTTACTGTTAGGATTAGGGTTTGGGTTAGGGTTAGGGTTAGGGTTAGGGTTTGGGTTAGGGTTAGGGTTGAAGTTTGGGTTTGGGTTAGGGTTAGGTTTAGGTTTTCAGTTAGGGTTAGGGTTAGGGTTAGGGTTATGGTTAGGTTTAGGGTGTGGGTTTGCTTTAGGATAAGGCTTAGGGTTAGGGTTAGGGTAAGTGTTAGGGTTAGGGTTTGGGTTAGTGTTAGGGTTTGGGATAGGATTAGGGGCAGGGTAAGGGTTAGGGTTAGGGTTTGTGTGAGGGTGAGGGTTAGGGTTAGGGTTAGTGTTAGGATTAGAGTTTGTGTTAGGTTTAGGGTTAGGATTAGGGTTTCGGTTTGGGTTAGGGTTAGGGTTAGGGTTAGTGTTAGGGTTAGGGTTTGGGTTAGGGTTTGGGTTAGGGTTTGGCTTAGGGTTAGGGTTAGGGTTAGGGCTAGGCGATAGGGATAGGGATAGGGTTAGGGTTGGGGTTAGTGTTTCGGCTTGGGTTAGGGTTAGTGTTAGGGTTAGGATTAGGGTTAGGTTTAGTGTTAGGATCAGGGTTTGGGCTTCGGTTAGGGTTAGGGTTAGGGTTAGGGTTAGGGTTTGGGTTAGTGTTAGGGTAGGGATAGGGTTTAGGTTAGGGTTAGGGTTAGGGTTTGGGTTAGGGTTTAGGTTTGGGTTAGGGTTAGGGTTAGGGTTAGTTTTAGGGCTTGGGTTAGGGTGAGGGTTAGAGTTAGGGCTTGGGTTTAGGTTAAGTTTAGGTTTTGGATTAGGCTTAGGCTTAGGGTTCGGGTTAGGGTTAGGGTTAGGGTTAGGGTTAGGTTTTGGGTTAGGGTTTTGGTTAGGGTTAAGGTTAGGGTTAGGGTTAGGGGTTATGGTTAGGTTTAGGGTTAGGATTAGTGTTTGGGCTTGGGTTAGGGTTAGGTTTAGGGATAGGGGTAGGTTTTGGTTTGGCTTAGGGTTAGGGTTACGGTTAGGGTTAGGGTTAGTGTTAGGATTAGGGTTTGGGTTAGGGTTAGGGTTAGCGTTAGTGTTTGGATTAGGGTTAGGGTTAGGGTTAGGGTTTGGGTTAGGGTTAGGATTGAAGTTTGGGTTTGGGTTAGAGTTAGGGTTAGGGTTAGGTTTCGGGTGTGGGTTTGGTTTACGATTAGGCTTAGGGTTAAGATTTGGTTTGTTTTAGGGTTAGTGTTAGGATTAGGGGAATTAGGGTTAGGGTTAGGGTTAGGGATAGGGTTAGGGGTGGTTTAGGGCTAAGGTTAGGGTTAGGATTAAGGTTAGGGTTAAGTTTTAGGTTTGGGTTAGAGTTAGTTTTAGAGTTGGGGTTTGGTTGAGGGTTAGATTAAGGGTTAGGGTTGGGGTTAGGTTTAGTGTTATGGTTAGGGTTAGGTTTAGGATTAGGGTTAGGTTTAGGTTTAGGTTTTGGGTTAGGGTTAGGGTTAGGGTTTGGTTTGGGTTAGGGTTCGTGTTACGGAAAGGATACGGGTTAGGTTTGGGGTTAGTGTTAGGTTTAGGGTTACTGTTTGAGGTTGGTTTAGGGTTAGGGTTAGGGTTAGGGTTAGGGTTAGGGATTGGTTTGGGGTAGGGTTTGTGTTAGGGTTAGGGATAGAGTTTAGGTTAGGGTTAGGTTTAGGGTTTAGGTTTGGTTTAGGGTTAGGGTTAGGGTTAGGGTTAGGGTTAGAATTTAGGTTAGGGTTTAGGTTTGGGTTAGGGTTAGGGTTAGGGTTAGTTTTAGGGCTTGGGTTAGGGTTAGGGTTAGGGTTAGGGCTTGGGTTTAGGTTAGGTTTAAGGTTTGGGTTAGGCTTAGGTTTAGGGCTTGTGTTTTGGTTAGGGTTATCTTTAGGATTAGGGTTAGGGTTAGGGTTAGTTTTAGTGCTTGGGTTAGGGTTAGGGTTAGGGTTAGGGATTGGGTGTAGGTTAGGTTTAGGGTTTGGGTTAGGCTTAGCGTGAGTGTTTGGGTTTGGGTTATGTTTAGGTTTAGGGTTAGGGTTAGGGTTAGTGTTAGGGTTAGGGTTTGGGTTTCGGTTAGAGTAAGGTATCGGGTTAGGGTTTGGGTTAGGTTTAAGGTTAGGGTTAGGGTTTGGGTTAGGGTTTGGGTTAGGGTTAATGTTAGTGTTAGGGTTAGGGTTTAGGGTTAGGGTTAGGGTTAGGGTTAGGGTTAGGGTTTCGGTTTGGGTTAGGGTTAGGGTTAGGGTTAGTGTTTGGTTTAGGGTTAGGGTTAGGGTTTGCTTTGGTTTTGGGTTAGTGTTACGGAAAGGATACGGGTTAGGTTTGGGGTTAGTGTTAGGTTTAGGGTTACTGTTTGAGGTTGGTTTAGGGTTAGGCTTAGGGTTAGGATTTGGGTTTGGGTTAGGTTTAGGGTTAGGGTTAGGTTTTCGGTTACGGTTAGGGTTAGGGGTAGGGTTAGTGTTTGGTTTAGGGTTAGGGTTAGGGTTTGCTTTGGTTTAGGGTTAGGGTTAGGGTTAGGGTTAGGGTTAGGGTTAGGTTTAGGGTTAGGGTTAGGGTTAGGGATAGTTATAGGGCTTGGGTTAGGGTTAGGGTTAGGGTTAGGGCTTTGGTTTAGGTTAGGTTTAGGGTTTGGGTTAGGCTTAGGGTTAGGGTTTGGGTTTGGGTTAGGTTTAGGGTTAGGGTTAGCGTTAGGGTTAGGGTTAGGGTTTGGGTTTGGGTTAGAGTAAGGTATAGGGTTAGGGTTTGGGTTAGGTTTAGTGTTAGGGTTAGGGTTTGGGTTAGGGTTTGGGTTAGGGTTAAGGTTAGGGTTAGGGTTAGGGGTTAGGGTTAGGGTTAGGGTTAGGGTAAGGGTTAGTGTTTGGGATTGGGTTATAGTTATATTTAGGGTTAGGATTAGGGTTAGTTTTAGGGTTAGGTTTTTGGTTAGGGTTAGTGTTAGGGTTTGCGTTTGAGTTAGGGATAGGGTTAGGGTTAGGGTTAGGGGTAGGCGATAGGGATAGGGTTAGGGTTAGTGTTTGGGTTAGGGTTAGGGTTAGGTTTAGGGTTAGGGTTAGGGTTTGGTTTGGTTTAGTGTTAGTGGTAGGCTTAGGGGAAGGGTTAGGGTTAGGGGTTGTTTAAGGTTAGGGTTTGGGTTAGGATTAAGGTTAGGGTTAAGGTTTCGTTTGGGTTAAAGTTAGGTTTAGAGTTGGGGTTGGTTTAGGGTTAAGTTTAGGGTTAGGGTTGGGGTTAGGGTTAGGGTTAGGGTAAGGTTTAAGATTAGGGTTAGGTTTAGGTTTAGGTTTTGGATTAGGGTTAGGGTTAGGGTTTGGTTTGGGTTAGGGTTAATGTTAAGGATAGGATAAGGGTTAGGTTTGGGGTTAGGGTTTCGTTTATGGTTACTGTTCCAGGTTGGTTTAGGGTTAGGGTAGGGTTAGGGTTAGGGTTAGAGATAGGTTTGGTGTAGGCTTAGTGTTAGGGTTAGGGATAGAGTTTCGGTTAGGGTTAGGGTTAGGGTTAGGTTTAGGGTTTAGGTTTGGGTTAGGTTTAAGATTAGGGTTAGGGTTTGGGTTAGGGTTTGGGTTAGGGTTAAGGTTAGGGTTAGGGTTAGGTGTTAGGGTTAGGGTTAGGGTTAGGGTTTGGGTTACGGTTTGGGTTAGGGTTAGGGTTAGTGTTACGGTTAGGGTTTAGGGTAGGGTTAGGTTTAGGGTTAGGGTTAGGGTTAGGGTTTGTATTAGGGTTACGGTTAGGGTTATGGTTAGGGTTAGGCTTTGGGTTAGGGTCATGGTTAGGTTTAGGGTTCGTGTAGGGGTTGGGTTAGGGTTAGGTTTAGGGTTAGGTTTAGAGTTAGGGTTAGGGTTTGGCTTAGGGGTATGGTTAGGGTTAGGGCTAGGCGATATGGATAGGGTTAGGGTTAGGGTTAGGTTTAGGGTTTGGGCTAGGCAATAGGGATAGGGTTAGGGTTAGGGTTGGGGTTAGTGTTTGGGCTTGGGTTAGGGTTAGTGTTAGGGTTAGGATTAGGGTTAGGTTTAGTGTTAGGATTAGGGTTTGGGTTTCGGTTAGGGTTAGGGTTAGGGTTATGGTTTCCGTTAGTATTAGGGTTAGGGATAGGGTTTAGGTTAGGGTTAGGGTTAGGGTTTGGGTTAGGATTTAGTTTTGGATTAGCGTTAGGGTTAGGGTTAGTTTTAGGGCTTGGGTTAGGGTTAGGGTTAGAGTTAGGGCTTGGCTTTAGGCTAGGTTTAGGGTTTTAGTTAGGCTTAGGGTTAGGGTTCGGGTTAGGGTTCGGGTTAGGGTTAGGGTTAGGGTTACTGTTAGGATTAGGGTTTGGGTTAGGGTTAGGGTTAGGGTTAGGGTTTGGGTTAGGGTTAGGGTTGAAGTTTGGGTTTGGGTTAGGGTTAGGTTTAGGTTTTCAGTTAGGGTTAGGGTTAGGGTTAGGGTTATGGTTAGGTTAAGGGTGTGGGTTTGGTTTAGGATTAGGCTTAGGGTTAGGGTTAGGGTAAGTGTTAGGGTTAGGGTTTGGGTTAGTGTTAGGTTTTGGGATAGGATTAGGGGCAGGGTAAGGGTTAGGGTTAGGGTTTGTGTGAGGGTGAGGGTTAGGGTTAGGGTTAGTGTTAGGATTAGAGTTTGTGTTAGGTTTAGGGTTAGGGTTAGGGTTAGGGTTTCGGTTTGGCTTAGGGTTAGGGTTAGGGTTAGTGTTTGGTTTAGGGTTAGGGTTAGGGTTAGTTATAGGGCTTGGGTTAGGGTTAGGGTTAGGGTTAGGGCTTTGGTTTAGGTTAGGTTTAGGGTTTGGGTTAGGCTTAGGGTTAGGGTTTGGGTTTGGGTTAGGTTTAGGGTTAGGGTTAGGGTTAGGGTTAGGGTTAGGGTTTGGGTTTGGGTTAGAGTAAGGTATAGGGTTAGGTTTTGGGTTAGGTTTAGTGTTAGGGTTAGGGTTTGGTTTAGGGTTTGGGTTAGGGTTAAGGTTAGGGTTAGAGTTAGGGGTTAGGGTTAGGGTTAGGGTTAGGGTAAGGGTTAGTGTTTGGGCTTGGGTTATAGTTATAGTTAGGGTTAGGATTAGGGTTAGGTTTAGGGTTAGGTTTTTGGTTAGGGTTAGTGTTAGGGTTTGCGTTTGAGTTAGGGATAGTGTTAGGGTTAGGGTTAGGGGTAGGCGATAGGGATAGGGTTAGGGTTAGTGTTTGGGTTAGGGTTAGGGTTAGGTTTAGTGTTAGGGTTAGGGTTTGGTTTGGTTTAGGGTTAGTGCTAGGCTTAGGGGAAGGGTTAGGGTTAGGGGTTGTTTAAGGTTAGGGTTTGGGTTAGGATTAAGGTTAGGGTTAAGGTTTCGTTTGGGTTAAAGTTAGGTTTAGATTTGGGGTTGGTTTAGGGTTACGTTTAGGGTTAGGGTTGGGGTTAGGGTTAGGGTTAGGGTTAGGTTTAAGATTAGGGTTAGGTTTAGGTTTAGGTTTAGGTTTTGGATTAGGGTTAGGGTTAGGGTTTGGTTTGGGTTATGGTTAATGTTAAGGATAGGATAAGGGTTAGGTTTGGGGTTAGGGTTTGGTTTATGGTTACTGTTATAGGTTGGTTTAGGGTTAGGGTAGGGTTAGGGTTAGGGTTAGGGATAGGTTTGGTGTAGGGTTAGTGTTAGGGTTAGGGATAGAGTTTCGGTTAGGGTTAGGGTTAGGGTTAGGTTTAGGGTTTAGGTTTGGGTTAGGTTTAAGTTTAGGGTTAAGATTTGGGTTAGGGTTTGGGTTAGGGTTAAGGTTAGGGTTAGGGTTAGGTGTTAGGGTTAGGGTTAGGGTTTGGGTTACGGTTTGGATTAGGGTTAGGGTTAGTGTTACGGTTAGGGTTTAGGGTAGGGTTAGGTTTAGGGTTAGGGTTAGGGTTAGGGTTTGTATTAGGGTTACGGTTAGGGTTATGGTTAGGGTTAGGCTTTGGGTTAGGGTCATGGTTAGGTTTAGGGTTCGTGTAGGGGTTGGGTTAGGGTAAGGTTTAGGGTTAGGTTTAGAGTTAGGGTTAGGGTTTGGCTTAGGGGTATGGTTAGGGTTAGGGCTAGGCGATATGGATAGGGTTAGGGTTAGGGTTAGGTTTAGGGTTTGGGCTAGGCAATAGGGATAGGGTTAGGGTTAGGGTTGGGGTTAGTGTTTGGGCTTGGGTTAGGGTTAGTGTTAGGGTTAGGATTAGGGTTAGGTTTAGTGTTAGGATTAGGGTTTGGGTTTCGGTTAGGGTTAGGGTTAGGGTTATGGTTTCCGTTAGTATTAGGGTTAGGGATAGGGTTTAGGTTAGGGTTAGAGTTAGGGTTTGGGTTAGGATTTAGTTTTGGATTAGCGTTAGGGTTAGGGTTAGTTTTAGGGCTTGGGTTAGGGTTAGGGTTAGAGTTAGGGCTTGGCTTTAGGCTAGGTTTAGGGTTTTAGTTAGGCTTAGGGTTAGGGTTCGGGTTAGGGTTCGGGTTAGGGTTAGGGTTAGGGTTACTGTTAGGATTAGGGTTTGGGTTAGGGTTAGGGTTAGGGTTAGGGTTTGGGTTAGGGTTAGGGTTGAAGTTTGGGTTTGGGTTAGGGTTAGGTTTAGGTTTTCAGTTAGGGTTAGGGTTAGGGTTAGGGTTATGGTTAGGTTTAGGGTGTGGGTTTGCTTTAGGATAAGGCTTAGGGTTAGGGTTAGGGTAAGTGTTAGGGTTAGGGTTTGGGTTAGTGTTAGGGTTTGGGATAGGATTAGGGGCAGGGTAAGGGTTAGGGTTAGGGTTTGTGTGAGGGTGAGGGTTAGGGTTAGGGTTAGTGTTAGGATTAGAGTTTGTGTTAGGTTTAGGTTTAGGATTAGGGTTTCGGTTTGGGTTAGGGTTAGGGTTAGGGTTAGTGTTAGGGTTAGGGTTTGGGTTAGGGTTTGGGTTAGGGTTTGGCTTAGGGTTAGGGTTAGGGTTAGGGCTAGGCGATAGGGATAGGGATAGGGTTAGGGTTGGGGTTAGTGTTTCGGCTTGGGTTAGGGTTAGTGTTAGGGTTAGGATTAGGGTTAGGTTTAGTGTTAGGATCAGGGTTTGGGCTTCGGTTAGGGTTAGGGTTAGGGTTAGGGTTAGGGTTTGGGTTAGTGTTAGGGTAGGGATAGGGTTTAGGTTAGGGTTAGGGTTAGGGTTTGGGTTAGGGTTTAGGTTTGGGTTAGGGTTAGGGTTAGGGTTAGTTTTAGGGCTTGGGTTAGGGTGAGGGTTAGAGTTAGGGCTTGGGTTTAGGTTAAGTTTAGGTTTTGGATTAGGCTTAGGCTTAGGGTTCGGGTTAGGGTTAGGGTTAGGGTTAGGGTTAGGTTTTGGGTTAGGGTTTTGGTTAGGGTTAAGGTTAGGGTTAGGGTTAGGGGTTATGGTTAGGTTTAGGGTTAGGATTAGTGTTTGGGCTTGGGTTAGGGTTAGGTTTAGGGATAGGGGTAGGTTTTGGTTTGGCTTAGGGTTAGGGTTACGGTTAGGGTTAGGGTTAGTGTTAGGATTAGGGTTTGGGTTAGGGTTAGGGTTAGCGTTAGTGTTTGGATTAGGGTTAGGGTTAGGGTTAGGGTTTGGGTTAGGGTTAGGATTGAAGTTTGGGTTTGGGTTAGAGTTAGGGTTAGGGTTAGGTTTCGGGTGTGGGTTTGGTTTACGATTAGGCTTAGGGTTAAGATTTGGTTTGTTTTAGGGTTAGTGTTAGGATTAGAGGAATTAGGGTTGGGGTTAGGGTAAGGGATAGGGTTAGGGGTGGTTTAGGGCTAAGGTTAGGGTTAGGATTAAGGTTAGGGTTAAGTTTTAGGTTTGGGTTAGAGTTAGTTTTAGAGTTGGGGTTTGGTTGAGGGTTAGATTAAGGGTTAGGGTTGGGGTTAGGTTTAGTGTTATGGTTAGGGTTAGGTTTAGGATTAGGGTTAGGTTTAGGTTTAGGTTTTGGGTTAGGGTTAGGGTTAGGGTTTGGTTTGGGTTAGGGTTCGTGTTACGGAAAGGATACGGGTTAGGTTTGGGGTTAGTGTTAGGTTTAGGGTTACTGTTTGAGGTTGGTTTAGGGTTAGGGTTAGGGTTAGGGTTAGGGTTAGGGATTGGTTTGGGGTAGGGTTTGTGTTAGGGTTAGGGATAGAGTTTAGGTTAGGGTTAGGTTTAGGGTTTAGGTTTGGTTTAGGGTTAGGGTTAGGGTTAGGGTTAGGGTTAGAATTTAGGTTAGGGTTTAGGTTTGGGTTAGGGTTAGGGTTAGGGTTAGTTTTAGGGCTTGGGTTAGGGTTAGGGTTAGGGTTAGGGCTTGGGTTTAGGTTAGGTTTAAGGTTTGGGTTAGGCTTAGGTTTAGGGCTTGTGTTTTGGTTAGGGTTATCTTTAGGATTAGGGTTAGGGTTAGGGTTACTTTTAGTGCTTGGGTTAGGGTTAGGGTTAGGGTTAGGGATTGGGTGTAGGTTAGGTTTAGGGTTTGGGTTAGGCTTAGCGTGAGTGTTTGGGTTTGGGTTATGTTTAGGTTTAGGGTTAGTGTTAGGGTTAGTGTTAGGGTTAGGGTTTGGGTTTCGGTTAGAGTAAGGTATCGGGTTAGGGCTTGGGTTAGGTTTAAGGTTAGGGTTAGGGTTTGGGTTAGGGTTTGGGTTAGGGTTAAGGTCAGTGTTAGGGTTAGGGTTTAGGGTTAGGGTTAGGGTTAGGGTTAGGGTTAGGGTTTCGGTTTGGGTTAGGGTTAGGGTTAGGGTTAGTGTTTGGTTTAGGGTTAGGGTTAGGGTTTGCTTTGGTTTTGGGTTAGTGTTACGGAAAGGATACGGGTTAGGTTTGGGGTTAGTGTTAGGTTTAGGGTTACTGTTTGAGGTTGGTTTAGGGTTAGGCTTAGGGTTAGGATTTGGGTTTGGGTTAGGTTTAGGGTTAGGGTTAGGTTTTCGGTTACGGTTAGGGTTAGGGGTAGGGTTAGTGTTTGGTTTAGGGTTAGGGTTAGGGTTTGCTTTGGTTTAGGGTTAGGGTTAGGGTTAGGGTTAGGGTTAGGGTTAGGTTTAGGGTTAGGGTTAGGGTTAGGGATAGTTATAGGGCTTGGGTTAGGGTTAGGGTTAGGGTTAGGGCTTTGGTTTAGGTTAGGTTTAGGGTTTGTGTTAGGCTTAGGGTTAGGGTTTGGGTTTGGGTTAGGTTTAGGGTTAGGGTTAGCGTTAGGGTTAGGGTTAGGGTTTGGGTTTGGGTTAGAGTAAGGTATAGGGTTAGGGTTTGGGTTAGGTTTAGTGTTAGGGTTAGGGTTTGGGTTAGGGTTTGGGTTAGGGTTAAGGTTAGGGTTTGGGTTAGGGGTTAGGGTTAGGGTTAGGGTTAGGGTAAGGGTTAGTGTTTGGGATTGCGTTATAGTTATATTTAGGGTTAGGATTAGGGTTAGTTTTAGGGTTAGGTTTTTGGTTAGGGTTAGTGTTAGGGTTTGCGTTTGAGTTAGGGATAGGGTTAGGGTTAGGGTTAGGGGTAGGCGATAGGGATAGGGTTAGGGTTAGTGTTTGGGTTAGGGTTAGGGTTAGGTTTAGGGTTAGGGTTAGGGTTTGGTTTGGTTTAGTGTTAGTGGTAGGCTTAGGGGAAGGGTTAGGGTTAGGGGTTGTCTAAGGTTAGGGTTTGGGTTAGGATTAAGGTAAGGGTTAAGGTTTCGTTTGGGTTAAAGTTAGGTTTAGAGTTGGGGTTGGTTTAGGGTTAAGTTTAGGGTTAGGGTTGGGGTTAGGGTTAGGGTTAGGGTTAGGTTTAAGATTAGGGTTAGGTTTAGGTTTAGGTTTTGGATTAGGGTTAGGGTTAGGGTTTGGTTTGGGTTAGGGTTAATGTTAAGGATAGGATAAGGGTTAGGTTTGGGGTTAGGGTTTCGTTTATGGTTACTGTTACAGGTTGGTTTAGGGTTAGGGTAGGGTTAGGGTTAGGGTTAGAGATAGGTTTGGTGTAGGCTTAGTGTTAGGGTTAGGGATAGAGTTTCGGTTAGGGTTAGGGTTAGGGTTAGGTTTAGGGTTTAGGTTTGGGTTAGGTTTAAGATTAGGGTTAGGGTTTGGGTTAGGGTTTGGGTTAGGGTTAAGGTTAGGGTTAGGGTTAGGTGTTAGGGTTAGGGTTAGGGTTAGGGTTTGGGTTACGGTTTGGGTTAGGGTTAGGGTTAGTGTTACGGTTAGGGTTTAGGGTAGGGTTAGGTTTAGGGTTAGGGTTAGGGTTAGGGTTTGTATTAGGGTTACGGTTAGGGTTATGGTTAGGGTTAGGCTTTGGGTTAGGGTCATGGTTAGGTTTAGGGTTCGTGTAGGGGTTGGGTTAGGGTAAGGTTTAGGGTTAGGTTTAGAGTTAGGGTTAGGGTTTGGCTTAGGGGTATGGTTAGGGTTAGGGCTAGGCGATATGGATAGGGTTAGGGTTAGGGTTAGGTTTAGGGTTTGGGCTAGGCAATAGGGATAGGGTTAGGGTTAGGGTTGGGGTTAGTGTTTGGGCTTGGGTTAGGGTTAGTGTTAGGGTTAGGATTAGGGTTAGGTTTAGTGTTAGGATTAGGGTTTGGGTTTCGGTTAGGGTTAGGGTTAGGGTTATGGTTTGCGTTAGTATTAGGGTTAGGGATAGGGTTTAGGTTAGGCTTAGGGTTAGGGTTTGGGTTAGGATTTAGTTTTGGATTAGCGTTAGGGTTAGGGTTAGCTTTAGGGCTTGGGTTAGGGTTAGGGTTAGAGTTAGGGCTTGGCTTTAGGTTAGGTTTAGGGTTTTAGTTAGGCTTAGGGTTAGGGTTCGGGTTAGGGTTCGGGTTAGGGTTAGGGTTAGGGTTAGTGTTAGGATTAGGGTTTGGGTTAGGGTTAGGGTTAGGGTTAGGGTATGGGTTAGGGTTAGGGTTGAAGTTTGGGTTTGGGTTAGGGTTAGGTTTAGGTTTTCAGTTAGGGTTAGGGTTAGGGTTAGGGTTATGGTTAGGTTTATGGTGTGGGTTTGGTTTAGGATTAGGCTTAGGGTTAGGGTTAGGGTAAGTGTTAGGGTTAGGGTTTGGGTTAGTGTTAGGGTTTGGGATAGGATTAGGGGCAGGGTAAGGGTTAGGGTTAGGGTTTGTGTGAGGGTGAGGGTTTGGGTTAGGGTTAGTGTTAGGATTAGAGTTTGTGTTAGGTTTAGGGTTAGGGTTAGGGTTAGGGTTTCGGTTTGGCTTAGGGTTAGGGTTCGGGTTAGTGTTTGGTTTAGGGTTAGGGTTAGGGTTAGTTATAGGGCTTGGGTTAGGGTTAGGGTTAGGGTTAGGGCTTTGGTTTAGGTTAGGTTTAGGGTTTGGGTTAGGCTTAGGGTTAGGGTTTGGGTTTGGGTTAGGTTTAGGGTTAGGGTTAGGGTTAGGGTTAGGGTTAGGGTTTGGGTTTGGGTTAGAGTAAGGTATAGGGTTAGGTTTTGGGTTAGGTTTAGTGTTAGGTTTAGGGTTTGGTTTAGGGTTTGGGTTAGGGTTAAGGTTAGGGTTAGAGTTAGGGGTTAAGGTTAGGGTTAGGGTTAGGGTAAGGGTTAGTGTTTGGGCTTGGGTTATAGTTATAGTTAGGGTTAGGATTAGGGTTAGGTTTAGGGTTAGGTTTTTGGTTAGGGTTAGTGTTAGGGTTTGCGTTTGAGTTAGGGATAGTGTTAGGGTTAGGGTTAGGGGTAGGCGATAGGGATAGGGTTAGGGTTAGTGTTTGGGTTAGGGTTAGGGTTAGGTTTAGGGTTAGGGTTAGGGTTTGGTTTGGTTTAGGGTTAGTGCTAGGCTTAGGGGAAGGGTTAGGGTTAGGGGATGTTTAAGGTTAGGGTTTGGGTTAGGATTAAGGTTAGGGTTAAGGTTTCGTTTGGGTTAAAGTTAGGTTTAGAGTTGGGGTTGGTTTAGGGTTACGTTTAGGGTTAGGGTTGGGGTTAGGGTTAGGGTTAGGGTTAGGTTTAAGATTAGGGTTAGGTTTAGGTTTAGGTTTAGGTTTTGGATTAGGGTTAGGGTTAGGGTTTGTTTAGGGTTAGTGTTAATGTTAAGGATAGGATTAGGGTTAGGTTTAGGGTTAGGGTTAGGGTTAGGGTTTGTATTAGGGTTACGGTTAGGGTTATGGTTAGGGTTAGGCTTTGGGTTAGGGTCATGGTTAGGTTTAGGGTTCGTGTAGGGGTTGGGTTAGGGTTAGGTTTAGGGTTAGGTTTAGAGTTAGGGTTAGGGTTTGGCTTAGGGGTATGGTTAGGGTTAGGGCTAGGCGATATGGATAGGGTTAGGGTTAGGGTTAGGTTTAGGGTTTGGGCTAGGCAATAGGGATAGGGTTAGGGTTAGGGTTGGGGTTAGTGTTTGGGCTTGGGTTAGGGTTAGTGTTAGGGTTAGGATTAGGGTTAGGTTTAGTGTTAGGATTAGGGTTTGGGTTTCGGTTAGGGTTAGGGTTAGGGTTATGGTTTCCGTTAGTATTAGGGTTAGGGATAGGGTTTAGGTTAGGGTTAGGGTTAGGGTTTGGGTTAGGATTTAGTTTTGGATTAGCGTTAGGGTTAGGGTTAGTTTTAGGGCTTGGGTTAGGGTTAGGGTTAGAGTTAGGGCTTGGCTTTAGGCTAGGTTTAGGGTTTTAGTTAGGCTTAGGGTTAGGGTTCGGGTTAGGGTTCGGGTTAGGGTTAGGGTTAGGGTTACTGTTAGGATTAGGGTTTGGGTTAGGGTTAGGGTTAGGGTTAGGGTTTGGGTTAGGGTTAGGGTTGAAGTTTGGGTTTGGGTTAGGGTTAGGTTTAGGTTTTCAGTTAGGGTTAGGGTTAGGGTTAGGGTTATGGTTAGGTTAAGGGTGTGGGTTTGGTTTAGGATTAGGCTTAGGGTTAGGGTTAGGGTAAGTGTTAGGGTTAGGGTTTGGGTTAGTGTTAGGGTTTGGGATAGGATTAGGGGCAGGGTAAGGGTTAGGGTTAGGGTTTGTGTGAGGGTGAGGGTTAGGGTTAGGGTTAGTGTTAGGATTAGAGTTTGTGTTAGGTTTAGGGTTAGGGTTAGGGTTTCGGTTTGGGTTAGGGTTAGGGTTAGGGTTAGTGTTAGGGTTAGGGTTTGGGTTAGGGTTTGGGTTAGGGTTTGGCTTAGGGTTAGGGTTAGGGTTAGGGCTAGGCGATAGGGATAGGGATAGGGTTAGGGTTGGGGTTAGTGTTTCGGCTTGGGTTAGGGTTAGTGTTAGGGTTAGGATTAGGGTTAGGTTTAGTGTTAGGATCAGGGTTTGGGCTTCGGTTAGGGTTAGGGTTAGGGTTAGGGTTAGGGTTTGGGTTAGTGTTAGGGTAGGGATAGGGTTTAGGTTAGGGTTAGGGTTAGGGTTTGGGTTAGGGTTTAGGTTTGGGTTAGGGTTAGGGTTAGGGTTAGTTTTGGGGCTTGGGTAAGGGTGAGGGTTAGAGTTAGGGCTTGGGTTTAGGTTAAGTTTAGGTTTTGGATTAGGCTTAGGCTTAGGGTTCGGGTTAGGGTTAGGGTTAGGGTTAGGTTTTGGGTTAGGGTTTTGGTTAGGGTTAAGGTTAGGGTTAGGGTTAGGGGTTATGGTTAGGTTTAGGGTTAGGATTAGTGTTTGGGCTTGGGTTAGGGTTAGGTTTAGGGATAGGGGTAGGTTTTGGTTTGGCTTAGGGTTAGGGTTACGGTTAGGGTTAGGGTTAGTGTTAGGATTAGGGTTTGGGTTAGGGTTAGGGTTAGCGTTAGTGTTTGGATTAGGGTTAGGGTTAGGGTTAGGGTTTGGGTTAGGGATAGGATTGAAGTTTGGGTTTGGGTTACAGTTAGGGTTAGGGTTAGGTTTCGGGTGTGGGTTTGGCTTACGATTAGGCATAGGGTTAAGATTTGGTTTGTTTTAGGGTTAGTGTTAGGATTAGGGGAATTAGGGTTAGGGTTAGGGTTAGGGATAGGGTTAGGGGTGGTTTAGGGCTAAGGTTAGGGTTAGCATTAAGGTTAGGGTTAAGTTTTAGGTTTGGGTTAGAGTTAGTTTTAGAGTTGGGGTTTGGTTGAGGGTTAGATTAAGGGTTAGGGTTGGGGTTAGGTTTAGTGTTATGGTTAGGGTTAGGTTTAGGATTAGGGTTAGGTTTAGGTTTAGGTTTTGGGTTAGGGTTAGGGTTAGGGTTTGGTTTGGGTTAGGGTTCGTGTTACGGAAAGGATACGGCTTAGGTTTGGGGTTAGTGTTAGGTTTAGGGTTACTGTTTGAGGTTGGTTTAGGGTTAGGGTTAGGGTTAGGGTTAGGGTTAGGGATTGGTTTGGGGTAGGGTTTGTGTTAGGGTTAGGGATAGAGTTTAGGTTAGGGTTAGGTTTAGGGTTTAGGTTTGGTTTAGGGTTAGGGTTAGGGTTAGGGTTAGGGTTAGAATTTAGGTTAGGGTTTAGGTTTGGGTTAGGGTTGGGGTTAGCGTTAATTTTAGGACTAGGGTTAGGATTAGGGTTAGGGTTAGGGCATGGGTTTAGGTAAGGGTTAAGGTTTGGGTTAGGCTTAGGTTTAGGGCTTGTGTTTTGGTTAGGGTTATCTTTAGGATTAGGGTTAGGGTTAGGGTTAGTTTTAGTGCTTGGGTTAGGGTTAGGGTTAGGGTTAGGGATTGGGTGTAGGTTAGGTTTAGGGTTTGGGTTAGGCTTAGCGTGAGTGTTTGGGTTTGGGTTATGTTTAGGTTTAGGGTTAGGGTTAGGGTTAGTGTTAGGGTTAGGGTTTGGGTTTCGGTTAGAGTAAGGTATCGGGTTAGGGTTTGGGTTAGGTTTAAGGTTAGGGTTAGGGTTTGGGTTAGGGTTTGGGTTAGGGTTAAGGTTAGTGTTAGGGTTAGGGTTTAGGGTTAGGGTTAGGGTTAGGGTTAGGGTTAGGGTTTCGGTTTGGGTTAGGGTTAGGGTTAGGGTTAGTGTTTGGTTTAGGGTTAGGGTTAGGGTTTGCTTTGGTTTTGGGTTAGTGTTACGGAAAGGATACGGGTTAGGTTTGGGGTTAGTGTTAGGTTTAGGGTTACTGTTTGAGGTTGGTTTAGGGTTAGGCTTAGGGTTAGGATTTGGGTTTGGGTTAGGTTTAGGGTTAGGGTTAGGTTTTCGGTTACGGTTAGGGTTAGGGGTAGGGTTAGTGTTTGGTTTAGGGTTAGGGTTAGGGTTTGCTTTGGTTTAGGGTTAGGGTTAGGGTTAGGGTTAGGGTTAGGGTTAGGTTTAGGGTTAGGGTTAGGGTTAGGGATAGTTATAGGGCTTGGGTTAGGGTTAGGGTTAGGGTTAGGGCTTTGGTTTAGGTTAGGTTTAGGGTTTGGGTTAGGCTTAGGGTTAGGGTTTGGGTTTGGGTTAGGTTTAGGGTTAGGGTTAGCGTTAGGGTTAGGGTTAGGGTTTGGGTTTGGGTTAGAGTAAGGTATAGGGTTAGGGTTTGGGTTAGGTTTAGTGTTAGGGTTAGGGTTTGGGTTAGGGTTTGGGTTAGGGTTAAGGTTAGGGTTAGGGTTAGGGGTTAGGGTTAGGGTTAGGGTAAGGGTTAGTGTTTGGGATTGGGTTATAGTTATATTTAGGGTTAGGATTAGGGTTAGTTTTACGGTTAGGTTTTTGGTTAGGGTTAGTGTTAGGGTTTGCGTTTGAGTTAGGGATAGGGTTAGGGTTAGGGTTAGGGGTAGGCGATAGGGATAGGGTTAGGGTTAGTGTTTGGGTTAGGGTTAGGGTTAGGTTTAGGGTTAGGGTTAGGGTTTGGTTTGGTTTAGTGTTAGTGGTAGGCTTAGGGGAAGGGTTAGGGTTAGGGGTTGTTTAAGGTTAGGGTTTGGGTTAGGATTAAGGTTAGGGTTAAGGTTTCGTTTGGGTTAAAGTTAGGTTTAGAGTTGGGGTTGGTTTAGGGTTAAGTTTAGGGTTAGGGTTGGGGTTAGGGTTAGGGTTAGGGTTAGGTTTAAGATTAGGGTTAGGTTTAGGTTTAGGTGTTGGATTAGGGTTAGGGTTAGGGTTTGGTTTGGGTTAGGGTTAATGTTAAGGATAGGATAAGGGTTAGGTTTGGGGTTAGGGTTTCGTTTATGGTTACTGTTACAGGTTGGTTTAGGGTTAGGGTAGGGTTAGGGTTAGGGTTAGAGATAGGTTTGGTGTAGGCTTAGTGTTAGGGTTAGGGATAGAGTTTCGGTTAGGGTTAGGGTTAGGGTTAGGTTTAGGGTTTAGGTTTGGGTTAGGTTTAAGATTAGGGTTAGGGTTTGGGTTAGGGTTTGGGTTAGGGTTAAGGTTAGGGTTAGGGTTAGGTGTTAGGGTTAGGGTTAGGGTTAGGGTTTGGGTTACGGTTTGGGTTAGGGTTAGGGTTAGTGTTACGGTTAGGGTTTAGGGTAGGGTTAGGTTTAGGGTTAGGGTTAGGGTTAGGGTTTGTATTAGGGTTACGGTTAGGGTTATGGTTAGGGTTAGGCTTTGGGTTAGGGTCATGGTTAGGTTTAGGGTTTGTGTAGGGGTTGGGTTAGGGTTAGGTTTAGGGTTAGGTTTAGAGTTAGGGTTAGGGTTTGGCTTACGGGTAGGGTTAGGGCTAGGCGATAGGAATAGGGTTAGGGTTAGGGTTAGGTTTAGGGTTTGGGCTAGGCAATAGGGATAGGGTTAGGGTTAGGGTTGGGGTTAGTGTTTGGGCTTGGGTTAGGGTTATTGTTAGGGTTAGGATTAGGGTTAGGTTTAGTGTTAGGATTAGGGTTTGGGTTTCGGTTAGGGTTAGGGTTAGGGTTATGGTTTGCGTTAGTATTAGGGTTAGGGATAGGTTTTAGGTTAGGGTTACGGTTAGGGGTTGGGTTAGGATTTAGTTTTGGATTAGCGTTAGGGTTAGGGTTAGGTTTAGGGCTTGGGTTAGGGTTAGGGTTAGAGTTAGGGCTTGGCTTTAGGTTAGGTTTAGGGTTTTAGTTAGGCTTAGGGTTAGGGTTCGGGTTAGGGTTCGGGTTAGGGTTAGGGTTAGGGTTAGTGTTAGGATTAGGGTTTGGGTTAGGGTTAGGGTTAGGGTTAGGGTATGGGTTAGGGTTAGGGTTGAAGTTTGGGTTTGGGTTAGGGTTAGGTTTAGGTTTTCAGTTAGGGTTAGGGTTAGGGTTAGGGTTATGGTTAGGTTTATGGTGTGGGTTTGGTTTAGGATTAGGCTTAGGGTTAGGGTTAGGGTAAGTGTTAGGGTTAGGGTTTGGGTTAGTGTTAGGGTTTGGGATAGGATTAGGGGCAGGGTAAGGGTTAGGGTTAGGGTTTGTGTGAGGGTGAGGGTTAGGGTTAGGGTTAGTGTTAGGATTAGAGTTTGTGTTAGGTTTAGGGTTAGGGTTAGGGTTAGGGTTTCGGTTTGGCTTAGGGTTAGGGTTAGGGTTAGTGTTTGGTTTAGGGTTAGGGTTAGGGTTAGTTATAGGGCTTGGGTTAGGGTTAGGGTTAGGGTTAGGGCTTTGGTTTAGGTTAGGTTTAGGGTTTGGGTTAGGCTTAGGGTTAGGGTTTGGGTTTGGGTTAGGTTTAGGGTTAGGGTTAGGGTTAGGGTTAGGGTTAGGGTTTGGGTTTGGGTTAGAGTAAGGTATAGGGTTAGGTTTTGGGTTAGGTTTAGTGTTAGGTTTAGGGTTTGGTTTAGGGTTTGGGTTAGGGTTAAGGTTAGGGTTAGAGTTAGGGGTTAGGGTTAGGGTTAGGGTTAGGGTAAGGGTTAGTGTTTGGGCTTGGGTTATAGTTATAGTTAGGGTTAGGATTAGGGTTAGGTTTAGGGTTAGGTTTTTGGTTAGGGTTAGTGTTAGGGTTTGCGTTTGAGTTAGGGATAGTGTTAGGGTTAGGGTTAGGGGTAGGCGATAGGGATAGGGTTAGGGTTAGTGTTTGGGTTAGGGTTAGGGTTAGGTTTAGGGTTAGGGTTAGGGTTTGGTTTGGTTTAGTGTTAGTGGTAGGCTTAGGGGAAGGGTTAGGGTTAGGGGTTGTTTAAGGTTAGGGTTTGGGTTAGGATTAAGGTTAGGGTTAAGGTTTCGTTTGGGTTAAAGTTAGGTTTAGAGTTGGGGTTGGTTTAGGGTTAAGTTTAGGGTTAGGGTTGGGGTTAGGGTTAGGGTTAGGGTTAGGTTTAAGATTAGGGTTAGGTTTAGGTTTAGGTTTTGGATTAGGGTTAGGGTTAGGGTTTGGTTTGGGTTAGGGTTAATGTTAAGGATAGGATAAGGGTTAGGTTTGGGGTTAGGGTTTCGTTTATGGTTACTGTTACAGGTTGGTTTAGGGTTAGGGTAGGGTTAGGTTTAGGGTTAGAGATAGGTTTGGTGTAGGCTTAGTGTTAGGGTTAGGGATAGAGTTTCGGTTAGGGTTAGGGTTAGGGTTAGGTTTAGGGTTTAGGTTTGGGTTAGGTTTAAGATTAGGGTTAGGGTTTGGGTTAGGGTTTGGGTTAGGGTTAAGGTTAGGGTTAGGGTTAGGTGTTAGGGTTAGGGTTAGGGTTAGGGTTTGGGTTACGGTTTGGGTTAGGGTTAGGGTTAGTGTTACGGTTAGGGTTTAGGGTAGGGTTAGGTTTAGGGTTAGGGTTAGGGTTAGGGTTTGTATTAGGGTTACGGTTAGGGTTATGGTTAGGGTTAGGCTTTGGGTTAGGGTCATGGTTAGGTTTAGGGTTCGTGTAGGGGTTGGGTTAGGGTTAGGTTTAGGGTTAGGTTTAGAGTTAGGGTTAGGGTTTGGCTTACGGGTAGGGATAGGGTTAGGGCTAGGCGATAGGGATAGGGTTAGGGTTAGGGTTAGGTTTAGGGTTTGGGCTAGGCAATAGGGATAGGGTTAGGGTTAGGGTTGGGGTTAGTGTTTGGGCTTGGGTTAGGGTTAGTGTTAGGGTTAGGATTAGGGTTAGGTTTAGTGTTAGGATTAGGGTTTGGGTTTCGGTTAGGGTTAGGGTTAGGGTTATGGTTTGCGTTAGTATTAGGGTTAGGGATAGGGTTTAGGTTAGGGTTAGGGTTAGGGTTTGGGCTAGGATTTAGTTTTGGATTAGCGTTAGGCTTAGGGCTAGCTTTAGGGCTTGGGTTAGGGTTAGGGTTAGAGTTAGGGCTTGGCTTTAGGGTAGGTTTAGGGTTTTAGTTAGGCTTAGGGTTAGGGATCGGGTTAGGGTTCGGGTTAGGGTTAGGGTTAGGGTTAGTGTTAGGATTAGGGTTTGGGTTAGGGTTAGGGTTAGGGTTAGGGTATGGGTTAGGGTTAGGGTTGAAGTTTGGGTTTGGGTTAGGGTTAGGTTTAGGGTTTCGGTTAGGGACAGGGTTAGGGTAAGGGCTATGGTAAGGTTTATGGTGTGGGTTTGGCTTAGGATCAGGCTTAGTGTTAGGGTTAGGGTCAGTGTTGGGGTTAGGGTTTGGGTTAGTGTTAGGGTTTGGGATAGGATTAGGGGCAGGGTAAGGGTTAGGGTTAGGGTTTGTGTGAGGGTGAGGGTTAGGGTTAGGGTTAGTGTTAGGATTAGAGTTTGTGTTAGGTTTAGGGTTAGGGTTAGAGTTTCGGTTTGGGTTAGGGTTAGGGTTAGGGTTAGTGTTAGGGTTAGGGTTTGGGTTAGGGTTTGGGTTAGGGTTTGGCTTAGGGTTAGGGTTAGGGTTAGGGCTAGGCGATAGGGATAGGGATAGGGTTAGGGTTGGGGTTAGTGTTTCGGCTTGGGTTAGGGTTAGTGTTAGGGTTAGGATTAGGGTTAGGTTTAGTGTTAGGATCAGGGTTTGGGCTTCGGTTAGGGTTAGGGTTAGGGTTAGGGTTAGGGTTTGGGTTAGTGTTAGGGTAGGGATAGGGTTTAGGTTAGCGTTAGGGTTAGGGTTTGGGTTAGGGTTTAGGTTTGGGTTAGGGTTAGGGTTAGGGTTAGTTTAAGGCTTGGGTTAGGGTGAGGGTTAGAGTTAGGGCTTGGGTTTAGGTTAAGTTTAGGTTTTGGATTAGGCTTAGGCTTAGGGTTCGGGTTAGGGTTAGGGTTAGGGTTAGGGTTAGGTTTTGGGTTAGGGTTTTGGTTAGGGTTAAGGTTAGGGTTAGGGTTAGGGGTTATGGTTAGGTTTAGGGTTAGGATTAGTGTTTGGGCTTGGGTTAGGGTTAGGTTTAGGGATAGGGGTAGGTTTTGGTTTGGCTTAGGGTTAGGGTTACGGTTAGGGTTAGGGTTAGTGTTAGGATTAGGGTTTGGGTTAGGGTTAGGGTTAGCGTTAGTGTTTGGATTAGGGTTAGGGTTAGGGTTAGGGTTTGGGTTAGGGTTAGGATTGAAGTTTGGGTTTGGGTTAGAGTTAGGGTTAGGGTTAGGTTTCGGGTGTGGGTTTGGTTTACGATTAGGCTTAGGGTTAAGATTTGGTTTGTTTTAGGGTTAGTGTTAGGATTAGGGGAATTAGGGTTAGGGTTAGGGTTAGGGATAGGGTTAGGGGTGGTTTAGGGCTAAGGTTAGGGTTAGGATTAAGGTTAGGGTTAAGTTTTAGGTTTGGGTTAGAGTTAGTTTTAGAGTTGGGGTTTGGTTGAGGGTTAGATTAAGGGTTAGGGTTGGGGTTAGGTTTAGTGTTATGGTTAGGGTTAGGTTTAGGATTAGGGTTAGGTTTAGGTTTAGGTTTTGGGTTAGGGTTAGGGTTAGGGTTTGGTTTGGGTTAGGGTTCGTGTTACGGAAAGGATACGGGTTAGGTTTGGGGTTAGTGTTAGGTTTAGGGTTACTGTTTGAGGTTGGTTTAGGGTTAGGGTTAGGGTTAGGGTTAGGGTTAGGGATTGGTTTGGGGTAGGGTTTGTGTTAGGGTTAGGGATAGAGTTTAGGTTAGGGTTAGGTTTAGGGTTTAGGTTTGGTTTAGGGTTAGGGTTAGGGTTAGGGTTAGGGTTAGAATTTAGGTTAGGGTTTAGGTTTGGGTTAGGGTTAGGGTTAGGGTTAGTTTTAGGGCTTGGGTTAGGGTTAGGGTTAGGGTTAGGGCTTGGGTTTAGGTTAGGTTTAAGGTTTGGGTTAGGCTTAGGTTTAAGGCTTGTGTTTTGGTTAGGCTTATCTTTACGATTAGGGTTAGGGTTAGGGTTAGTTTTAGTGCTTGGGTTAGGGATAGGGTCAGGGTTAGGGATCGGGTGTAGGTTAGGTTTAGGGTTTGGGTTAGGCTTAGCGTGAGTGTTTGGGTTTGGGTTATGTTTAGGTTTAGGGTTAGGGTTAGGGTTAGTGTTAGGGTTAGGGTTTGGGTTTCGGTTAGAGTAAGGTATCGGGTTAGGGTTTGGGTTAGGTTTAAGGTTAGGGTTAGGGTTTGGGTTAGGGTTTGGGTTAGGGTTAAGGTTAGTGTTAGGGTTAGGGTTTAGGGTTAGGGTTAGGGTTAGGGTTAGGGTTAGGGTTTCGGTTTGGGTTAGGGTTAGGGTTAGGGTTAGTGTTTGGTTTAGGGTTAGGGTTAGGGTTTGCTTTGGTTTTGGGTTAGTGTTACGGAAAGGATAC
>CM069528.1:4707500-4712500 GCA_035773235.1 Eospalax fontanierii
AGGTTGTGGTTTGGCTTAGGGTTATGGTTAGGTTTAGGTTTCGGGTTGGGGTTTGTGTTAGGATTAGGGATAGGGCTAGGCGATAGGGATAGGTTTAGGGTTAGGGTTGGGGTTAGGTTTAAGGTTAGGGTTAGGGTTTGGGTTAGGTTTGGGTTAGGGTTAAGGTTAGTGTTAGGGTTAGGGTTAGGGTTAGGGTTAGGGTTAGGGTTAGGGTTAGGCAATAGGGATAGGGTTAGGGTTAGGGTTGGGGTTAGTGTTTGGGCTTGGGTTAGGGTTAGTGTTAGGATTAGGGGTTGTGTTTCGGTTAGGGTTACGGTTTTGGTTACGGTTTGCGTTAGTGTTAGGGTTAGGGATAGGGTTTAGGGTAGGGTTAGGGTTAGGGTTTGGGTTAGGATTTAGTTTTGTATTAGCGTTAGGGTTAGGATTAGTTTTAGGGCTTGGGTTAGGGTTAGAGTTAGGGCTTGGCTTTAGGTTAGGTTTAGGGTTTCTGTTAGGCTTAGGGTTAGGGTTCGGGTTAGGGTTAGGGTTAGGGTTAGGGTTAGGGTTAGGGTTAGGGTTAGTGTTAGTATTAGGATTTGGGTTAGGGTTAGGTTTAGGATTAGGGTTTTGGTTAGGGTTAGGGTTGAAGTTTGGGTTTGGGTTAGGGTTAGGTTTAGGGTTTCGGTTAGGGTTAGGGTTAGGGTTATGGTTAGGTTTAGGGTGTGGGTTTGGTTTAGGATTAGGCTTAGGGTTAGGGTTAGGGTAAGTGTTAGGGTTAGTGTTTGGGTTAGTGTTAGGGTTTGGGATAGGATTAGGGGTAGGGTAAGGGTTAGGGTTAGGGTTTGTGTGAGGGTTAGGGTTAGGGTTAGGGTTAGTGTTAGGATTAGAGTTTGTGTTAGGTTTAGGGTTAGGGTTAGGATTAGGGTTTCGGTTTGGGTTAGGGTTAGGGTTAGGGTTAGTGTTTGGTTTAGGGTTAGGGTTAGGGTTTGCTTTGGTTTAGGGTTAGTATAAGGGTTAGCGTTAGGTTTAGGTTTAGGGTTAGGGTTAGGGTTAGGGTTAGGGTTAGGGTTAGTTAGGGTTAGGGTTAGGTTTAGGGTTAGGGTTAGGGTTAGGTTTAGTTATAGGGCTTGGGTTAGGGTTAGGGTTAGGGTTAGGGCTTGGGTTTAGGTTAGGTTTAGGGTTTGGGTTAGGCTTAGGGTTAGGATTTGGGTTTGGGTTAGGTTAAGGGTTAGGGTTAGGTTTTCGGTTAGGGTTAGGGTTAGGGGTAGGGTTAGTGTTTGGTTTAGGGTTAGGGTTAGGGTTTGCTTTGGTTTAGGGTTAGGGTTAGGGTTAGGGTTAGGGTTAGGGTTAGGGTTAGGGTTAAGTTTAGGGTTAGGGTTAGGGTTAGGGTTAGTTATAGGGCTTGGGTTAGGGTTAGGGTTAGGGTTAGGGCTTTGGTTTAGGTTAGGTTTAGGGTTTGGGTTAGGCTTAGGGTTAGGGTTTGGGTTTGGGTTAGGTTTAGGGTTAGGGTTAGGGTTAGGGTTAGGGTTAGGGTTTGGGTTTGGGTTAGACTAGGGTTTAGGGTTAGGGTTAGGGTTAGGGTTAAGTTTAGGGTTAGGGTTAGGGTTAGGGTTAGTTATAGGGCTTGGGTTAGGGTTAGGGTTAGGGTTAGGGCTTTGGTTTAGGTTAGGTTTAGGGTTTGGGTTAGGCTTAGGGTTAGGGTTTGGGTTTGGGTAAGGTTTAGGGTTAGGGTTAGGGTTAGGGTTAGGGTTAGGGTTTGGGTTTGGGTTAGAGTAGGGTATAGGGTTAGGGTTTGGGTTAGGTTTAGTGTTATGGTTAGGGTTTGGGTTAGGGTTTGGGTTAGGGTTAAGGTTAGGGTTAGGGTTAGGGGTTAGGGTTAGGGTTAGGGTTAGGGTAAGGGTTAGTGTTTGGGCTTGGGTTATAGTTATAGTTAGGGTTAGGATTAGGGTTAGGTTTAGGGTTAGGTTTTTGGTTAGGGTTAGCGTTAAGGTTTGCGTTTGAGTTAGGGATAGGGTTAGGGTTAGGGTTAGGGGTAGGCGATAGGGATAGGCTTAGGGTTAGTGTTTAGGTTAGGGTTAGGGTTAGGTTTAGGGTTAGGGTTAGGGTTTGGTTTGGTTTAGTGTTAGTGCTAGGCTTAGGGGAAGGGTTAGGGTTAGGGGTTGTTTAAGGTTAGGGTTTGGGTTAGGATTAAGGTTAGGGTTAAGGTTTCGTTTGGGTTAAAGTTAGGTTTAGAGTTGGGGTTGGTTTAGGGTTAAGTTTAGGGTTAGGGTTGGGGTTAGGTTTAGGGTTAGGGTTAGGTTTAAGATTAGGGTTAGGTTGAGGTTTAGGTTTTGGATTAGGGTTAGGGTTAGGGTTTGGTTTGGGTTAGGGTTAATGTTAAGGATAGGATAAGGGTTAGGTTTGGGGTTAGGGTTTGGTTTATGGTTACTGTTACAGGTTGGTTTAGGGTTAGGGTAGGGTTAGGGTTAGGGTTAGGAATAGGTTTGGCGTAGGGTTAGTGTTAGGGTTAGGGATAGAGTTCCGGTTAGGGTTAGGGTTAGGGTTAGGTTTAGGGTTTAGGTTTGGGTTAGTTTTAAGTTTAGGGTTAGGGTTTGGGTTAGGGTTTGGGTTAGGGTTAAGGTTAGGGTTAGGGTTAGGTGTTAGTGTTAGGGTTAGGGTTAGGGTTAGGGTTTGGGTTACGGTTTGGGTTAGGGTTAGGGTTAATGTTATGGTTAGGGTTTAGGGTAGGGTTAGGTTTAGGGTTAGGGTTAGGGTTAGGGTTTGTATTCGGGTTACGGTTAGGGTTATGGTTAGGGTTAGGCTTTGGGTTAGGGTCATGGTTAGGTTTAGGGTTCGTGTAGGGGTTGGGTTAGGGTTAGGTTTAGGGTTAGGTTTAGAGTTAGGGTTAGGGTTTGGCTTAGGGGTAGGGTTAGGGTTAGGGCTAGGCGATAGGGATAGGGTTAGAGTTAGGGTTAGGTTTAGGGTTTGGGCAGGGGTTAGGGTTAGTGTTAGGGTTAGTATTAGGGTTAGGTTTAGTGTTAGGATTAGGATTTGGGTTTTGGTTAGGGTTAGGGTTATGGTTAGGTTTTAGGTTAGTGTTAGGGTTTGGGATACTTTTAGGGGTATGGTAAGGTTTAGGGTTAGGGTTAGGGTTAGGTTTAGGTTTAGGTTTTGGGTTAGGGTTAGGGTTAGGGTTAGGGTTAGGGTTTGGTTTGGGTTAGGGTTAAGGTTACGGAAAGGGTAAGGGTTAGGTTTGGGGTTAGGGTTAGGTTTAGGGTTATTGTTTGAGGTTGGTTTAGGGTTAGGGTTAGGGTTAGGGTTATGGTTAGGGATTGGTTTGGGGTAGGGTTAGTGTTAGGGTTAGAAATAGAGTTTAGGTTAGGGTTAGGGTTAGGGTTAGGGTTTGGGTTAGTTTTAGGGTTAGGGATAGGGTTTAGGTTAGGGTTAGGGTTAGGGTTTAGGTTTGGGTTAGGATTGAAGTTTTGGTTTGGGTTAGAGTTAGGGTTAGGGTTAGGTTTCGGGTGTGGGTTTGGTTTACGATTAGGCTTAGGGTTAAGATTTGGTTTGTTTTAGGGTTAGTGTTAGGATTAGGGGAATTAGGGTTAGGGCCAGGGTTAGGGGTGGTTTAGGGCTAAGGTTAGGGTTAGGATTAAGGTTAGGGTTAAGTTTTAGGTTTGGGTTAGAGTTAGGTTTAGAGTTGGGGTTTGGTTGAGGGTTAGATTAAGGGTTAGGGTTGGGGTTAGGTTTAGGGTTATGGTTAGGGTTAGGTTTAGGATTAGGGTTAGGTTTAGGTTTAGGTTTTGGGTTAGGGTTAGGGTTAGGGTTTGTTTTGGGTTAGGGTTAGTGTTACGGAAAGGGTACAGGTTAGGTTTGGGGTTAGTGTTAGGTTTAGGGTTACTGTTTGAAGTTGGTTTAGGGTTAGGGTTAGGGTTAGGGTTAGGGTTAGGGATTGGTTTGGGGTAGGGTTTGTGTTAGGGTTAGGGATAGAGTTTAGGTTAGGGTTAGGTTTAGGGTTTAGATTTGGTTTAGGGTTAGGGTTACGGTTAGGGTTAGAATTTGGGTTAGGGTTTAGGTTTGGGTTAGGGTTAGGGTTAGGGTTAGTTTTAGGGCTTGGGTTGGGGTTGGGGTTGGGGTTAGGGGTTGGGTTTAGGTTAGGTTTAAGGTTTGGGTTAGGCTTAGGTTTAGGGCTTGTGTTTTGGTTAGGGTTAGCTTTAGGATTAGGGTTAGGGTTAGGGTTAGTTTTAGTGCTTGGGTTAGGGTTAGGGTTAGGGTTAGGGATTGGGTGTAGGCTAGGTTTAGGGTTTGGGTTAGGCTTAGCGTGAGTGTTTGGGTTTGGGTTATGTTTAGGTTTAGGGTTAGGGTTAGGGTTAGGGTTAGGGTTAGGATTTGGGTTTTGATTAGAGTAAAGTATCGGGTTAGTGTTTGGGTGAGGTTTAAGGTTAGGGTTAGGGTTTGGGTTAGGGTTTGGGTTAGGGTTAAGGTTAGTGTTAGGGTTAGGGTTTATTGTTAGGGTTAGCCTTAGGTTTAGGGTTAGGTTTAGTGATACGGTTAGGAATTGGGGTAGGGTTAGATTTAGGGTTAGCGTTAGGGTTAGGGTTTGTGTTAGGGTTAGGGTTAGGGTTAGTGTTAGGGTTAGGTTATGGGTTAGGGTTAGGGTTAGGTTTAGGGTTAGTTTTTGGGCTTGGGTTCGGGTTAGGTTTCTTTTTAGGTTTAGAGTTAAGATTAGGGTTTGGCTTAGGGTTAGGGTTATGGTTAGGGCTAGGCGATAGGGATAGGGTTAGAGTTAGCATTGGGGTTAGTGTTTGGGCTAGGGTTAGGGTTAGGGTTAGGGTTAGGGTTTGGTTTAGTATTAGGATTAGGGTTTGGGTTTTGGTTGGGTTAGGTTTAGGGTTAGGGTTTGCGTTAGTTTTAGGGTTAGGGATAGGGTTTAGGTTAGGGTTAGGGCTAGGGTTTGGGTTAGGATTTAGGTTTGGATTTGGGTTAGGTTTAGGGTTAATTTTAGGGCTTGGGTTAGGTTTAGGTTTAGAGTTAGGGCTCGGGTT
>CM069528.1:4717500-4745000 GCA_035773235.1 Eospalax fontanierii
GTTAGGTTTAGTGATAGGATTAGGGTTTGGGTTTCGGTTAGGGTTAGGGTTTGGGTTTGGGTTAGAGTAAGGTATCGGGTTAGGGTTTGGGTTAGGTTTATGGTTAGGGTTAGGGTTTGTTTTAGCGTTAGTGTTAGGGTTAGTGTTAGGGTAAGATTTTGGGTTAGGGTTGGGGTTTGGTTTAGGGTTAGTGTTTGGGCTTGGGTTAGGGTTAGGTTTAGTTTTAGGTTTAGAGTTAAGATTAGGGTTTGGCTTAGGGTTAGGGTTAGGGTTAGGGCTAGGCGATAGGGATAGGTTTAGAGTTAGGGTTGGGGTTAGTGTTTGGCATAGTGTTAGTGTTAGGGTTAGGGTTAGGTTTAGTATTAGGATTAGGGTTTGGGTTTCGGTTAGGGTTAGGGTTAGGGTTAGGGTTTGCGTTAGTTTTAGGGTTAGGGATAGGGTTTAGGTTAGGGTTAGGGCTAGGGTTTGGGTTAGGATTTAGGTTTGGATTTGGGTTAGGTTTAGGGTTAATTTTAGGGCTTGTGTTAGGTTTAGGGTTAGAGTTAGGGCTTGCGTTTAGGTTAGGTTGAGGGTTTGGGTTAGGCTTAGCGTTAGGGTTCGGGTTAGGGTTAAGGTTAGGGTTAGGGTTAGGGGTTAGGGTTAGTATTAGTGTTTGGGCTTGGGTTAGGGTTAGGTTTAGGGATAGGGGTAGGTTGTGGTTTGGCTTAGGGTTATGGTTAGGTTTAGGTTTCGGGTTAGGGTTAGTGTTAGGATTAGGGTTAGGGCTAGGCGATAGGGATATGGTTAGGGTTAGGGTTGGGGTTAGGTTTAAGGTTGGGGTTAGTGTTTGGGTTAGGGTTTGGGTTAGGGTTAAGGTTAGTGTTAGGGTTAGGCTTAGGGTAAGGGTTAGGTTTAGTGTTACGGTTAGGATTTGGGGTAGGGTTAGGTTTAGGGGTAGGGTTAGGGTTAGGGTTTGTGTTAGGGTTAGGGTTAGGGTTAGTGTTAGGGTTACGTTTTGGGTTAGGGTTAGGGTTAGGTTTAGGGTTAGTGTTTGAGCTTGGGTTAGGGTTAGGTTTAGTTTTAGGTTTAGAGTTAAGGTTAGGATTTGGCTTAGGGTTAGGGTTAGGGTTAGGGCTAGGCGATAGGGATAGGGTTAGGGTTAGGGTTGGGGTTAGTGTTTGGGCTTGGTTTAGGGTTAGTGTTAGGGTTAGGAATCGGTCAGGTTTAGTGATAGGATTAGGGTTTGGGTTTCGGTTAGGGTTAGGGTTAGGGTTACGGTTTGCATTAGTGTTAGGGTTAGGGATAGGGTTTAGGTTAGGGTTAGGGTTAGGGTTTGGGTTAGGGTTAGGGTTTGGTTTAGGGTTAGTGTTTGGGCTTGGGTTAGGGTTAGGTTTATTTTTAGGTTTATAGTTAAGATTAGGGTTTGGCTTAGGGTTAGGGTTAGGGTTAGGGCTAGGCGATAGGGATAGGGTTAGAGTTAGGGTTGGGGTTAGTGTTTGGGCTAGGGTTAGGGTTAGGGTTAGGGTTAGGGTTAGGTTTAGTATTAGGATTAGGGTTTGGGTTTCGGTTAGGGTTAGGGTTAGGGTTAGGGTTTGCGTTAGTTTTAGGGTTAGGGATAGGGTTTAGGTTAGGGTAAGGGCTAGGGTTTGGGTTAGGATTTAGGTTTGGATTTGGGTTAGGTTTAGGGTTAATTTTAGGGCTTGGGTTAGGTTTAGGGTTAGAATTAGGGCTTGGGTTAATTTTAGGTTGAGGGTTTGGGTTAGGCTTAGCGTTAGGGTTCGGGTTAGGGTTAGATTTACGGGTTAGGGTTAGTATTAGTGTTTGGGCTCGTGTTAGGGTTAGGTTTAGGGATAGGGGTAAGTTGTGGTTTGGCTTAGGGTTATGGTTAGGTTTATGTTTTGGGTTAGGGTTTGTGTTAGGATTAGGGTTAGGGCTAGGCGATAGGGATAGGGTTAGGGTTAGGGTTGGGGTTAGGTCTAAGGTTAGGGTTAGGGTTTGGGTTAGGGTTTGGGTTAGGGTTAAGGTTAGTGTTAGGGTTAGGGGTTAGGGTTAGGGTTAGGCTTAGGGTTAGGGTTAGGTTTAGTGTTACGGTTAGGATTTGGGGTAGGGTTAGGTTTAGGGATAGGGTTAGGGTTAGGGTTTGTGTTAGGGTTAGGGTTAGGGTTAGTGTTATGGTTAGGTTTTGGGTTAGGGTTAGGGTTAGGTTTAGGGTTAGTATTTGGGCTTGGGTTAGGGTTAGGTTTAGTTTTAGGTTTAGAGTTAAGGTTAGGGTTTGGCTTAGGGTTAGGGTTAGGGTTAGGGCTAGGCGATAGGGATAGGGTTAGAGTTAGGGTTGGGGTTAGTGTTTGGGCTAGGGTTAGAGTTAGGGTTAGGGTTAGGTTTAGGGTTAGGTTTAGTGTTAGGATTAGGGTTTGGGTTTCGGTTAGGGTTAGTATTAGGGTTAGGGTTTGCGTTAGTTTTATAGTTAGGGATAGTGTTTAGGTTAGGGTTAGGGTTAGGGTTAGGGTTTGGGTTAGGATTTAGGTTTGGATTTGGGTTAGGTTTAGGGTTAATTTTAGGACTTGGGTTAGGTTTAGGGTTAGAGTTAGGGCTTGGGTTTAGTTTAGGTTGAGGGTTTGGGTTAGGCTTAGGGTTAGGGTTTGGGTTAGGTTTCGGGTTAGGGTTAGGGTTAGGGGTTAGGGTTAGTATTAGTGTTTGGGCTTGGGTTAGTGTTAGGTTTAGGGATAGGGGTAGGTTGTGGTTTGGCTTAGGGTTATGGTTAGGTTTAGGGTTAGGGTTAGGGTTAGTGTTAGGATTAGGGTTAGGGCTAGGCAATAGGGATAGGGTTAGGGTTAGGGTTGGGGTTAGTGTTTGGGCTTGGGTTAGGATTAGTGTTAGGGTTAGGATTAGAGTTAGGTTTAGTGTTAGGATTAGGGTTTGTGTTTCGCTTAGGGTTAGGGTTTTGGTTACGGTTTGCGTTAGTGTTAGGGTTAGGGATAGGGTTTAGGTTAGGGTTAGGGTTAGGGTTTGGGTTAGGATTTAGTTTTGTATTAGCGTTAGGGTTAGGATTAGTTTTAGGGCTTGGGTTAGGGTTAGGGTTAGAGTTAGGGCTTGGCTTTAGGTTAGGTTTAGGGTTTCGGTTAGGCTTAGGGTTAGGGTTCGGGTTAGGGTTAGGGTTAGGGTTAGGTTTAGGGTTAGGGTTAGTGTTAGGATTAGGGTTTGGGTTAGGGTTAGGGTTAGGGTTAGGGTGAGGGTTTGGTTTAGGATTAGGCTTAGGGTTAGGTTTATGGTAAGTGTTAGGATTAATTTTTGGGTTAGTGTTAGGGTTTGGGATAGGATTAGGGGTAGGTTAAGGGTTAGGGTTAGGGTTTATGTGAGGGTTAGGGTTAGGGTTAGGGTTAGTGTTAGGATTAGAGTTTGTGTTAGGTTTAGGGTTAGGGTTAGGGTTAGGGTTTCGATTTGTGTTAGGGTTAGGGTTAGGGTTAGTGTTTGGTTTAGGGTTAGGGTTTGCTTTGGTTTAGGGTTAGTGTTAGGGTTAGTATAAGGGTTAGTGTTAGGGTTAAGTTTAGGGTTATGGTGATGGTTAGGGTTAGGGTTAGGGTTAGTTAGGGTTAGGGTTAGGGTTAGGTTTAGGGTTAGGGTTAGGTTTAGAGTTAGGGATAGGGTTAGTTATCGGGCTTGGGTTAGGGTTAGGGTTAGGTTTAGGGCTTGGGTTTAGGTTAGGTTTAGGGTTTGGGTTAGGCTTAGTGTTAGGGTTTGGGTTTGGGTTAGGTTTAGGGTTAGGGTTAGGGTTTAGGTTTGGTTTAGGGTTAGGGTTAGGGTTAGGGTTAGGGTTAGGGTTAGGGTTAGGGTTAGGGTTAGTGTTAGGGTTAGGGTTTGGGTTAGGGTTTGGGTTAGGTTTTGGCTTAGGGTTAGGGTTAGAGTTAGGGCTAGGCGATAGGGATAGGGTTAGGGTTAGGGTGGGGGTTAGTGTTTCGGCTTGGGTTAGGGTTAGTGTTAGGGTTAGGATTAGGGTTAGGTTTAGTGTTAGGATCAGGGTTTGGGCTTCGGTTAGGGTTAGGGTTAGGGTTAGGGTTAGGGTTTGGGTTATTGTTAGGGTTAGGGATAGGGTTTAGGTTAGGGTTAGGGTTAGGGTTTAGGTTAGGGTTTAGGTTTGGGTTAGGGTTAGGGTTAGGGTTGTTTTAGAGCTTGGGTTAGGGTGAGGGTTAGAGTTAGGGCTTGGGTTTAGGTTAAGTTTAAGTTTTGGATTAGGCTTAGGCTTAGGGTTCGGGTTAGGGTTAGGGTTAGGGTTTGGTTTTGGGTTAGAGTTTGGGTTAGGGTTAAGGTTCGGGTTACGGTTAGGGGTTAGGGTTAGGTTTAGGGTTAGGATTAGTGTTTGGGCTTGGGTTAGGGTTAGGTTTAGGGATAGGGGTAGGTTTTGGTTTGGCTTAGGGTTAGGGTTAGGGTTAGGGTTGGTGTTAGGATTAGGGTTTGGGTTAGGGTTAGGGTTAGCGTTAGGGTTTGGGTTAGGGTTAGGGTTAGGGTTAGGGTTTGGGTTAGGGTTAGGATTGAAGTTTGGGTTTGGGTTAGAGTTAGGGTTAGGGTTAGGTTTCGGGTGTGGGTTTGGTTTACGATTAGGCTTAGGGTTAAGTTTTGGTTTGTTTTAGGGTTAGTGTTAGGGTTAGGGGAATTAGGGTTAGGGTTAGGGTTAGGGATAGGGTTAGGGGTGGTTTAGGGCTAAGGTTAGGGTTAGGATTAAGGTTAGGGTTAAGGTTTAGGTTTAGGTTAGAGTTAGGTTTCGAGTTGGGGTTTGGTTTAGGGTTAGATTAAGGGTTAGGGTTGGGGTTAGGTTTAGGGTTATGGTTAGGGTTAGGTTTAGGATTAGGGTTAGGTTTAGGTTTAGGTTTTGGGTTAGGGTTAGGGTTAGGGTTTGGTTTGGGTTAGGGTTAATGTTACGGAAAGGGTAAGGTTTAGGTTTGGGGTTAGTGTTAGGTTTAGGGTTACTGTTTGAGGTTGGTTTAGGTTTAGGGTTAGGGTTAGGGTTAGGGTTAGGGATTGGTTTGGGGTAGGGTTTGTGTTAGGGTTAGGGATAGAGTTTAGGTTAGGGTTAGGGTTAGGGTTTAGGTATGGTTTAGGGTTAGTGTTAGGGTTAGGGTTAGAGTTTGGGTTAGGGTTTAGGTTTGGGTTAGGGTTAGGGTTAGGGTTAGTGTAAGGGCTTGGGTTAGGGTTAGGGTTAGGGTTAGGGCGTGGGTTTAGGTTAGGTTAAAGGTTTGGGTTAGGCTTAGGTTTAGGGCTTGTGTTTGGGTTAGGGTTAGCTTTACGATTAGGGTTAGGGCTAGGGTTAGGGTTAGTTTTAGTGCTTGCGTTAGGGTTACGGTTAGGGTTACGGATTGGGTGTAGGTTAGGTTTAGGGTTTGGATTAGGCTTAGGGTGAGGGTTTGGGTTTGGGTTATGTTTAGGTTTAGGGTTAGGGTTAGGGTTAGGATTAGGGTTTGGGTTTGGGTTAGAGTAAGGTATCGGGTTAGGGTTTGGGTTAGGTTTAAGGTTAGGGTTAGGGTTTGGGTTAGGGTTAAGGTTAGTGTTAGGGTTAGGGGTTAGGGTTAGGGTTAGGCTTAGGGGTAGGGTTAGGTTTAGTGTTACGGTTAGGATTTGGGGTAGGGTTAGATTTAGGGGTAGCGTTAGGGTTAGGGTTTGTGTTAGGGTTAGGGTTAGTGTTAGTGTTAGGCTTAGGTTTTGGGTTAGGTGTGGGGTTTGGTTTAGGGTTAGTGTTTGGCGTTGGGTTCGGGTTAGGTTTAGTTTTAGGTTTAGAGTTAAGATTAGGGTTTGGCTTAGGGTTAGGGTTAGGGTTAGGGCTAGGCGATAGGGATAGGGTTAGAGTTAGGGTTGGGGTTAGTGTTTGGGCTAGTGTTACGGTTAGGGTTAGGGTTAGGGTTAGGGTTAGGTTTAGTATTAGGATTAGGGTTTGGGTTTCGGTTAGGGTTAGGGTTAGGGTTAGGGTTTGCGTTAGTTTTAGGGTTAGGGATAGGGTTTAGGTTAGGGTTAGGGCTAGGGTTTGGGTTAGGATTTAGGTTTGGATTTGAGTTAGGTTTAGGGTTAATGTTAGGGCTTGGGTTAGGTTTAGGGTTAGAGTTAGGTCTTGGGTTTAGGTGGGGTTGAGGGTTGGGGTAAGGCTGGGCGTTAGTGTTCGTGTTAGGGGTAGGGTTGGGGTTAGGGTTAGGGGTTAGGGTTAGTATTAGTGTTTGGGCTTGGGTTAGGGTTAGGTTTAGGGATAGGGGTAGGTTGTGGTTTGGCTTAGGGTTATGGTTAGGTTTAGGTTTCGGGTTAGGGTTAGTGTTAGGATTAGGGTTAGGGCTAGGCGATAGGGATAGGGTTAGGGTTAGGGTTGGGGTTAGGTTTAAGGTTGGGGTTAGTGTTTGGGTTAGGGTTTGGGTTAGGGTTAAGGTTAGTTTTAGGGTTAGGGGTTATGGTTAGGGTTAGGCTTAGGGTAAGGGTTAGGTTTAGTGTTACGGTTAGGATTTGGGGTAGGGTTAGGTTTAGGGGTAGGGTTAGGGTTAGGGGTTGTGTTAGGGTTAGGGTTAGGGTTAGTGTTAGGGTTACGTTTTGGGTTAGTGTTAGGGTTAGGTTTAGGGTTAGTGTTTGAGCTTGGGTTAGGGTTAGGTTAATTTTAGGTTTAGAGTTAAGGTTAGGATTTGGCTTAGGGTTAGGGTTAGGGTTAGGGCTAGGCGATAGGGATAGGGTTAGGGTTAGGGTTGGAGTTAGGGTTTGGGCTTGGTTTAGGGTTAGTGTTAGGTTTAGGAATCGGTTAGGTTTAGTGTTAGGATTAGGGTTTGGGTTTCGGTTAGGGTTAGGGTTAGGGTTACGGTTTGCATTAGTGTTAGGGTTAGGGATAGGGTTTAGGTTAGGGTTAGGGTTAGGGTTTGGGTTAGGGTTAGGTTTTGGTTTAGGGTTAGTGTTTGGGCTTGGGTTAGGGTTAGGTTTATTTTTAGGTTTAGAGTTAAGATTAGGGTTTGGCTTAGGGTTAGGGTTAGGGTTAGGGCTAGGCGATAGGGATAGGGTTAGAGTTAGGGTTGGGGTTAGTGTTTGGGCTAGGGTTAGGGTTAGGGTTAGGGTTAGGATTAGGGTTAGGGTTAGGGTTAGGGTTAGGGTTAGGGTTAGGGTTAGGTTTAGTATTAGGATTAGGATTTGGGTTTCGGTTAGGGTTAGGGTTAGGGTTAGGGTTTGCGTTAGTTTTAGGGTTAGGGATAGGGTTTAGGTTAGGGTAAGGGCTAGGGTTTGGGTTAGGATTTAGGTTTGGATTTGGGTTAGGTTTAGGGTTAATTTTAGGGCTTGGGTTAGGTTTAGGGTTAGAATTAGGGCTTGGGTTAAGGTTAGGTTGAGGGTTTGGGTTAGGCTTAGCGTTAGGGTTCGGGTTAGGGTTAGATTTACGGGTTAGGGTTAGTATTAGTGTTTGGGCTTGTGTTAGGGTTAGGTTTAGGGATAGGGGTAGGTTGTGGTTTGGCTTAGGGTTATGGTTAGGTTTATGTTTTGGGTTAGGGTTTGTGTTAGGATTAGGGTTAGGGCTAGGCGATAGGGATAGGGTTAGGGTTAGGGTTGGGGTTAGGTTTAAGGTTAGGGTTAGGGTTTGGGTTAGGTTTTGGGTTAGGGTTAAGGTTAGTGTTAGGGTTAGGGGTTAGGGTTAGGGTTAGGATTAGGGTTAGGTTTAGGTTTAGTGTTACGGTTAGGATTTGGGGTAGGGTTAGGTTTAGGGATAGGGTTAGGGTTAGGGTTTGTGT
Organism: Eospalax fontanierii; assembly: GCA_035773235.1. Taxonomy (NCBI): domain Eukaryota; kingdom Metazoa; phylum Chordata; class Mammalia; order Rodentia; family Spalacidae; genus Eospalax; species Eospalax fontanierii. The sequence goes on from CM069528.1 coordinate 4,725,210, forward strand.
TAGGGTTAGGGTTAGGGTTAGTGTTATGGTTAGGTTTTGGGTTAGGGTTAGGGTTAGGTTTAGGGTTAGTGTTTGGGCTTGGGTTAGGGTTAGGTTTAGTTTTAGGTTTAGAGTTAAGGTTAGGGTTTGGCTTAGGGTTAGGGTTAGGGTTAGGGCTAGGCGATAGGGATAGGGTTAGAGTTAGGGTTGGGGTTTGTGTTTGGGCTAGGGTTAGAGTTAGGGTTAGGGTTAGGTTTAGGGTTAGGTTTAGTGTTAGGATTAGGGTTTGGGTTTCGGTTAGGGTTAGTATTAGGGTTAGGGTTTGCGTTAGTTTTATGGTTAGGGATAGTGTTTAGGTTAGGTTTAGGGTTAGGGTTTGGGTTAGGATTTAGGTTTGGATTTGGGTTAGGTTTAGGGTTAATTTTAGGACTTGGGTTAGGTTTAGGGTTAGAGTTAGGGCTTGGGTTTAGTTTAGGTTGAGGGTTTGGGTTAGGCTTAGGGTTAGGGTTTGGGTTAGGTTTCGGGTTAGGGTTAGGGTTAGGGGTTAGGGTTAGTATTAGTGTTTGGGCTTGGGTTAGTGTTAGGTTTAGGGATAGGGGTAGGTTGTGGTTTGGCTTAGGGTTATGGTTAGGTTTAGGGTTAGGGTTAGGGTTAGTGTTAGGATTAGGGTTAGGGCTAGGCAATAGGGAGAGGGTTAGGGAGAGGGTTGGGGTTAGTGTTTGGGCTTGGGTTAGGATTAGTGTTAGGGTTAGGATTAGAGTTAGGTTTAGTGTTAGGATTAGTGTTTGTGTTTCGGTTAGGGTTAGGGTTTTGGTTCCGGTTTGCGTTAGTGTTAGGGTTAGGGATAGGGTTTAGGTTAGGGTTAGGGTTAGGGTTTGGGTTAGGATTTAGTTTTGTGTTAGCGTGAGGGTTAGGATTAGTTTTAGGGCTTGGGTTAGGGTTAGGGTTAGAGTTAGGGCTTGGCTTTAGGTTAGGTTTAGGGTTTCTGTTAGGCTTAGGGTTAGGGTTCGGGTTAGGGTTAGGGTTAGGGTTAGGTTTAGGGTTAGGGTTAGTGTTAGGATTAGGGTTTGGGTTAGGGTTAGGGTTAGGGTTAGGGTTTGCGTTAGGGTTAGGGTTGAAGTTTGGGTTTTGGTTAGGGTTAGGTTTAGGGTTTCGGTTAGGGTTAGGGTTAGGGTTATGGTTAGGTTTAGGGTGAGGGTTTGGTTTAGGATTAGGCTTAGGGTTAGGTTTATGGTAAGTGTTAGGATTAATTTTTGGGTTAGTGTTAGGGTTTGGGATAGGATTAGGGGTAGGTTAAGGGTTAGGGTTAGGGTTTGTGTGAGGGTTAGGGTTAGGGTTAGGGTTAGTGTTAGGATTAGAGTTTGTGTTAGGTTTAGGGTTAGGGTTAGGGTTAGGGTTTCGGTTTGTGTTAGGGTTAGGGTTAGGGTTAGTGTTTGGTTTAGGGTTAGGGTTTGCTTTGGTTTAGGGTTAGTGTTAGGGTTACTATAAGGGTTAGTGTTAGGGTTAAGTTTAGGGTTATGGTTAGGGTTAGGGTTAGGGTTAGGGTTAGTTAGGGTTAGGGTTAGGGTTAGGTTTAGGGTTAGGGTTAGGTTTAGAGTTAGGGATAGGGTTAGTTATCGGGCTTGGGTTAGGGTTAGGGTTAGGGTTAGGGCTTGGGTTTAGGTTAGGTTTAGGGTTTGGGTTAGGCTTAGGGTTAGGGTTTGTGTTTGGGTTAGGTTTAGGGTTAGGGTTAGGGTTTAGGTTTGGTTTAGGGTTAGGGTTAGGGTTAGGGTTAGGGTTAGGGTTAGGGTTAGGGTTAGTGTTAGGGTTAGGGTTTGGGTTAGGGTTTGGGTTAGGTTTTGGCTTAGGGTTAGGGTTAGAGTTAGGGCTAGGCGATAGGGATAGGGTTAGGGTTAGGGTTGGGGTTAGTGTTTCGGCTTGGGTTAGGGTTAGTGTTAGGGTTAGGATTAGGGTTAGGTTTAGTGTTAGGATCAGGGTTTGGGCTTCGTTTAGGGTTAGGGTTAGGGTTAGGGTTAGGGTTAGGGTTTGGGTTATTGTTAGGGTTAGGGATAGGGTTTAGGTTAGGGTTAGGGTTAGGGTTTGGGTTAGGGTTTAGGTTTGCGTTAGGGTTAGGGTTAGGGTTGTTTTAGAGCTTGGGTTAGGCTGAGGGTTAGAGTTAGGGCTTGGGTTTAGGTTAAGTTTAAGTTTTGGATTAGGCTTAGGCTTAGGGTTCGGATTAGGGTTAGGGTTAGGGTTTGGTTTTGGGTTAGAGTTTGGGTTAGGGTTAAGGTTCGGGTTACGGTTAGGGGTTAGGGTTAGGGTTAGGTTTAGGGTTAGGATTAGTGTTTGGGCTTGGGTTAGGGTTAGGTTTAGGGATAGGGGTAGGTTTTGGTTTGGCTTAGGGTTAGGGTTAGGGTTAGGGTTGGTGTTAGGATTAGGGTTTGGGTTAGGGTTAGGGTTAACGTTAGGGTTTGGTTAGGGTTAGGGTTAGGGTTAGGGTTTGGGTTAGGGTTAGGATTGAAATTTGGGTTTGGGTTAGAGTTAGGGTTAGGGTTAGGTTTCGGGTGTGGGTTTGGTTTACGATTAGGCTTAGGGTTAAGTTTTGGTTTGTTTTAGGGTTAGTGTTAGGGTTAGGGGAATTAGGGTTAGGGTTAGGGTTAGGGATAGGGTTAGGGGTGGTTTAGGGCTAAGGTTAGGGTTAGGATTAAGGTTAGGGTTAAGGTTTAGGTTTAGGTTAGACTTAGGTTTCGAGTTGGGGTTTGGTTTAGGGTTAGATTAAGGGTTAGGGTTGGGGTTAGGTTTAGGGTTATGGTTAGGGTTAGGTTTAGGATTAGGGTTAGGTTTAGGTTTAGGTTTTGGGTTAGGGTTAGGGTTAGGGTTTGGTTTGGGTTAGGGTTAATGTTACGGAAAGGGTAAGGTTTAGGTTTGGGGTTAGTTTTAGGTTTAGGGTTACTGTTTGAGGTTGGTTTAGGGTTAGGGTTAGGGTTAGGGTTAGGGTTAGGGTTAGGGATTGGTTTGGGGTAGGGTTTGTGTTAGGGTTAGGGATAGAGTTTAGGTTAGGGTTAGGGTTAGGGTTTAGGTATGGTTTAGGGTTAGTGTTAGGGTTAGGGTTAGAGTTTGGGTTAGGGTTTAGGTTTGGGTTAGGGTTAGGGTTAGGGTTAGTTTAAGGGCTTGGGTTAGGGTTAGGGTTAGGGTTAGGGCTTGGGTTTAGGTTAGGTTTAAGGTTTGGGTTAGGCTTAGGTTTAGGGCTTGTGTTTGGGTTAGGGTTAGCTTTAGGATTAGGGTTAGGGTTAGGGTTAGGGTTAGTTTTAGTGCTTGGGTTAGGGTTACGGTTAGGCTTAGGGATTGGCTGTAGGTTAGGTTTAGGGTTTGGATTAGGCTTAGGGTGAGGGTTTGGGTTTGGGTTATGTTTAGGTTTAAGGTTAGGCTTAGGGTTCGGTTTAGGGTTTGGGTTTGGGTTAGAGTAAGGTATCGGGTTAGGGTTTGGGTTAGGTTTAAGGTTAGGGTTAGGGTTTGGGTTAGGGTTAAGGGTAGTGTTAGGGTTAGGGGTTAGGGTTAGGGTTAGGCTTAGGGGTAGGGTTAGGTTTAGTGTTACGGTTAGGATTTGGGGTAGGGTTAGATTTAGGGGTAGCGTTAGGGTTAGGGTTTGTGTTAGGGTTAGGGTTAGTGTTAGTGTTAGGCTTAGGTTTTGGGTTAGGTTTAGGGTTTGGTTTAGGGTTAGTGTTTGGCCTTGGGTTCGGGTTAGGTTTAGTTTTAGGTTTAGAGTTAAGATTAGGGTTTGGCTTAGGGTTAGGGTTAGGGTTAGGGCTAGGCGATAGGGATAGGGTTAGAGTTAGGGTTGGGGTTAGTGTTTGGGCTAGTGTTACGGTTAGGGTTAGGGTTAGGGTTAGGGTTAGGTTTAGTATTAGGATTAGGGTTTGGGTTTCGGTTAGGGTTAGGGTTAGGGTTAGGGTTTGCGTTAGTTTTAGGGTTAGGGATAGGGTTTAGGTTAGGGTTAGGGCTAGGGTTTGGGTTAGGATTTAGGTTTGGATTTGAGTTAGGTTTAGGGTTAATGTTAGGGCTTGGGTTAGGTTTAGGGTTAGAGTTAGGTCTTGGGTTTAGGTTAGGTTGAGGGTTTGGGTTAGGCTTAGCGTTAGTGTTCGTGTTAGGGTTAAGGTTAGGGTTAGGGTTAGGGGTTAGGGTTAGTATTAGTGTTTGGGCTTGGGTTAGGGTTAGGTTTAGGGATAGGGGTAGGTTGTGGTTTTGCTTAGGGTTATGGTTAGGTTTAGGTTTCGGGTTAGGGTTAGTGTTAGGATTAGGGTTAGGGCTAGGCGATAGGGATAGGGTTAGGGTAAGGGTTGGGGTTAGGTTTAAGGTTGGGGTTAGTGTTTGGGTTAGGGTTTGGGTTAGGGTTAAGGTTAGTTTTAGGGTTAGGGGTTATGGTTAGGGTTAGGCTTAGGGTAAGGGTTAGGTTTAGTGTTACGGTTAGGATTTGGGGTAGGGTTAGGTTTAGGGGTAGGGTTAGGGTTAGGGGTTGTGTTAGGGTTAGGGTTAGGGTTAGTGTTAGGGTTACGTTTTGGGTTAGTGTTAAGGTTAGGTTTAGGGTTAGTGTTTGAGCTTGGGTTAGGGTTAGGTTTAGTTTTAGGTTTAGAGTTAAGGTTAGGATTTGGCTTAGGGTTAGGGTTTGGGTTAGGGCTAGGCGATAGGGATAGGGTTAGGGTTAGGGTTGGGGTTAGTGTTTGGGCTTGGTTTAGGGTTAGTGTTAGGGTTAGGAATCGGTTAGGTTTAGTGTTAGGATTAGGGTTTGGGTTTCGGTTAGGGTTAGGGTTAGGGTTACGGTTTGCATTAGTGTTAGGGTTAGGGATAGGGTTTAGGTTAGGGTTAGGGTTAGGGTTTGGGTTAGGGTTAGGTTTTGGTTTAGGGTTAGTGTTTGGGCTTGGGTTAGGGTTAGGTTTATTTTTAGGTTTAGAGTTAAGATTAGGGTTTGGCTTAGGGTTAGGGTTAGGGTTAGGGCTAGGCGATAGGGATAGGGTTAGAGTTAGGGTTGGGGTTAGTGTTTGGGCTAGGGTTAGGGTTAGGGTTAGGGTTAGGATTAGGGTTAGGGTTAGGGTTAGGGTTAGGGTTAGGGTTAGGTTTAGTATTAGGATTAGGGTTTGGGTTTCGGTTAGGGTTAGGGTTAGGGTTAGGGTTTGCGTTAGTTTTAGGGTTAGGGATAGGGTTTAGGTTAGGGTAAGGGCTAGGGTTTGGGTTAGGATTTAGGTTTGGATTTGGGTTAGGTTTAGGGTTAATTTTAGGGCTTGGGTTAGGTTTAGGGTTAGAATTAGGGCTTGGGTTAAGGTTAGGTTGAGGGTTTGGGTTAGGCTTAGCGTTAGGGTTCGGGTTAGGGTTAGATTTACGGGTTAGGGTTAGTGTTAGTGTTTGGGCTTGTGTTAGGGTTAGGTTTAGGGATAGGGGTAGGTTGTGGTTTGGCTTAGGGTTGTGGTTAGGTTTATGTTTTGGGTTAGGGTTTGTGTTAGGATTAGGGTTAGGGCTAGGCGATAGGGATAGGGTTAGGGTTAGGGTTGGGGTTAGGTTTAAGGTTAGGGTTAGGGTTTGGGTTAGGTTTTGGGTTAGGGTTAAGGTTAGTGTTAGGGTTAGGGGTTAGGGTTAGGGTTAGGCTTAGGGTTAGGGTTAGGTTTAGTGTTACGGTTAGGATTTGGGGTAGGGTTAGGTTTAGGGATAGGGTTAGGGTTAGGGTTTGTGTTAGGGTTAGGGTTAGGGTTAGTGTTATGGTTAGGTTTTGGGTTAGGGTTAGGGTTAGGTTTAGGGTTAGTGTTTGGGCTTGGGTTAGGGTTAGGTTTAGTTTTAGGTTTAGAGTTAAGGTTAGGGTTTGGCTTAGGGTTAGGGTTAGGGTTAGGGCTAGGCGATAGGGATAGGGTTAGAGTTAGGGTTGGGGTTTGTGTTTGGGCTAGGGTTAGAGTTAGGGTTAGGGTTAGGTTTAGGGTTAGGTTTAGTGTTAGGATTAGGGTTTGGGTTTCGGTTAGGGTTAGTATTAGGGTTAGGGTTTGCGTTAGTTTTATGGTTAGGGATAGTGTTTAGGTTAGGGTTAGGGTTAGGGTTTGGGTTAGGATTTAGGTTTGGATTTGGGTTAGGTTTAGGGTTAATTTTAGGACTTGGGTTAGGTTTAGGGTTAGAGTTAGGGCTTGGGTTTAGTTTAGGTTGAGGGTTTGGGTTAGGCTTAGGGTTAGGGTTTGGGTTAGGTTTCGGGTTAGGGTTAGGGTTAGGGGTTAGGGTTAGTATTAGTGTTTGGGCTTGGGTTAGTGTTAGGTTTAGGGATAGGGGTAGGTTGTGGTTTGGCTTAGGGTTATGGTTAGGTTTAGGGTTAGGGTTAGGGTTAGTGTTAGGATTAGGGTTAGGGCTAGGCAATAGGGATAGGGTTAGGGTTAGGGTTGGGGTTAGTGTTTGGGCTTGGGTTAGGATTAGTGTTAGGGTTAGGATTAGAGTTAGGTTTAGTGTTAGGATTAGTGTTTGTGTTTCGGTTAGGGTTAGGGTTTTGGTTACGGTTTGCGTTAGTGTTAGGGTTAGGGATAGGGTTTAGGTTAGGGTTAGGGTTAGGGTTTGGGTTAGGATTTAGTTTTGTGTTAGCGTTAGGGTTAGGATTAGTTTTAGGGCTTGGGTTAGGGTTAGGGTTAGAGTTAGGGCTTGGCTTTAGGTTAGGTTTAGGGTTTCTGTTAGGCTTAGGGTTAGGGTTCGGGTTAGGGTTAGGGTTAGGGTTAGGTTTAGGGTTAGGGTTAGTGTTAGGATTAGGGTTTGGGTTAGGGTTAGGGTTAGGGTTAGGGTTTGCGTTAGGGTTAGGGTTGAAGTTTGGGTTTTGGTTAGGGTTAGGTTTAGGGTTTCGGTTAGGGTTAGGGTTAGGGTTATGGTTAGGTTTAGGGTGAGGGTTTGGTTTAGGATTAGGCTTAGGGTTAGGTTTATGGTAAGTGTTAGGATTAATTTTTGGGTTAGTGTTAGGGTTTGGGATAGGATTAGGGGTAGGTTAAGGGTTAGGGTTAGGGTTTGTGTGAGGGTTAGGGTTAGGGTTAGGGTTAGTGTTAGGATTAGAGTTTGTGTTAGGTTTAGGGTTAGGGTTAGGGTTAGGGTTTCGGTTTGTGTTAGGGTTAGGGTTAGGGTTAGTGTTTGGTTTAGGGTTAGGGTTTGCTTTGGTTTAGGGTTAGTGTTAGGGTTACTATAAGGGTTAGTGTTAGGGTTAAGTTTAGGGTTATGGTTAGGGTTAGGGTTAGGGTTAGGGTTAGTTAGGGTTAGGGTTAGGGTTAGGTTTAGGGTTAGGGTTAGGTTTAGAGTTAGGGATAGGGTTAGTTATCGGGCTTGGGTTAGGGTTAGGGTTAGGGTTAGGGCTTGGGTTTAGGTTAGGTTTAGGGTTTGGGTTAGGCTTAGGGTTAGGGTTTGTGTTTGGGTTAGGTTTAGGGTTAGGGTTAGGGTTTAGGTTTGGTTTAGGGTTAGGGTTAGGGTTAGGGTTAGGGTTAGGGTTAGGGTTAGTGTTAGGGTTAGGGTTTGGGTTAGGGTTTGGGTTAGGTTTTGGCTTAGGGTTAGGGTTAGAGTTAGGGCTAGGCGATAGGGATAGGGTTAGGGTTAGGGTTCGGGTTAGTGTTTCGGCTTGGGTTAGGGTTAGTGTTAGGGTTAGGATTAGGGTTAGGTTTAGTGTTAGGATCAGGGTTTGGGCTTCGTTTAGGGTTAGGGTTAGGGTTAGGGTTTGGGTTATTGTTAGGGTTAGGGATAGGGTTTAGGTTAGGGTTAGGGTTAGGGTTTGGGTTAGGGTTTAGGTTTGCGTTAGGGTTAGGGTTAGGGTTGTTTTAGGGCTTGGGTTAGGGTGAGGGTTAGTGTTAGGGCTTGGGTTTAGGTTAAGTTTAAGTTTTGGATTAGGCTTAGGCTTAGGGTTCGGGTTAGGGTTAGGGTTAGGGTTTGGTTTTGGGTTAGAGTTTGGGTTAGGGTTAAGGTTCGGGTTACGGTTAGGGGTTAGGGTTAGGGTTAGGTTTAGGGTTAGGATTAGTGTTTGGGCTTGGGTTAGGGTTAGGTTTAGGGATAGGGGTAGGTTTTGGTTTGGCTTAGGGTTAGGGTTAGGGTTAGGGTTGGTGTTAGGATTAGGGTTTGGGTTAGGGTTAGGGTTAACGTTAGGGTTTGGGTTAGGGTTAGGGTTAGGGTTAGGGTTTGGGTTAGGGTTAGGATTGAAATTTGGGTTTGGGTTAGAGTTAGGGTTAGGGTTAGGTTTCGGGTGTGGGTTTGGTTTACGATTAGGCTTAGGGTTAAGTTTTGGTTTGTTTTAGGGTTAGTGTTAGGGTTAGGGGAATTAGGGTTAGGGTTAGGGTTAGGGATAGGGTTAGGGGTGGTTTAGGGCTAAGGTTAGGGTTAGGATTAAGGTTAGGGTTAAGGTTTAGGTTTAGGTTAGACTTAGGTTTCGAGTTGGGGTTTGGTTTAGGGTTAGATTAAGGGTTAGGGTTGGGGTTAGGTTTAGGGTTATGGTTAGGGTTAGGTTTAGGATTAGGGTTAGGTTTAGGTTTAGGTTTTGGGTTAGGGTTAGGGTTAGGGTTTGGTTTGGGTTAGGGTTAATGTTACGGAAAGGGTAAGGTTTAGGTTTGGGGTTAGTTTTAGGTTTAGGGTTACTGTTTGAGGTTGGTTTAGGGTTAGGGTTAGGGTTAGGGTTAGGGTTAGGGATTGGTTTGGGGTAGGGTTTGTGTTAGGGTTAGGGATAGAGTTTAGGTTAGGGTTAGGGTTAGGGTTTAGGTATGGTTTAGGGTTAGTGTTAGGGTTAGGGTTAGAGTTTGGGTTAGGGTTTAGGTTTGGGTTAGGGTTAGGGTTAGGGTTAGTTTAAGGGCTTGGGTTAGGGTTAGGGTTAGGGTTAGGGCTTGGGTTTAGGTTAGGTTTAAGGTTTGGGTTAGGCTTAGGTTTAGGGCTTGTGTTTGGGTTAGGGTTAGCTTTAGGATTAGGGTTAGGGTTAGGGTTAGGGTTAGTTTTAGTGCTTGGGTTAGGGTTACGGTTAGGGTTAGGGATTGGGTGTAGGTTAGGTTTAGGGTTTGGATTAGGCTTAGGGTGAGGGTTTGGGTTTGGGTTATGTTTAGGTTTAGGGTTAGGGTTAGGGTTAGGATTAGGGTTTGGGTTTGGGTTAGAGTAAGGTATCGGGTTAGGGTTTGGGTTAGGTTTAAGGTTAGGGTTAGGGTTTGGGTTAGGGTTAAGGGTAGTGTTAGGGTTAGGGGTTAGGGTTAGGGTTAGGCTTAGGGGTAGGGTTAGGTTTAGTGTTACGGTTAGGATTTGGGGTAGGGTTAGATTTAGGGGTAGCGTTAGGGTTAGGGTTTGTGTTAGGGTTAGGGTTAGTGTTAGTGTTAGGCTTAGGTTTTGGGTTAGGTTTAGGGTTTGGTTTAGGGTTAGTGTTTGGCCTTGGGTTCGGGTTAGGTTTAGTTTTACGTTTAGAGTTAAGATTAGGGTTTGTCTTAGGGTTAGGGTTAGGGTTAGGGCTAGGCGATAGGGCTAGGGTTAGAGTTAGGGTTGGGGTCAGTGTTTGGGCTAGTCTTACGGTTAGGGTTAGGGTTAGGGTCAGGGTTAGGTTTAGTATTAGGATTAGGGTTTGGGTCTCGGTTAGGGTTAGGGTTAGGGTTAGGGTTTGCGTTAGTTTTAGGGTTAGGGATAGGGTTTAGGTTAGGGTTAGGGCTAGGGTTTGGGTTAGGATTTAGGTTTGGATTTGAGTTAGGTTTAGGGTTAATGTTAGGGCTTGGGTTAGGTTTAGGGTTAGAGTTAGGTCTTGGGTTTAGGTTAGGTTGAGGGTTTGGGTTAGGCTTAGCGTTAGTGTTCGTGTTAGGGTTAAGGTTAGGGTTAGGGTTAGGGGTTAGGGTTAGTATTAGTGTTTGGGCTTGGGTTAGGGTTAGGTTTAGGGATAGGGGTAGGTTGTGGTTTTGCTTAGGGTTATGGTTAGGTTTAGGTTTCGGGTTAGGATTAGTGTTAGTATTAGGGTTAGGGCTAGGCGATAGGGATAGGGTTAGGGTAAGGGTTGGGGTTAGGTTTAAGGTTGGGGTTAGTGTTTGGGTTAGGGTTTGGGTTAGGGTTAAGGTTAGTTTTAGGGTTAGGGGTTATGGTTAGGGTTAGGCTTAGGGTAAGGGTTAGGTTTAGTGTTACGGTTAGGATTTGGGGTAGGGTTAGGTTTAGGGGTAGGGTTAGGGTTAGGGGTTGTGTTAGGGTTAGGGTTAGGGTTAGTGTTAGGGTTACGTTTTGGGTTAGTGTTAAGGTTAGGTTTAGGGTTAGTGTTTGAGCTTGGGTTAGGGTTAGGTTTAGTTTTAGGTTTAGAGTTAAGGTTAGGATTTGGCTTAGGGTTAGGGTTTGGGTTAGGGCTAGGCGATAGGGATAGGGTTAGGGTTAGGGTTGGGGTTAGTGTTTGGGCTTGGTTTAGGGTTAGTGTTAGGGTTAGGAATCGGTTAGGTTTAGTGTTAGGATTAGGGTTTGGGTTTCGGTTAGGGTTAGGGTTAGGGTTACGTTTTGCATTAGTGTTACGGTTAGGGATAGGGTTTAGGTTAGGGTTAGGGTTAGGGTTTGGGTTAGGGTTAGGTTTTGGTTTAGGGTTAGTGTTTGGGCTTGGGTTAGGGTTAGGTTTATTTTTAGGTTTAGAGTTAAGATTAGGGTTTGGCTTAGGGTTAGGGCTAGGGTTTGGGTTAGGATTTAGGTTTGGATTTGGGTTAGGTTTAGGGTTAATTTTAGGGCTTGGGTTAGGTTTAGGGTTAGAGTTAGGGCTTTGGTTAAGGTTAGGTTGCGGGTTTGGGTTAGGCTTAGCGTTAGGGTTCGGGTTAGGGTAGACTTACGCGTTAGGGTTAGTATTAGTGTTTGGGCTTGTGTTAGGGTTAGGTTTAGGGATAGGGGTAGGTTGCGGTTTGGCTTAGGGTTACGGTTAGGTTTATGTTTCGGGTTAGGGTTTGTGTTAGGATTAGGGTTAGGGCTAGGCGATAGGGATAGGGTTAGTGTTAGGGTTGGGGTTAGGTTTAAGGTTAGGGTTAGGGTTTGGGTTAGGGTTTGGGTTAGGGTTAAGGTTAGTGTTAGGGTTAGGGGTTAGGGTTAGGGTTAGGCTTAGGGTTAGGGTTAGGTTTAGTGTTACGGTTAGGATTTGGGGTAGGGTTAGGTTTAGGGGTAGGGTTAGGGTTAGGGTTTGTGTTAGGGTTAGGGTTAGGGTTAGTGTTATGGTTAGGTTTTGGGTTAGGGTTAGGGTTAGGTTTAGGGTTAGTGTTTGGGCTTGGGTTAGGGTTAGGTTTAGTTTTAGGTTTAGAGTTAAGTTTAGGGTTTGGCTTAGGGTTAGGGTTAGGGTTAGGGCTAGGCGATAGGGATAGGGTTAGAGTTAGGGTTGGGGTTAGTGTTTGGGCTAGTGTTACGGTTAGGGTTAGGGTTAGGGTTAGGGTTAGGTTTAGTATTAGGATTAGGGTTTGGGTTTCGGTTAGGGTTAGGGTTAGGGTTAGGGTTTGCGTTAGTTTTAGGGTTAGGGATAGGGTTTAGGTTAGGGTTAGGGCTAGGGTTTGGGTTAGGGTTTAGGTTTGCGTTAGGGTTAGGGTTAGGGTTGTTTTAGAGCTTGGGTTAGGGTGAGGGTTAGAGTTAGGGCTTGGGTTTAGGTTAAGTTTAAGTTTTGGATTAGGCTTAGGCTTAGGGTTCGGGTTAGGGTTAGGGTTAGGGTTTGGTTTTGGGTTAGAGTTTGGGTTAGGGTTAAGGTTCGGGTTACGGTTAGGGGTTAGGGTTAGAGTTAGGTTTAGGGTTAGGATTAGTGTTTGGGCTTGTGTTAGGGTTAGGTTTAGGGATAGGGGTAGGTTTTGGTTTGGCTTAGGGTTAGGGTTAGGGTTAGGGTTGGTGTTAGGATTAGGGTTTGGGTTAGGGTTAGGGTTAGCGTTAGGGTTTGGGTTAGGGTTAGGGTTAGGGTTAGGGTTTGGGTTAGGGTTAGGATTGAAATTTGGGTTTGGGTTAGAGTTAGGGTTAGGGTTAGGTTTCGGGTGTGGGTTTGGTTTACGATTAGGCTTAGGGTTAAGTTTTGGTTTGTTTTAGGGTTAGTGTTAGGGTTAGGGGAATTAGGGTTAGGGTTAGGGTTAGGGATAGGGTTAGGGGTGGTTTAGGGCTAAGGTTAGGGTTAGGATTAAGGTTAGGGTTAAGGTTTAGGTTTAGGTTAGACTTAGGTTTCGAGTTGGGGTTTGGTTTAGGGTTAGATTAAGGGTTAGGGTTGGGGTTAGGTTTAGGGTTATGGTTAGGGTTAGGTTTAGGATTAGGGTTAGGTTTAGGTTTAGGTTTTGGGTTAGGGTTAGGGTTAGGGTTTGGTTTGGGTTAGGGTTAATGTTACGGAAAGGGTAAGGTTTAGGTTTGGGGTTAGTTTTAGGTTTAGGGTTACTGTTTGAGGTTGGTTTAGGGTTAGGGTTAGGGTTAGGGTTAGGGTTAGGGATTGGTTTGGGGTAGGGTTTGTGTTAGGGTTAGGGATAGAGTTTAGGTTAGGGTTAGGGTTAGGGTTTAGGTATGGTTTAGGGTTAGTGTTAGGGTTAGGGTTAGAGTTTGGGTTAGGGTTTAGGTTTGGGTTAGGGTTAGGGTTAGGGTTAGTTTAAGGGCTTGGGTTAGGGTTAGGGTTAGGGTTAGGGCTTGGGTTTAGGTTAGGTTTAAGGTTTGGGTTAGGCTTAGGTTTAGGGCTTGTGTTTGGGTTAGGGTTAGCTTTAGGATTAGGGTTAGGGTTAGGGTTAGGGTTAGTTTTAGTGCTTGGGTTAGGGTTACGGTTAGGGTTAGGGATTGGGTGTAGGTTAGGTTTAGGGTTTGGATTAGGCTTAGGGTGAGGGTTTGGGTTTGGGTTATGTTTAGGTTTAAGGTTAGGGTTAGGGTTCGGTTTAGGGTTTGGGTTTGGGTTAGAGTAAGGTATCGGGTTAGGGTTTGGGTTAGGTTTAAGGTTAGGGTTAGGGTTTGGGTTAGGGTTAAGGGTAGTGTTAGGGTTAGGGGTTAGGGTTAGGGTTAGGCTTAGGGGTAGGGTTAGGTTTAGTGTTACGGTTAGGATTTGGGGTAGGGTTAGATTTAGGGGTAGCGTTAGGGTTAGGGTTTGTGTTAGGGTTAGGGTTAGTGTTAGTGTTAGGCTTAGGTTTTGGGTTAGGTTTAGGGTTTGGTTTAGGGTTAGTGTTTGGCCTTGGGTTCGGGTTAGGTTTAGTTTTAGGTTTAGAGTTAAGATTAGGGTTTGGCTTAGGGTTAGGGTTAGGGTTAGGGCTAGGCGATAGGGATAGGGTTAGAGTTAGGGTTGGGGTTAGTGTTTGGGCTAGTGTTACGGTTAGGGTTAGGGTTAGGGTTAGGGTTAGGTTTAGTATTAGGATTAGGGTTTGGGTTTCGGTTAGGGTTAGGGTTAGGGTTAGGGTTTGCGTTAGTTTTAGGGTTAGGGATAGGGTTTAGGTTAGGGTTAGGGCTAGGGTTTGGGTTAGGATTTAGGTTTGGATTTGAGTTAGGTTTAGGGTTAATGTTAGGGCTTGGGTTAGGTTTAGGGTTAGAGTTAGGTCTTGGGTTTAGGTTAGGTTGAGGGTTTGGGTTAGGCTTAGCGTTAGTGTTCGTGTTAGGGTTAAGGTTAGGGTTAGGGTTAGGGGTTAGGGTTAGTATTAGTGTTTGGGCTTGGGTTAGGGTTAGGTTTAGGGATAGGGGTAGGTTGTGGTTTTGCTTAGGGTTATGGTTAGGTTTAGGTTTCGGGTTAGGGTTAGTGTTAGGATTAGGGTTAGGGCTAGGCGATAGGGATAGGGTTAGGGTAAGGGTTGGGGTTAGGTTTAAGGTTGGGGTTAGTGTTTGGGTTAGGGTTTGGGTTAGGGTTAAGGTTAGTTTTAGGGTTAGGGGTTATGGTTAGGGTTAGGCTTAGGGTAAGGGTTAGGTTTAGTGTTACGGTTAGGATTTGGGGTAGGGTTAGGTTTAGGGGTAGGGTTAGGGTTAGGGGTTGTGTTAGGGTTAGGGTTAGGGTTAGTGTTAGGGTTACGTTTTGGGTTAGTGTTAAGGTTAGGTTTAGGGTTAGTGTTTGAGCTTGGGTTAGGGTTAGGTTTAGTTTTAGGTTTAGAGTTAAGGTTAGGATTTGGCTTAGGGTTAGGGTTTGGGTTAGGGCTAGGCGATAGGGATAGGGTTAGGGTTAGGGTTGGGGTTAGTGTTTGGGCTTGGTTTAGGGTTAGTGTTAGGGTTAGGAATCGGTTAGGTTTAGTGTTAGGATTAGGGTTTGGGTTTCGGTTAGGGTTAGGGTTAGGGTTACGGTTTGCATTAGTGTTACGGTTAGGGATAGGGTTTAGGTTAGGGTTAGGGTTAGGGTTTGGGTTAGGGTTAGGTTTTGGTTTAGGGTTAGTGTTTGGGCTTGGGTTAGGGTTAGGTTTATTTTTAGGTTTAGAGTTAAGATTAGGGTTTGGCTTAGGGTTAGGGTTAGGGTTAGGGCTAGGCGATAGGGATAGGGTTAGAGTTAGGGTTGGGGTTAGTGTTTGGGCTAGGGTTAGGGTTAGGGTTAGGGTTAGGGTTAGGGTTAGGTTTAGTATTAGGATTAGGGTTTGGGTTTCGGTTAGGGTTAGGGTTAGGGTTAGGGCTTGCGTTAGTTTTAGGGTGAGGGATTGGGTTTAGGTTAGGGTTAGGGCTAGGGTTTGGGTTAGGATTTAGGTTTGGATTTGGGTTAGGTTTAGGGTTAATTTTACGGCTAGAGTTAGGTTCAGGGTTAGAGTTAGGGCTTTGGTTAAGGTTAGGTTGCGGGTTTGGGTTAGGCTTAGCGTTAGGGTTCGGGTTAGGGTAGATTTACGGGTTAGGGTTAGTATTAGTGTTTGGGCTTGTGTTAGGGTTAGGTTTAGGGATAGGGGTAGGTTGTGGTTTGGCTTAGGGTTATGGTTAGGTTTATGTTTCGGGATAGGGTTTGTGTTAGGATTAGGGTTAGGGCTAGGCGATAGGGATAGGGTTAGTGTTAGGGTTGGGGTTAGGTTTAAGGTTAGGGTTAGGGTTTGGGTTAGGGTTTGGGTTAGGGTTAAGGTTAGTGTTAGGGTTAGGGGTTAGGGTTAGGGTTAGGCTTAGGGTTAGGGTTAGGTTTAGTGTTACGGTTAGGATTTGGGGTAGGGTTAGGTTTAGGGGTAGGGTTAGGGTTAGGGTTTGTGTTAGGGTTAGGGTTAGGGTTAGTGTTATGGTTAGGTTTTGGGTTAGGGTTAGGGTTAGGTTTAGGGTTAGTGTTTGGGCTTGGGTTAGGGTTAGGTTTAGTTTTAGGTTTAGAGTTAAGTTTAGGGTTTGGCTTAGGGTTAGGGTTAGGGTTAGGGCTAGGCGATAGGGATAGGGTTAGAGTTAGGGTTGGGGTTAGTGTTTGGGCTAGTGTTACGGTTAGGGTTAGGGTTAGGGTTAGGGTTAGGTTTAGTATTAGGATTAGGGTTTGGGTTTCGGTTAGGGTTAGGGTTAGGGTTAGGGTTTGCGTTAGTTTTAGGGTTAGGGATAGGGTTTAGGTTAGGGTTAGGGCTAGGGTTTGGGTTAGGATTTAGGTTTGGATTTGAGTTAGGTTTAGGGTTAATGTTAGGGCTTGGGTTAGGTTTAGGGTTAGAGTTAGGTCTTGGGTTTAGGTTAGGTTGAGAGTTTGGGTTAGGCTTAGCGTTAGTGTTCGTGTTAGGGTTAAGGTTAGGGTTAGGGTTAGGGGTTAGGGTTAGTATTAGTGTTTGGGCTTGGGTTAGGGTTAGGTTTAGGGATAGGGGTAGGTTGTGGTTTGGCTTAGTTTTATGGTTAGGTTTAGGTTTCGGGTTAGGGTTAGTGTTAGGTTTAGGGTTAGGGCTAGGCGATAGGGATAGGGTTAGGGTTAGGGTTGGGGTTAGGTTTAAGGTTGGGGTTAGTGTTTGGGTTAGGTTTTGGGTTAGGGTTAAGGTTACTTTTAGGGTTAGGGGTTATGGTTAGGGTTAGGCTTAGGGTAAGGGTTAGGTTTAGTGTTACGGTTAGGATTTGGGGTAGGGTTAGGTTTAGGGGTAGGGTTAGGGTTAGGGGTTGTGTTAGGGTTAGGGTTAGGGTTAGTGTTAGGGTTACGTTTTGGGTGTAGTGTTAGGGTTAGGTTTAGGGTTAGTGTTTGAGCTTGGGTTAGAGTTAGGTTTAGTTTTAGGTTTAGAGTTAAGTTTAGGGTTTGGCTTAGGGTTAGGGTTAGGGTTAGGGCTAGGCGATAGGGATAGGGTTAGGGTTAGGGTTGGGGTTAGTGTTTGGGCTAGGGTTAGAGTTATGGTTAGGGTTAGGTTTAGGGTTAGGTTTAGTGTTAGGATTAGGATTTGGGTTTTGGTTAGGGTTAGTATTAGGGTTAGGGTTTGCGTTAGTTTTAGAATAGGGATAGTTTTTAGGTTAGGGTTAGGGTTAGGGTTTGGGTTAGGATTTAGTTTTGTATTAGCGTTAGGGTTAGGATTAGTTTTAGGGCTTGGGTTAGGGTTAGGGTTAGAGTTAGGGCTTTTCTTTAGGTTAGGTTAGGGTTTCGGTTAGGCTTAGGGTTAGGGTTCGGGTTAGGGTTAGGGTTAGGGTTAGGTTTAGGGTTAGGGTTAGTGTTAGGATTAGGGTTTGGGTTAGGGTTAGGGTTAGGGTTAGGGTTTGCGTTAGGGTTAGGGTTGAAGTTTGGGTTTTGGTTAAGTTTAGGTTTAGGGTTTCGGTTAGGGTTAGGGTTAGGGTTATGGTTAGGTTTTGGGTGAGGGTTTGGTTCAGGATTAGGCTTAGGGTTAGGGTTATGGTAAGTGTTAGGATTAGGTTTTGGGTTAGTGTTAGGGTTTGGGATAGGATTAGGGGTAGGTTAAGGGTTAGGGTTAGGGTTTGTGTGAGGGTTAGGGTTAGGGTTAGGGTTAGTGTTAGGATTAGAGTTTGTGTTAGGTTTAGGGTTAGGGTTAGGGTTAGGGTTTCGGTTTGGGTTAGGGTTAGGGTTAGGGTTAGTGTTTGGTTTAGGGTTAGGGTTTGCTTTGGTTTAGGGTTAGTGTTAGGGTTAGTATAAGGGTTAGCGTTAGGGTTAAGTTTAGGGTTATGGTTAGGGTTAGGGTTAGGGTTAGGGTTAGTTAGGGTTAGGGTTAGGGTTAGGTTTAGGGTTAGGGTTAGGTTTAGAGTTAGGGATATGGTTAGTTATCGGGCTTGGGTTAGGGTTAGGGTTAGGGTTAGGGCTTGGGTTTAGGTTAGGTTTAGGGTTTGGTTTAGGCTTAGGGTTAGGTTTTGGGATTGGGTTAGGTTTAGGGTTAGGGTTAGGGTTTAGGTTTGGTTTAGGGTTAGGGTTAGGGTTAGGGTTAGGGTTAGTGTTAGGGTTAGGGTTTGGGTTAGGGTTTGGCTTAGGGTGAGGGTTAGGGTTAGGGCTAGGGTTAGGGTTGGGGTTAGTGTTTCGGCTTGGGTTAGGGTTAGTGTTAGGGTTAGGATTAGGGTTAGGTTTAGTGTTAGGATCAGGGTTTGGGCTTCGGTTAGTGTTAGGGTTAGGGTTAGGGTTAGGGTTTGGGTTAGTGTTAGGGTTAGGGATAGGGTTTAGGTTAGGTTTAGGGTTAGGGATAGGGTTTGGGTTAGGGTTAGGGTTAGGGTTGTTTTAGGGCTTGGGTTAGGGTGAGGGTTAGATTTAGGGCTTGGGTTTAGGTTAAGTTTAGGTTTTGGATTAGGCTTAGGCTTAGGGTTCGGGTTAGGGTTAGGGTTAGGGTTTGGTTTTGGGTTAGGGTTTGGGTTAGGGTTAAGGTTCGGGTTAGGGTTAGGGTTTAGGGTTAGGTTTAGGGTTAGGATTAGTGTTTGGGCTTGGGTTAGGGTTAGGTTTAGGGATAGGGGTAGGTTTTGGTTTGGCTTAGGGTTAGGGTTAGGCTTAGGGTTAGTGTTAGAATTAGGGTTTGGGTTAGGGTTAGGGTTAGCCTTAGGGTTTGGGTTAGGGTTAGGGTTAGGGTTAGGGTGTGGGTTAGAGTTACGATTGAACTTTGTGTTTGGGGTACAGTTAGGGTTAGGGTTAGGTTTCGGGTGTGGGTTTGGTTTACGATTAGGCTTAGGGTTAAGGTTTGGTTTGTTTTAGGGTTAGTGTTAGGGTTAGGGGAATTAGGGTTAGGGTTAGGGTTAGGGATAGGGTTAGGGGTGGTTTAGGGCTAAGGTTAGGGTTAGGGTTAGGGTTAGGGTTAGGGTTAGGGTTAGGGTTAGGGTTAGGGTTAGGTTTAGGATTAGCGTTAGGTTTAGGTTTAGGTTTTGGGTTAGGGTTAGGGTTAGGGTTAGGGTTTGGTTTGGGTTAGGGTTAATGTTACGGAAAGGGTAAGGTTTAGGTTTGGGGTTAGTGTTAGGTTTAGGGTTACTGTTTGAGGTTGGTTTAGGGTTAGGGTTAGGGTTAGGGTTAGGGTTAGGGATTGGTTTGGGGTAGGGTTTGTGTTAGGGTTAGGGATAGAGTTTAGGTTAGGGTTAGGGTTAGGGTTTAGGTATGGTTTAGGGTTAGTGTTAGGGTTAGGGTTAGAGTTTGGGTTAGGGTTTAGTTTTGGGTTAGGGTTAGGGTTAGGGTTAGTTTAAGGGCTTGGGTTAGGGTTAGGGTTAGGGTTAGGGCTTCGGTTTAGGTTAGGTTTAAGGTTTGGGTTAGGCTTAGGTTTAGGGCTTGTGTTTGGGTTAGGGTTAGCTTTAGGATTAGGGTTAGGGTTAGGGTTAGGGTTAGTTTTAGTGCTTGGGTTAGGGTTACGGTTGCGGTTGGGGATTGGGTGTAGGTTAGGTTTAGGGTTTGGATTAGGCTTAGGGTGAGGGTTTGGTTTTGGGTTATGTTTAGGTTTAGGGTTAGGGTTAGGGTTAGGATTAGGGTTTGGGTTTGGGTTAGAGTAAGGTATCGGGTTAGGGTTTGGGTTAGGTTTAAGGTTAGGGTTAGGGTTTGGGTTAGGGTTTGGGTTAGGGTTAAGGTTAGTGTTAGGGTTAGGGGTGAGGGTTAGGGTTAGGGTTAGGGTTAGGGTTAGGTTTAGTGTTACGGTTAGGATTTGGGGTAGGGTTAGATTTAGGGGTAGCGTTAGGGTTAGGGTTTGTGTTAGGGTTAGGGTTAGGGTTAGTGTTAGGCTTAGATTTTGGGTTAGGTTTAGGGTTTGGTTTAGGGTTAGTGTTTGGCCTTGGGTTCGGGTTAGGTTTAGTTTTAGGTTTAGAGTTAAGATTAGGGTTTGGCCTAGGGTTAGGGTTAGGGTTAGGGCTAGGCGATAGGAATAGGGTTAGAGTTAGGTTTGGGGTTAGTGTTTGGGCTAGGGTTAGGGTTAGGGTTAGGGTTACGGTTAGGGTTAGGGTTAGGTTTAGTATTAGGATTAGGTTTTGGGTTTTGGTTAGGGTTAGGGTTAGGGTTAGGGTTTGCGTTAGTTTTAGGGTTAGGGATAGGGTTTAGGTTAGGGTTAGGGCTAGGGTTTGGGTTAGGATTTAGGTTTGGATTTGGGTTAGGTTTAGCGCTAATTTTAGGGCTTGGGTTAGGTTTAGGGTTAGAGTTAGGGCTTGGGTTTAGGTTAGGTTGAGGGTGTGGGGTAGGCTTAGCGTTAGGGTTCGGGTAAGGGTTAGGGTTAGGGTTAGTGTTAGGGGTTAGGGTTAGTATTAGTGTTGGGGCGTGGGTTAGGGTTAGGTTTAGGGATAGGGGTAGGTTGTGGTTTGGCTTAATGTTATGGTTAGGTTTAGTTTTCGGGTTAGGGTTTGTGTTAGGATTAGGGTTAGGGCTAGGCGATAGGGATAGGGTTAGGGTTAGGGTTGGGGTTAGGTTTAAGGTTAGGGTTAGGGTTTCGGTTAGGTTTGGGTTAGGGTTAAGGTTAGTTTTAGGGTTAGGGTTAGGGTTAGGGTTAGGGTTAGGCAATAGGGATAATGTTAGGGTTAGGGTTGGGGTGAGTGTTTGGGCTTGGGATAGGGTTAGTGATAGGGTTAGGATTAGGGTTAGGTTTTGTTAGGATTAGGGTTTGTGTTTCG
>CM069528.1:4750000-4757500 GCA_035773235.1 Eospalax fontanierii
TTAGGGTTTGCTTTGGTTTAGGGTTAGTGTTAGGGTTAGTATAAGGGTTAGCGTTAGGGTTAGGGTTAGGGTTAGGGTTAGGGTTAGGGTTAGTTAGGGTTAGGGTTAGGGTTAGGTTTAAGGTTAGGGTTAGGGTTAGGGTTAGTTATAGGGCTTGGGTTAGGGTTAGGGTTAGGGTTAGGGCTTTGGTTTAGGTTAGGTTTAGGGTTTGGGTTAGGCTTAGGGTTAGGGTTTGGATTTGGGTTAGGTTTAGGGTTAGGGTTAGGGTTAGGGTTAGGGTTAGGGTTAGGGTTAGGGTTTGGGTTTGGGTTAGAGTAAGTTATAGGGTTAGGGTTTGGGTTAGGTTTAGTGTTAGGGTTAGGGTTGGGGTTGGGGTTGGGGTTAGGGTTAAGGTTAGGGTTAGGGTTGGGGGTTAGGGTTAGGGTTAGGGTTTGGGTTAGGGTTAGGGTTAGGGTTAGGGTTAGGGTTAGGGTTTTGGTTAGGGTTAGGGTTAGGTTTAGGTTTAGGGTTAGTGTTTGGGCTTGGGTTATAGTTATGGTTAGGCTTAGGATTAGGGTTAAGTTTAGGGTTAGGTTTTTGGTTAGGGTTAGTGTTAGGGTTTGCGTTTGAGTTAGGGATAGGGTTAGGGTTAGAGGTAGGCGATAGGGATAGGGTTAGGGTTAGTGTTTGGGTGAGGGTTAGGGTTAGGTTTAGGGTTAGGGTTTGGTTTGGTTTAGGGTTCGTGCTAGGCTTAGGGGAAGGGTTAGGGTTAGGGGTTGTTTAGGGTTAGGGTTTCGGTTAGGATTAAGGTTAGGGTTAAGGTTTAGGTTTGGGTAAAAGTTAGGTTTACAGTTGGGGTTTGGTTTACGGTTAGGTTTAGGGTTAGGGTTGGGGTTAGGGTTAGGGTTAGGTTGAGGTTTAAGATTAGGGTTAGGTTTAGGTTTAGGTTTTGGATTAGGGTTAGGTTTAGGGTTAGGGTTATGGTTTGGTTTGGGTTAGGGTTGATGTTAAGGATAGGATAAGGGTTAGGTTTGGGGTTAGGGTTTGGTTTATGGTTACTGTTAGAGGTTGGTTTAGGGTTAGGGTATGTTTAGGGTTAGGGTTAGGGATTGGTTTGGAGTAGGGTTAGTGTTAGGGTTAGGGATTGGTTTGGAGTAGGGTTAGTGTTAGGGTTAGGGATAGAGTTTCGGTTATGGTTAGGGTTAGGGTTAGGGTTAGGGTTTAGGTTTGGGTTAGGTTTAAGGTTAGGGTTAGGGTTTGGGTTAGGCTTTGGGTTAGGGATAAGGTTAGGTTTAGGTTTAGGGGTTAGGGTTAGGGTTAGGGTTAGGGTTTGGGTTACGGTTTGGGTTAGGGTTAGGGTTAGTGTTACGGTTAGGGTTTAGGGTAGGGTTAGGGTTAGGGTTTGTATTAGGGATACGGTTAGGGTTATGGTTATGGTTAGGCTTTGCGTTAGGTTCATGGTTAGGTTTAGGGTTAGTGTTTGGGCTTGGGTTAGGGTTAGGTTTAGGGTTAGGTTTAGAGTTAGGGTTAGGGTTTGGCTTAGGGTTAGGGTTAGGGTTAGGGCTAGGCGATAGGGATAGGCTTAGGGTTAGGGTTAGGTTTAGGGTTTGGGCTGGGGTTAGGGTTAGTGTTAGGGTTAGTATTAGGGTTAGGTTTAGTGTTAGGATTAGGATTTGGGTTTTGGTTAGGGTTAGGGTTAGGGTTAGGGTTAGGGTTAGGGTTTAGGTTAGTGTTAGGGTTTGGGATACGTTTAGGGGTAGGGTAAGGGTTACGGTTAGGGTTTGTGTTAGGGTTAGGGTTAGGGTTAGGGTTAGTGTTAGGATTAGGGGTTGTGTTAGGTTTAGGGTTAGGGTTACGGTTAGGGTTTCGCTTTGGATTTGGGTTAGGGTTAGGGTTACTGTTTGGTTTAGGGTTAGGGTTAGGGTTAGGCTTAGGTTTAGGGTTAGGGTAAGTGTTAGGGTTAGGGTTTGGATTAGGGTTAGGGTTAGCTTTAGGCTTAGGGTTAGGGTTTGGTTTGGTTTACAGTTAGTGTTAGGGTTAGGGTAAGGGTTAGGGTTAGGGTTATGGTTAGGGTTAGGGTTTGGGTTAGGTTTAGCTTTAGGGTTAGGGTTTGGGTTAGGGTTATGGTTAGTTTTAGTGCTTGGGTTAGGGTTAGGGTTAGGGTTAGGGTTAGGGATTGGGTTTAGGTTAGGTTTAGGGTTTGGGTTAGGCTTAGGGTTAATGTTTGGGTTTGGGTTAGGTTTAGGTATAGGGTTAGGGTTAGGGTTTGGGTTTCGGTTAGGTTTAAGTTTTGGGTTTGGGTTAGAGTAAGGTATAGGGTTAGGGTTTGGGTTAGGTTTAGTGTTAGGGTTAGGGTTTGGGTTAGGGTTTGGGTTAGGATTAGGGTTAGGTTTAGGGTTAGGTTTTTGGTTATGTTTGGTGTTGGGGTTTGCGTTTGAGTTAGGGAAAGGGTTAGGGTTAGGGTTAGGGGTAGGCGAGAGGGATAGGGTTAGGGTTAGTGTTTTGGTTAGGGTTAGGGTTAGGTTGAGTGTTAGGGTTAGGGTTTGGGTTACGGTTTGGGTTAGGTTTAGGGTTAGTTTTACGGTTAGGGTGTAGGTTAGTGTTAGGTTTAGGGTTAGGGTTAGGGTTAGGGTTAGGGTTAGGGTTAGGGTTAGGGTTAGGGTTTGTATTAGGGTTACGGTTAGGGTTATGGTTAGGGTTAGGCTTTGGGTTAGGGTCATGGTTAGGTTTAGGGTTAGTGTAGGGGTTGGGTTAGGGTTAGGTTTAGGGTTAGGTTTAGAGTTAGGGTTAGGGTTTGGCTTAGGGGTAGGGTTAGGGTTAGGGCTAGGCGATAGGGATAGGGTTAGGGTTAGGTTTAGGTTTAGGTTTTGGGCTAGGCAATAGGGATAGGGTTAGGGTTAGGGTTGGGGTTAGTGTTTGGGCTTGGGTTAGGGATAGTGTTAGGGTTAGGATTAGGGTTAGGTTTAGTGTTAGGAATAGGGTTTGGATTTCAGTTAGGGTTAGGGTTAGGGTTATGGTTTGCGTTAGTGTTAGGGTTAGGCATAGGGTTTAGGTTAGGGTTAGGGTTAGGGTTTGGGTTAGGATTTAGTTTTGGATTAGCGTTAGGGTTAGGCTTAGTTTTAGGGCTTGGGTTAGGGTTAGGGTTAGAGTTAGGGCTTGGCTTTAGGTTAGGTTTAGGGTTTTAGTTAGGCTTAGGGTTAGGGTTCGGGTTAGGGTTAGGGTTAGGGTTAGGGTTAGGGTTAGTGTTAGGATTAGGTTTTGGGTTAGGGTTAGGGTTAGGGTTAGGGTTTGGGTTAGGGTTAGGGTTGAATTTTGGGTTTGGGTTATGTTAGGTTTAGGTTTTCGGTTAGGGTTAGTGTTAGGGTTAGGGTTATGGTTAGGTTTAGGGTGTGGGTTTGGTTTAGGATTAGGCTTAGGGTTAGGGTAAGTGTTCGAGTTAGGGTTTAGGTTAGTGTTAGGGTTTGGGATAGGATTAGGGGCAGAGTAAGGGTTAGGGTTAGGGTTTGTGTGAGGGTTAGGGTTAGGGTTAGGGTTAGTGTTAGGATTAGAGTTTGTGTTAGGTTTAGGGTTAGGGTTAGGGTTAGGGTTTCGGTTTGGGTTAGGGTTAGGGTTAGGGTTACTGTTTGGTTTAGTGTTAGGGTTAGGGTTTGCTTTGGTTTAGGGTTAGTGTTAGGGTTAGTATAAGGGTTAGCGTTAGGGTTAGGGTTAGGGTTAGGGTTAGGGTTAGTTAGGGTTAAGGTTAGGGCTAGGTTTAAGGTTATGGTTAGGGTTAGGGTTAGTTATAGGGCTTGGGTTAGGGTTAGGGTTAGGGTTAGGGCTTTGGTTTAGGTTAGGTTTAGGGTTTGGGTTAGGCTTAGGGTTAGGGTTTGGATTTGGGTTAGGTTTAGGGTTAGGGTTAGGGTTAGGGTTAGGGTTAGGGTTAGGGTTTGGGTTTGGGTTAGAGTAAGTTATAGGGTTAGGGTTTGGGTTAGGTTTAGTGTTAGGGTTAGGGTTTGGGTTAGGGTTTGGGTTAGGGTTAAGGTTAGGGTTAGGGTTAGGGGTTAGGGTTAGGGTTAGGGTTTGGGTTAGGGTTAGGTTTAGGGTTAGGGTTAGGGTTTTGGTTAGGGTTAGGGTTAGGGTTAGGTTTAGGGTTAGTGTTTGGGCTTGGGTTATAGTTATGGTTAGGTTTAGGATTAGGGTTAAGTTTAGGGTTAGGTTTTTGGTTAGGGTTAGTGTTAGGGTTTGCGTTTGAGTTAGGGATAGGGTTAGGGTTAGAGGTAGGCGATAGGGATAGGGTTAGGGTTAGTGTTTGGGTTAGGGTTAGTGTTAGGTTTAGGGTTAGGGTTTGGTTTGGTTTAGGGTTCGTGCTAGGCTTAGGGGAAGGTTTAGGGTTAGGGGTTGTTTAGGGTTAGGGTTTCGGTTAGGATTAAGTTTAGGGTTAAGGTTTAGGTTTGGGTAAAAGTTAGGTTTACAGTTGGGGTTTGGTTTACGGTTAGGTTTAGGGTTAGGGTTGGGGTTAGGGTTAGGGTTAGGTTGAGGTTTAAGATTAGGTTTAGGTTTAGGTTTAGGTTTTGGATTAGGGTTAGGTTTAGGGTTAGGGTTATGGTTTGGTTTGGGTTAGGGTTGATGTTAAGGATAGGATAAGGGTTAGGTTTGGGGTTAGGGTTTGGTTTATGGTTACTGTTAGAGGTTGGTTTAGGGTTAGGGTATGTTTAGGGTTAGGGTTAGGGATTGGTTTGGAGTAGGGTTAGTGTTAGGGTTAGGGATAGAGTTTCGGTTATGGTTAGGGTTAGGGTTAGGGTTAGGGTTTAGGTTTGGGTTAGGTTTAAGGTTAGGGTTAGGGTTTGGGTTAGGCTTTGGGTTAGGGATAAGGTTAGGTTTAGGTTTAGGGGTTAGGGTTAGGGTTAGGGTTAGGGTTTGGGTTACGGTTTGGGTTAGGGTTAGGGTTAGTGTTACGGTTAGGGTTTAGGGTAGGGTTAGGGTTAGGGTTTGTATTAGGGTTACGGTTAGGGTTATGGTTAGGGTTAGGCTTTGCGTTAGGGTCATGGTTAGGTTTAGGGTTAGTGTTTGGGCTTGGGTTAGGGTTAGGTTTAGGGTTAGGTTTAGAGTTAGGGTTAGGGTTTGGCTTAGGGTTAGGGTTAGGGTTAGGGCTAGGCGATAGGGATAGGCTTAGGGTTAGGGTTAGGTTTAGGGTTTGGGCTGGGGTTAGGGTTAGTGTTAGGGTTAGTATTAGGGTTAGGTTTAGTGTTAGGATTAGGATTTGGGTTTTGGTTAGGGTTAGGGTTAGGGTTAGGGTTAGGGTTAGGGTTTAGGTTAGTGTTAGGGTTTGGGATACGTTTAGGGGTAGGGTAAGGGTTAGGGTTAGGGTTTGTGTTAGGGTTAGGGTTAGGGTTAGGGTTAGTGTTAGGATTAGTGGTTGTATTAGGTTTAGGGTTAGGGTTACGGTTAGGGTTTCGCTTTGGATTTGGGTTAGGGTTAGGGTTACTGTTTGGTTTAGGGTTAGGGTTAGGGTTAGGCTTAGGTTTAGGGTTAGGGTAAGTGTTAGGGTTAGGGTTTGGATTAGGGTTAGGGTTAGCTTTAGGCTTAGGGTTAGGGTTTGGTTTGGTTTACAGTTAGTGTTAGGGTTAGGGTAAGGGTTAGGGTTAGGGTTATGGTTAGGGTTAGGGTTTGGGTTAGGTTTAGCTTTAGGGTTAGGGTTAGGGTTAGGGTTATGGTTAGTTTTAGTGCTTGGGTTAGGGTTAGGGTTAGGGTTAGGGTTAGGGATTGGGTTTAGGTTAGGTTTAGGGTTTGGGTTAGGCTTAGGGTTAATGTTTGGGTTTGGGTTAGGTTTAGGTATAGGGTTAGGGTTAGGGTTTGGGTTTCGGGTAGGGTTAGGGTTTGGGTTTGGGTTAGAGTAAGGTATAGGGTTAGGGTTTGGGTTAGGTTTAGTGTTAGGGTTAGGGTTTGGGTTAGGGTTTGGGTAAGGATTAGGGTTAGGTTTAGGGTTAGGTTTTTGGTTATGGTTAGTGTTAGGGTTTGCGTTTGAGTTAGGGATAGGGTTAGGGTTTGGGTTAGGGGTAGGCGAGAGGGAAAGGGGTAGGGCTAGTGTTTTGGTTAGGGTTAGGTTTAGGTTTAGGGTTAGGGTTAGGGTTTGGTTTGGTTTAGCGTTAGTGCTAGGCTTAGGGGAAGGGTTAGGGTTAGGGGTTGTTTAGGGTTAGGGTTTGGGTTAGGATTAAGGTTAGGGTTAAGTTTTAGGTTTGGGTTAAAGTTAGGTTTAGATTTGGGGTTTGGTTTAGGGTTAGGTTTAGGGTTAGGGTTGGGGTTAGGGTTAGGGTTAGGGTTAGGTTTAAGATTAGGGTTAGGTTTAGGTTTAGGTTTTGGATTAGGGTTAGGGTTAGGGTTAGGGTTTGGTTTGGGTTAGGGTCAATGTTAAGGATAGGATAAGGGTTAGGTTTGGGGTTAGTGTTTGGTTTATGGTTACTGTTAGAGGTTGGTTTAGGGTTAGGGTAGGGTTAGGGTTATGGTTAGGCATTGGTTTGGAGTAGGGTTAGTGTTAGGGTTAGGGATAGAGTTCCGGTTAGGGTTAGGGTTAGGGTTAGGTTTAGGGTTTAGGTTTGGGTTAGGTTTAAGTTTAGGGTTAGGGTTTGGGTTAGGGTTAAGTTTAGGGTTAGGGTTAGGGTTAGGGGTTAGGGCTAGGGTTAGGATTAGGGTTTGGGTTACGGTTTGGGTTAGGGTTAGGGTTAGTGTTACGGTTAGGGTTTAGGGTAGGGTTAGGTTTAGGGTTAGGGTTAGTGTTAGGGTTTGTATTAGGGTTACGGTTAGGGTTATGGTTAGGGTTAGGCTTTGGGTTAGGGTCATGGTTAGGTTTAGGGTTAGTGTTTGGGCTTGGGTTAGGGTTAGGTTTAGGGTTAGGTTTAGAGTTAGGGTTAGGGTTTGGCTTAGGGGTAGGGTTAGGGTTAGGGCTAGGCGATAGGGATAGGGTTAGGGTTAGGGTTAGGTTTAGGGTTTGGGCTGGGGTTAGGGTTAGTGTTAGGGTTAGTATTAGGGTTAGGTTTAGTGTTAGGATTAGGATTTGGGTTTTGGTTAGGGTTAGGGTTTAGGTTAGTGTTAGGGTTTGGGATACGTTTAGGGGTAGGGTAAGGGTTAGGGTTAGGGTTTGTGTTAGGGTTAGGGTTAGGGTTAGGGTTTGTGTTAGGCGTAGGGTTAGGATTAGGGTAAGTGTTATGGTTAGGGTTTGGGTTAGGGTTAGGGTTAGCTTTAGGCTTAGGGTTAGGGTTTGGTTTGGTTTACGGTTAGTGTTAGGGTTAGGGTAACGGTTAGGGTTAGGGTTATGGTTAGGGTTAGGATTTGGGTTAGGTTTAGCTTTAGGGTTATTGTTAGGGTTAGGGTTATGGTTAGTTTTAGTGCTTGGGTTAGGGTTAGGGTTAGGGTTAGGGTTAGGGTTTGGTTTAGGTTAGGTTTAGGGTTTGGGTTAGGCTTAGGGTTAATGTTTGGGTTTGGGTTATGTTTAGGTTTAGGGTTAGGGTTAGGGTTTGGGTTTCGGTTAGAGTAAGGTATCTGTTT
>CM069528.1:4762500-4845000 GCA_035773235.1 Eospalax fontanierii
CAGTAGATGCCTGTTAGGTAGGTTCATTTTAAGTAAGATGTCTCTCTGTTTATTTTCTTTCCTGTTGAGCTCTCTAATGGAGTTTGAGTGTCTGGAAAAAGTTTACTGTAAATTTATCTGGGTCTCAACTTTTATCATTCCAGAGGTTTTTGTATTACTCTTACAATTTCTTTATGTGTTATGGGTGGTCAGGAGCCATTTTTTTTTGTCTATGTGTTGAGGTAAAACATTCCAACCTGCAGGGGAGCTCATTAAGCTCAGGAAGTAAACAAGTCAGGAGCTTCAGGAAGTCCCTGAAACTGACCAGGTTCACTAATTTGACTTCCTGCCTAAATTCCTGTGCTCTAATTAAAGGTAAAAATAGAATGAACAAAACAAAGTTGGAGCCTCAGTATTTCAGAGTCTATTCAGATAGAAAAGGTTCAAAAAAAAAAAAAACAAACAAATGCAAATGGATCTGGGATTGAAACTCAAATGTAGGAGGAAAGTAAAACTAAGCCTTCAGATTTGTTGGAGGGGCCAGCTTTTGTGGAACCTCAAATCAAACAGTTCCTCAAGAGTCTTTAGATCCCAAAGAAAAAGAGAAGAGAGAAAAGGAAGCTGTTAGATATCTGAGAGAGGAGGATTTTAACAGTTGTTTTCATCCCTCCTAAGTAATTGCTGAACTCAACAGCTCTTCATGTAAACCACTGAGTGTAAAAGAGATAAATCTTTGTGTGTAAATTTTGGATAACACTGAGAGATTGACTCTGGAGCTGAATTGGCCACCTAGCTTCAGACTCAATCCCACTTCAGAATGTTCTTCAAAACCTGTTGTGGGATAAGGCTGGCCACCTTACCCTATAACAAATAAAAGAAAGAACAATACAGTCTCAGTGCAAAGACATTGTGCTGTTGATGAATAACTAAGGGATAAACTAATTTCAACAGATTATCATTCATCTTCCTCATATACTCAAGGTAGTGCTGGCTGCCGCTTTAAATGTTATTCTAACTAGAGCTAAGCATTTCAAGATTTTGTGAACAAAAGAGTCATATACCATGCAGTATAAAATATGTAACTAAAGGCCTCCAAGAGATCATAATAATCTAAAAATCTCCTGGGCCACAGGCGTTTAATCACATGTCCTAATCCTATTCTTTTTATAAAAAATTTGCTATTACCCACATTACTAACATCCCCTATAATCCTACAGGTCAAAGCGTGGTCGAGCGAGCACACGCTACAATTAAAACCCTTCTTATAAAACAAAAAGGGGGAGTAGGAGCCAAACTATACCCACAGAGTCCCAAACATCAATTAGCTCTTGTAATATATATATTTAACTTTCTAAAGCTGGATGTTTTTGGCCTATCCGCGGCTGAACGTCATGCCCGAGGCCATGACTCCCCAAGTGAATATGTTAGATGGAGAGACATCATGACAAAACAATGGAAGGGCCCGCATCCGGTCTTACGCCGGACGCGAGGAGCTGTTTGTGTTTTTCCGCAGGATGCAGATGCTCCGGTATGGATTCCTGATAGACTGGTGAGAACAGTGAAAGGATATTCGGAAAAAGACAACGCAGATGACCTGGCTGAGAATGGCAAGGATCTTCGTGATGACACAACATAGTTTTGCAGAGAAGCTGGAGTTGTGGGCTGTGGCCAAGGCGTGGCCGGTCCCACTGCCGGTTATCAACAGCTCCTCCCTGCTGCCACCCATCTTCGCCACCAATGGGTAAAGAAGAATCTTATGGAATGGACGATTGAGTTGCCCGGAACAGTACTATGGCAGTTCAACAGGCCATGAAACTTCACTCAAAGACAGGACTGCTGTTAGTTAGTACTTAATTCTGGCTCATGGGCAACGCTTATGTGTTAAACCTTCCTGGGCTTTGTGTTACTCCTTTATTTGTTGATAATGCCTTTAAGGCATTAAATTTGTCCCAACAAATTGGTTGTATGCTAGGTCCTAACGGATCCTGGTCATATAACCTTTATTGACCAATGGACCAAATGGATCAGGCAAGGATTCTCGTTTGCCAAGCAATGGGCCGAAATGAATAACTTAAAAATAATCGTTGTCCTCCTGGTAACAGTTGGCTTCAAAAACAGCTGTAGGCTTTTCCGGCACACGCCATCTTAGCTCTCCATCACCATGATTCCCCAGAAGTATGGCTCACTATGCTGGACCGGTAGTCAGTGACGGGTAAGCACCCGGTAATGCTCTACCAACCTAAGACAGGTCCCTTAGCCGGAGGGGTAGCCGATGACGGGTAAGAAGATGCAAAACCCGGGGCGCCTAAGACAGGCACGGTCCCTTAGAAAAACAAAAACGGGGAATTGTGGGGAGAAATAAAGATGGCATCCTGCTGCTGCTTCCTCCTAGAGCCGGGAGGTTGCCAAGGTTACAGGAAGGAAGTATGACTGGTTGCTAAAAGCATGCAGGCCTTGTGACCTGCGTGTGATGTTTACCACCACTGGAGGCTCGCCGCCCACGACTTGACCTTTTAGGTGATTGGCTAAGCTAGGGGATATAAAAGGAGAAGAAGCCCAGGAAGGAGTTAGTTCGAGTTACTGTTGGAGAGTTCAGGTTGCTATCAGTTAGTTGGAATTGCTGTCTGGGGGAAGAGTTGCTATCTTGAAAGAAGGACTGAATAAAACTGCTTGCAACCGGTACGTCTGGAGTGCGGTTTTTCCTTGTCGGTCGAGGGCCACAACAGTTAGTGTTTGGGCTAGGGTTAGGGTTAGGGTTAGGGTTAGGGTTAGGGTTAGGGTTAGGGTTAGGGTTAGGTTTAGTATTAGGATTAGGTTTTGGGTTTTGGTTAGGGTTAGGGTTAGGGTTAGGGTTTGCGTTAGTTTTAGGGTTAGGGATAGGGTTTAGGTTAGGGTTAGGGCTAGGGTTTGGGTTAGGATTTAGGTTTGGATTTGGGTTAGGTTTAGGGTTAATTTTAGAGCTTGGGTTAGGTTTAGGGTTAGAGTTAGGGCTTGGGTTTAGGTTAGGTTGAGGGTTTGGGTTAGGCTTAGCGTTAGGGTTCGGGTTAGGGTTAGGGTTAGGGTTAGGGTTAGGGTTAGGGGTTAGGGTTAGTATTAGTGTTTGGGCTTGGGTTAGGGTTAGGTTTAGGGATAGGGGTAGGTTGTGGTTTGGCTTAGGGTTATGGTTAGGTTTAGGTTTCGGGTTAGGGTTTGTGTTAGGATTAGGGTTAGGGCTAGGCGATAGGGATAGGGTTAGGGTTAGGGTTGGGGTTAGGTTTAAGGTTAGGGTTAGGGTTTGGGTTAGGGTTTGGGTTAGGGTTAAGGTTAGTGTTAGGGTTAGTGTTAGGGTTAGGGTTAGGGTTAGGGTTAGGCAATAGGGATAGGGTTAGGGTTGGGGTTAGTGTTTGGGCTTGGGTTAGGGTTAGTGTTAGGGTTAGGATTAGCGTTAGGTTTAGTGTTAGGATTAGGGTTTGTGTTTCGGTTAGGGTTTGGGTTTTGGTTACGGTTTGCGTTAGTGTTAGGGTTAGGGATAGGGTTTAGGTTAGGGTTAGGGTTAGGGTTTGGGTTAGGATTTAGTTTTGTATTAGCGTTAGGGTTAGGATTAGTTTTAGGGCTTGGGTTAGGGTTAGGGTTAGAGTTACGGCTTGGCTTTAGGTTAGGTTTAGGGTTTCTGTTAGACTTAGGGTTAGGGTTCGGGTTAGGGCTAGGGTTAGGGTTAGGGTTTGCTTTGGTTTAGGGTTGGGTTAGGGTTAGGGTTAGGATTAGGCTTAGGGTTAGGGCTAGGGTAAGTGTTAGGCTTAGGGTTTGGGTTAGTGTTAGGGTTTGGGATAGGATTAGGGGCAGGGTAAGGGTTAGGGTTAGGGTTTGTGTTAGGTTTAGGGTTAGGGTTAGGGTTAGGGTTTCGGTTTGGGTTTTGCTTAGGATTAGGGTTAGTGTTTGGTTTAGGGTTAGGGTTAGGGTTTGCTTTGGTTTAGGGTTAGTGTTAGGGTTAGTATAAGGGTTAGCGTTAGGGTTAGGTTTAGGTTTAGGGTTAGGGTTAGAGTTAGGGTTAGGGTTAGGGTTAGGGTTAGGGTCAGTTATAGGGCTTGGGTTAGGGTTAGTTTAGGGTTAGGGCTTTGGTTTAGGTAAGGTTTAGGGTTTGGGTTAGGCTTAGGGTTAGGGTTTGGGTTTGGGTTAGGTTTAGGGTTAGGGTTTGGGTTAGGGTTAGGGTTAGGGTTTGGGTTTGGGTTAGAGTAAGGTATAGGGTTAGGGTTTGGGTTAGGTTTAGTGTTAGGGTTAGGGTTTGGGTTAGGGTTTGGGTTAGGGTTAAGGTTAGGGTTAGGGTTAGGGGTTAGGGTTAGGGTTAGGGTTAGGGTTAGGGTTAGTGTTTGGGCTTGGGTTATAGTTATGGTTAGGGTTAGGATTAGGGTTAGGTTTAGGTTTAGGTTTTTGGTTAGGGTTAGTGTTAGGGTTTGCATTTGAGTTAGGGATAGGGTTAGGGTTAGGGTTAGGGGTAGGCGATAGGGATAGGGTTAGGGTTAGTGTTTGGGTTAGGGTTAGGGTTAGGTTTAGGGTTATGGTTAGGGTTTGGTTTGGTTTAGGGTTAGTGCTAGGCTTAGGGGAAGGGTTAGTGTTAGGGGTTGTTTAGGGTTAGGGTTTGGGTTAGGATTAAGGTTAGGGTTAAGGTTTCGTTTGGGTTAAAGTTAGGTTTAGAGTTGGGGTTTGGTTTAGGGTTAGGTTTAGGGTTAGGGTTGGGGTTAGGGTTAGGGTTAGGGTTAGGTTTAAGATTAGGGTTAGGTTTAGGTTTAGGTTTTGGATTAGGGTTAGGGTTAGGGTTAGGGTTTGGTTTGGGTTAGGGTTAATGTTAAGGATAGGATAAGGGTTAGGTTTGGGGTTAGTGTTTGGTTTATGGTTACTGTTAGAGGTTGGTTTAGGGTTAGGGTAGGGTTAGGGTTATGGTTAGGGATTGGTTTGGAGTAGGGTTAGTGTTAGGGTTAGGGATAGAGTTCCGGTTAGGGTTAGGGTTAGGGTTAGGTTTAGGGTTTAGTTTTGGGTTAGGTTTAAGCTTAGGGTTAGGGTTTGGGTTAGGGTTTGGGTTAGGGTTAAGGTTAGGAGTAGGGTTAGGGGTTAGGGTTAGGGTTAGGGTTAGGGTTAGGGTTAGTGTTTGGGCTTGGGTTATAGTTATGGTTAGGGTTAGGATTAGGGTTAGGTTTAGGGTTAGGTTTTTGTTTAGGGTTAGTGTTAGGGTTTGCATTTGAGTTAGGGATAGGGTTAGGGTTAGGGTTAGGCGTAGGCGATAGGGATAGGGTTAGGGTTAGTGTTTGGGTTAGGGTTAGGGTTAGGTTTAGGGTTGTGGTTAGGGTTGGGTTTGGTTTAGGGTTAGTGCTACGCTTAGGGGAAGGGTTAGGGTTAGGGGTTGTTTAGGGTTAGGGTTTGGGTTAGGATTAAGGTTAGGGTTAAGGTTTCGTTTGGGTTAAAGTTAGGTTTAGAGTTGGGGTTTGGTTTAGGGTTAGGTTTAGGGTTAGGGTTGGGGTTAGGGTTAGGGTTAGGGTTAGGTTTAAGATTAGGGTTAGGTTCAGGTTTAGGTTTTGGATTAGGGTTCGGGTTAGGGTTAGGGTTAGGGTTTGGTTTGGGTTAGGGTTAATGTTAAGGATAGGATAAGGGTTAGGTTTGGGGTTAGGGTTTGGTTTATGGTTACTGTTAGAGGTTGGTTTAGGGTTAGGGTAGCGTTAGGGTTAGGGTTAGGGATAGGTTTGGTGTAGGGTTAGTGTTAGGGTTAGGGATAGAATTTCGGTTAGGGTTAGGGTTAGGGTTAGGTTTAGGGTTTAGGTTTGGGTTAGGTTTAAGTTTAGGGTTAGGGTTTGGGTTAGGGTTTGGGTTAGGGTTAAGGTTAGTGTTAGGGTTAGGGGTTAGGGTTAGGGTTAGGGTTTGGGTTACGGTTTGGGTTAGGGTTAGGGTTAGTGTTACGGTTAGGGTTTAGGGTAGGGTTAGGTTTAGGGTTAGGGTTAGGGTTAGGGTTTGTATTTGGGTTACGGTTAGGGTTATGGTTAGGGTTAGGCTTTGGGTTAGGGTCATGCTTAGGTTTAGGGTTAGTGTAGGGGTTGGGTTAGGGTTAGGTTTAGGGTTAGGTTTAGAGTTAGGGTTAGGGTTTGGCTTAGGGGTAGGGTTAGGGTTAGGGCTAGGCGATAGGGATAGGGTTAGGGTTAGGGTTAGGTTTAGGGTTTGTGCTAGGCAATAGGGATAAGGTAAGGGTTAGGATTGGGGTTAGTGTTTGGGCTTGGGTTAGGGTTTGGGTTAGGGTTTGGGTTAGGGTTAAGGTTAGTGTTAGGGTTAGTGTTAGGGTTAGGGTTAGGGTTAGGGTTAGGCAATAGGGATAGGGTTAGGGTTAGGGTTGGGGTTAGTGTTTGGGCTTGGGTTAGGGTTAGTGTTAGGGTTAGGATTAGGGTTAGGTTTAGTGTTAGGATTAGGGTTTGTGTTTCGGTTAGGGTTAGGGTTTTGGTTACGGTTTGCGTTAGTGTTAGGGTTAGGGTTAGGGTTAGGGTTTGGGTTAGGATTTAGTTTTGTATTAGCGTTAGGGTTAGAATTAGTTTTAGGGCTTGGGTTAGGGTTAGGGTTAGAGTTACGGCTTGGCTTTAGGTTAGGTTTAGGGTTTCTGTTAGACTTAGGGTTAGGGTTCGGGTTAGGGTTAGGGTTAGGGTTAGGGTTTGCTTTGGTTTAGGGTTAGGGTTAGGGTTAGGGTTAGGATTAGGCTTAGGGTTAGGGCTAGGGTAAGTGTTAGGCTTAGGGTTTGGGTTTGGGTTTGGTTTAGGGTTAGGGTAGGGGTTAGGATTAGGGTTAGGGTTTGGGTTTGGGTTAGAGTAAGTTATAGGGTTAGGGTTAGGGTTTGGGTTTGGGTTAGAGTAAGGTATAGGATTAGGGTTTGGGTTAGGTTTAGTGTTAGGGTTTGGGATAGGATTAGGGGCAGGGTAAGGGTTAGGGTTAAGGTTTGTGTGAGGGTTAGGGTTAGGGTTTGGGTTAGTGTTAGGATTAGAGTTTGTGTTAGGTTTAGGGTTAGGGTTAGGGTTAGGGTTTCGGTTTGGGTTTTGCTTAGGATTAGGGTTAGTGTTTGGTTTAGGGTTAGGGTTAGGGTTTGCTTTGGTTTAGGGTTAGTGTTAGGGTTAGTATAAGGGTTAGCGTTAGGGTTAGGTTTAGGTTTAGGGTTAGGGTTAGGGTTAGGGTTAGGGTTAGGGTCAGTTATAGGGCTTGGGTTAGGGTTAGGTTAGTGTTAGGGCTTTGGTTTAGGTTAGGTTTAGGGTTTGGGTTAGGCTTAGGGTTAGGGTTTGGGTTTGGGTTAGGTTTAGGGTTAGGGTTAGGGTTAGGGTTAGGGTTAGGGTTAGGGTTTGGGTTTGGGTTAGAGTAAGGTATAGGGTTAGGGTTTGGGTTAGGTTTAGTGTTAGGGATAGGGTTAGGGTTAGGATTGGGGTTAGTGTTTGGGCTTGGGTTAGGGTTAGTGTTAGGGTTAGGATTAGGGTTAGGTTTACTGTTAGGATTAGGGTTTGGGTTTCGGTTAGGGTTAGGGTTAGGGTTATGGTTTGCGTTAGTGTTAGGGTTAGGGATAGGGTTTAGGTTAGGGTTAGGGTTAGGGTTTGGGTTAGGATTTAGTTTTGGATTAGCGTTAGGGCTAGGGTTAGTTTTAGGGCTTGGGTTATGGTTAGGGTTAGAGTTAGGGCTTGGCTTTAGGTTAGGTTTAGGGTTTTAGTTAGGCTTAGGGTTAGGGTTCGGGTTAGGGTTCGGGTTAGGGTTAGTGTTAGGATTAGGGTTTGGGTTAGGGTTAGGGTTAGGGTTAGGGTTTGGGTTAGGGTTAGGATTGAAGTTTGGGTTTGGGTTAGATTAGGTTTAGGTTTTCGGTTAGGGTTAGGGTTAGGGTTAGGGTTAGGGTTATGGTTAGGTTTAGGGTGTGGGTTTGGTTTAGGATTAAGGTTAGGGTAGGGTTGGGGTAAGTGTTAGGGTTCGGGTTTGGGTTAGTGTTAGGGTTTGGGATAGGATTAGGGGCAGGGTAAGGGTTAGGGTTAGGGTTTGTGTGAGGGTTAGGGTTAGGGTTAGTGTTAGGATTAGAGTTTGTGTTAGGTTTAGGGTTAGGGTTAGGGTTAGGGTTTCGGTTTGGGTTAGGGTTAGGGTTAGGGTTAGTGTTTGGTTTAGGGTTACGGTTAGGGTTTGCTTTGGTTTAGGGTTAGTGTTAGGGTTAGTATAAGGGTTAGCGTTACGGTAGGGTTAGGTTTAGGGTTAGGGTTAGGGTTAGGGTTAGTTAGGGTTAGAGTTAGGGTTAGGTTTAGGGTTAGGGTTAGGGTTAGGGTTAGTTATAGGGCTTGGGTTAGGGTTCGGGTTAGGGTTAGGGCTTTGGTTTAGGTTAGGTTTAGGGTTTGGGTTAGGCTTAGGGTTAGGGTTTGGGTTTGGGTTTGGTTTAGGTTAGGGTAGGGGTTAGGGTTAGCGTTAGGGTTAGGGTTAGGGTTAGGGTTGGGGTTAGGGTTTGGGTTAGGGTTAGGATTGAAGTTTGGGTTTGGGTTAGGGTTAGGTTTAGGTTTTCGGTTAGGGTTAGGGTTAGGGTTAGGGTTATGGTTAGGTTTAGGGTGTGGGTTTGGTTTAGGATTAGGCTTAGGGTTAGTGTTAGGGTAAGTGTTAGGGTTCGGGTTTGGGTTAGTGTTAGGGTTTGGGATAGGATTAGGGGCAGGGTAAGGGTTAGGGTTAGGGTTTGTGTGAGGGTTAGGTTTAGGGTTAGGATTAGTGTTAGGATTAGAGTTTGTGTTAGGTTTAGGGTTAGGGTTAGGGCTAGGGTTTCGGTTTGGGTTAGGGTTAGGGTTAGGTTTAGTGTTTGGTTTAGGGTTAGGGTTAGGGTTTGCTAGGGTTTAGGGTTAGTGTTAGGGTTAGTATAAGGGATGGCGTTATGGTAGGGTTTGGGTTAGGGTTAGGGTTAGGGTTAGGGTTAGGGTTAGGGTTAGTTAGTGTTAGTGTTAGGGTTATGTTTAGGTTTAGGGTTAGGGTTAGGGTTAGTTATAGGGCTTGAGTTAGGGTTAGGGTTAGGGTTATTGCTTTCGTTTAGGTTAGGTTTAGGGTTTGGGTTAGGCTTAGGGTTAGGGTTTGGGTTTGGGTTTGGTTTAGGGTTAGGGTAGGGGTTAGGATTAGGGTTAGGGTTTGGGTTTGGGTTAGAGTAAGTTATAGGGTTAGGGTTAGGGTTTGGGTTTGGGTTAGAGTAAGGTATAGGATTAGGGTTTGGGTTAGGTTTAGTGTTAGGGTTAGGGTTTGGGTTAGGGTTAAGGTTAGCGTTAGGGTTAGGGGTTAGGGTTAGGGTTAGGATTTGGGTTAGGGTTAGGGTTAGGGTTAGCGTTAGGTTTAGGGTTTTGGTTAGGTTTAGGTTTAGGGTTAGGTTTAGGGTTAGTGTTTGGGCTTGGGTTATAGTTACGGTTAAGGTTAGGATTAGGGTTAGGTTTAGGGTTAGGTTTTTGGTTAGGGTTAGTGTTAGGGTTTGCGTTTGAGTTAGGGATAGTGTTAGGGTTAGGGTTAGGGGTAGGCGATAGGGATAGGGTTAGGGTTAGTGTTTGGGTTAGGGTTAGGGTTAGGTTTAGGGTTAGGGTTAGGGTTTGGTTTGGTTAAGGGTTAGTGCTAGGCTTAGGGGAAGGGTTAGGGGTAGGGGTTAGGGTTAGGGTTAGGGTTAGGGTTAGGGGTAGGCGATAGGGATAGGGTTAGGGTTAGTGTTTGGGTTAGGGTTAGGGTTAGGTTTAGGGTTAGGGTTAGGGTTAGGGTTTGGTTTGGTTTAGGGTTAGTGCTAGGCTTAGGGGAAGGGTTAGGTTTAGGGGTTGTTTAGGGTTAGGGTTTGGGTTAGGATTAAGGTTAGGGTTAAGGTTTCGTTTGGGTTAAAGGTAGGTTTAGAGTTGGGGTTTGGTTTAGGGTTAGGTTTAGGGTTAGGGTTTGGGTTAGGGTTAGGGTTAGGGTTAGGTTTAAGATTAGGGTTAGGTTTAGGTTTAGGTTTTGGATTAGGGTTAGGGTTAGGGTTAGGGTTAGGTTTAGGGTTTGGTTTGGGTTAGGGTTAATGTTAAGGATAGGATAAGGGTTAGGTTTGGGGTTAGGGTTTGGTTTATGCTTACTGTTAGAGGTTGGATTAGGGGTAGGATTAGGGTTAGGGATAGGTTTGGTGTAGGGGTAGGGGTAGGGTGAGGGATAAAGTTTCGGTTAGGGTTAGGGTTAGGGTTAGGTTTAGGTTTAGGTTTTGGATTAGGGTTAGGGTTAGGGTTAGGGTTAGGTTTAGGGTTTGGTTTGGGTTAGGGTTAATGTTAAGGATAGGATAAGGGTTAGGTTTGGGGTTAGGGTTTGGTTTATGCTTACTGTTAGAGGTTGGTTTAGGGTTAGGATTAGGGTTAGGGATAGGTTTGGTGTAGGGTTAGTGTTAGGGTTAGGGATAGAGTTTCGGTTAGGGTTAGGGTTAGGGTTAGGTTTAGGGTTTAGGTTTGGGTTAGGTTTAAGTTTAGGGTTAGGGTTTGGTTTAGGGTTTGGGTTAGGGTTAAGGTTAGGGTTAGGGTTAGGGGTTAGGGTTAGGGTTAGGGTTAGGGTTTGGGTTACGG
Source organism: Eospalax fontanierii (assembly GCA_035773235.1). Classification (NCBI taxonomy): domain Eukaryota; kingdom Metazoa; phylum Chordata; class Mammalia; order Rodentia; family Spalacidae; genus Eospalax; species Eospalax fontanierii. Next base: position 4,773,030 of record CM069528.1, read on the forward strand.
TTTGGGTTAGGGTTAGGGTTAGTGTTACGGTTAGGGTTTATGGTAGGGTTAGGTTTAGGGTTAGGGTTTGTATTTGGGTTACGGTTAGGGTTATGGTTAGGGTTAGGCTTTGGTTTAGGGTCATGGTTAGGTTTAGGGTTAGTGTAGGGGTTGGGTTAGGGTTAGGTTTAGGGTTAGGTTTAGAGTTAGGATTAGGGTTTGGCTTAGGGGTAGGGTTAGGGTTAGGGCTTGGCGATAGGGATAGGGTTAGGGTTAGGGTTAGGTTTAGGGTTTGGGCTAGGCAATAGGGATAGGGTTAGGGTTAGGATTGGGGTTAGTGTTTGGGCTTGGGTTAGGGTTAGTGTTAGGGTTAGGATTAGGGTTAGGTTTACTGTTAGGATTAGGGTTTGGGTTTCGGTTAGGGTTAGGGTTAGGGTTATGGTTTGCCTTAGTGTTAGAGTTAGGGATAGGGTTTAGGTTAGGGTTAGGGTTAGGGTTTGGGTTAGGATTTAGTTTTGGATTAGAGTTAGGGTTAGGGTTAGTTTTAGGGCTTGGGTTAGGCTTAGGGTTAGAGTTAGGGCTTGGCTTTAGGTTAGGTTTAGGGTTTTAGTTAGGCTTAGGGTTAGGGTTCGGGTTAGGGTTCGGGTTAGGGTTAGTGTTAGGATTAGGGTTTGGATTAGGGTTAGGGTTAGGGTTAGGGTTTGGGTTAGGGTTAGGATTGAAGTTTGGGTTTGGGTTAGGGTTAGGGTTAGGTTTTCGGTTAGGGTTAGGGTTAGGGTTAGGGTTAGGGTTAGGTTTAGGGTGTGGGTTTGGTTTAGGATTAGGCTTAGGGTTAGGGTTAGGGTAAGTGTTAGGGTTCGGGTTTGGGTTAGTGTTAGGGTTTGGGATAGGATTAGGGGCAGGGTAAGGGTTAGGGTTAGGGTTTGTGTGAGGGTTAGGGTTAGGGTTAGGGTTAGGGTTAGGGTTGGGGTTAGGGTTAGGGTTAGGGTTAGGTTTAAGATTAGGGTTAAGTTCAGGTTTAGGTTTTGGATTAGGGTTAGGGTTAGGGTTAGGTTTAGGGTTTGGTTTGGGTTAGGGTTAATGTTAAGGATAGGATAAGGGTTAGGTTTGGGGTTAGGGTTTGGTTTATGGTTACTGTTAGAGAATGGTTTAGGGTTAGGGTAGGGTTAGGGTTAGGGTTAGGGATAGGTTTGGTGTAGGGTTAGTGTTAGGGTTAGGGATAGAATTTCGGTTAGGGTTAGGGTTAGGGTTAGGTTTAGGGTTTAGGTTTGGGTTAGGTTTAAGTTTAGGGTTAGGGTTTGGGTTAGGGTTTGGGTTAGGGTTAAGGTTAGTGTTAGGGTTAGGGGTTAGGGTTAGGGTTAGGGTTTGGGTTACGGTTTGGGTTAGGGTTAGGGTTAGTGTTACGGTTAGGGTTTAGGGTAGGGTTAGGTTTAGGGTTAGGGTTAGGGTTAGGGTTTGTATTTGGGTTACGTTTAGGGTTATGGTTAGGGTTAGGCTTTGGGTTAGGGTCATGGTTAGGTTTAGGGTTAGTGTATGGGTTGGTTTAGGGTTAGGTTTAGGGTTAAGTTTAGAGTTAGGGTTAGGGTTTGGCTTAGGGGTAGGGTTAGGGTTAGGGCTAGGCGATAGGAATAGGGTTAGGGTTAGGGTTAGGTTTAGGGTTTGTGCTAGGCAATAGGGATAGGGTTAGGGTTAGGATTGGGGTTAGTGTTTGGGCTTGGGTTAGGGTTTGGGTTAGGGTTTGGGTTAGGGTTAAGGTTAGTGTTAGGGTTAGTGTTAGGTTTAGGGTTAGGGTTAGGGTTAGGCAATAGGGATAGGGTTAGGGTTAGGGTTGGGGTTAGTGTTTGGGCTTGGGTTAGGGTTAGTGTTAGGGTTAGGATTAGGGTTAGGTTTAGTGTTAGGATTAGGGTTTGTGTTTCGGTTAGGGTTAGGGTTTTGGTTACGGTTTGCGTTAGTGTTAGGGTTAGGGATAGGGTTTAGGTTAGGGTTAGGGTTAGGGTTTCGGTTAGGCTTTGGGTTAGGGTCATGGTTAGGTTTAGGGTTAGTGTAGGGGTTGGGTTAGGGTTAGGTTTAGCGTTAGGTTTAGAGTTAGGGTTAGGGTTTGGCTTAGGGGTAGGGTTAGGGTTAGGGCTAGGCGATAGGGATAGGGTTAGGGTTAGGGTTAGGTTTAGGGTTTGGGCTAGGCAATAGGGATAGGGTTAGGGTTAGGATTGGGGTTAGTGTTTGGGCTTGGGTTAGGGTTAGTGTTAGGGTTAGGATTAGGGTTAGGTTTACTGTTAGGATTAGGGTTTGGGTTTCGGTTAGGGTTAGGGTTAGGGTTATGGTTTGCGTTAGTGTTAGTGTTAGGGATAGGGTTTAGGTTAGGGTTAGGGTTAGGGTTTGGGTTAGGATTTAGTTTTGGATTAGCGTTAGGGTTAGGGTTAGTTTTAGGGCTTGGGTTAGGGTTAGGGTTAGAGTTAGGGCTTGGCTTTAGGTTAGGTTTAGGGTTTTAGTTAGGCTTAGGGTTAGGGTTCGGGTTAGGGTGCGGGTTAGTGTTATTGTTAGGATTAGGGTTTGGGTTAAGGTTAGGGATAGGTTAGGGGTTTGGGTTAGGGTTAGGATTGAAGTTTGGGTTTGGTTTAGATTAGGTTTAGGTTTTCGGTTAGGGTTAAGGTTAGGGTTAGGGTTATGGTTAGGTTTAGGGTGTGGGTTTGGTTTAGGATTAAGTTTAGGGTAGGGTTAGGGTAAGAGTTAGGGTTCGGGTTTGGGTTAGTGTTAGGGTTTGGGATAGGATTAGGGGCAGGGTAAGGGTTAGGGTTAGGGTTTGTGTGAGGGTTAGGGTTAGGGTTAGTGTTAGGATTAGAGTTTGTGTTAGGTTTAGGGTTAGGGTTAGGGTTAGGGTTTCAGTTTGGGTTAGGGTTAGGGTTAGGGTTAGTGTTTGGTTTAGGGTTACGGTTAGGGTTTGCTTTGGTTTAGGGTTAGTGTTAGGGTTAGTATAAGGGTTAGCGTTAGGGTACCGTTAGGGTTAGGGTTAGGGTTAGGGTTAGTTAGGGTTAGAGTTAGGGTTAGGTTTAGGGTTAGTGTTAGGGTTAGGGTTAGTTATAGGGCTCTGGTTAGGGTAAGGGTCAGGGTTAGGGCTTTGGTTTAGGTTAGGTTTAGGGTTTGGGTTAGGCTTAGGGTTAGGGTTTGGGTTTGGGTTTGGTTTAGGTTAGGGTAGGGGTTAGGGTTAGGGTTAGGTTTAGGGTTAGGGTTAGGGTTGGGGTTAGGGTTAGGATTAGGGTTAGGTTTAAGATTAGGGTTAAGTTCAGGTTTAGGTTTTGGATTAGGGTTAGGGTTAGGGTTAGGGTTAGGGTTTGGTTTGGGTTAGGGTTAATGTTAAGGATAGGATAAGGAATAGGTTTGGGGTTAGGGTTTGGTTTATGGTTACTATTAGAGGTTGGTTTAGGGTTAGGGTAGGGTTAGGGTTAGGGTTAGGGATAGGTTTGGTGTAGGGTTAGTGATAGGGTTAGGGATAGAATTTCGGTTAGGGTTAGGGTTAGGGTTAGGTTTAGGGTTTAGGTTTGGGTTAGGTTTAAGTTTAGGGTTAGGGTTTGGGTTAGGGTTTGGGTTAGGGTTAAGGTTAGTGTTAGGGTTAGGGGTTAGGGTTAGGGTTAGGGTTTGGGTTACGGTTTGGGTTAGGGTTAGGGTTAGTGTTACGGTTAGGGTTTAGAGTAGGGTTAGGTTTAGGGTTAGGGTTAGGGTTAGGGTTTGTATTTGGGTTACGGTTAGGGTTATGGTTAGGGTTAGGCTTTGGGTTAGGGTCATGGTTAGGTTTAGGGTTAGTGTAGGGGTTGGGTTAGGGTTAGGTTTAGCGTTAGGTTTAGAGTTAGGGTTAGGGTTTGGCTTAGGGGTAGGGTTAGGGTTAGGGCTAGGCGATAGGGATAGGGTTAGGGTTAGGGTTAGGTTTAGGGTTTGGGCTAGGCAATAGGGATAGGGTTAGGGTTAGGATTGGGGTGAGTGTTTGGGCTTGGGTTAGGGTTAGTGTTAGGGTTAGGATTAGGGTTAGGTTTACTGTTAGGATTAGGGTTTGGGTTTCGGTTAGGGTTAGGGTTAGGGTTATGGTTTGCGTTAGTGTTAGGGTTAGGGATAGGGTTTAGGTTAGGGTTAGGGTTAGGGTTTGGGTTAGGATTTAGTTTTGGATTAGCGTTAGGGTTAGGGTTAGTTTTAGGGCTTGGGTTAGGGTTAGGGTTAGAGTTAGGGCTTGGCTTTAGGTTAGGTTTAGGGTTTTAGTTAGGCTTAGGGTTAGGGTTCGGGTTAGGGTTAGGGTTAGGGTTTGGGTTAGGGTTAGGATTGAAGTTTGGGTTTGGGTTAGATTAGGTTTAGGTTTTCGGTTAGGGTTAGGGTTAGGGTTAGGGTTATGGTTAGGTTTAGGGTGTGGGTTTGGTTTAGGATTAAGGTTAGGGTAGGGTTAGGGTAAGTGTTAGGGTTCGGGTTTGGGTTAGTGTTAGGGTTTGGGATAGGATTAGGGGCAGGGTAAGGGTTAGGGTTAGGGTTTGTGTGAGGGTTAGGGTTAGGGTTGGTGTTAGGATTAGAGTTTGTGTTAGGTTTAGGGTTAGGGTTAGGGTTAGGGTTTCGGTTTGGGTTAGGGTTAGGGTTAGGGTTAGTGTTTGGTTTAGGGTTACGGTTAGGGTTTGCTTTGGTTTAGGGTTAGTGTTAGGGTTAGTATAAGGGTTAGCGTTAGGGTAGGGTTAGGGTTAGGGTTAGGGTTAGGGTTAGGGTTAGGGTTAGTTAGGGTTAGAGTTAGGGTTAGGTTTAGGGTTAGGGTTGGGGTTAGGGTTAGGGTTATTTATAGGGATTGGGTTAGGGTGAGGGTTAGGGCTTTGGTTTAGGTTAGGTTTAGGGTTTGGGTTAGGCTTAGGGTTAGGGTTTGGGTTTGGATTTGGTTTAAGGTTAGGGTAGGGGTTAGGGTTAGGGTTAGGGTTAGGGTTTGGGTTTGGGTTAGAGTAAGGTATAGGGTTAGGGTTTGGGTTAGGGTTTGGGTTATGGTTAAGGTTAGGGTTAGGGTTAGGGGTTAGGGTTAGGGCTGGGTTTGGGTTAGGGTTAGGGTTAGGGTTAGGGTTAGGGTTTTGGTTAGGTTTAGGGTTAGGGTTAGGTTTAGGGTTAGTGTTTGGGCTTGGGTTATAGTTATGGTTAGGGTTAGGATTAGGGTTAGGTTTAGGGTTAGGTTTTTGGTTAGGGTTAGTGTTAGGGTTTGAGTTTGAGTTAGGGATAGGGTTAGGGTTAGGGTTAGGGGTAGGCGATAGGGATAGGGTTAGGGTTAGTGTTTGGGTTCGGGTTAGGGTTAGGTTTAGGTTTAGGGTTAGGGTTTGGTTTGGTTTAGGGTAAGTGCTAGGCTTAGGGGAAGGGTTAGGGTTAGGGGTTGTTTAGGGTTAGGGTTTGGGTTAGGATTAAGGTTAGGGTTAAGGTTTAGGTTTGGGTTAAAGTTAGGTTTAGAGTTGGGGTTTGGTTTAGGATTAGGTTTAGGGTTAGGGTTGGGGTTAGGGTTAGGGTTAGGGTTAGGTTTAAAATTAGGGTTAGTTTTAGGTTTAGGTTTTGGATTAGGGTTAGGGTAAGGGTTAGGGTTAGGGTTAGGGTTTGGTTTGGGTTAGGGTTAATGTTAAGGATAGGATAAGGGTTAGGTTTGGGGTTAGTGTTTGGTTTAAGGTTACTGTTAGAGGTTGGTTTAGGGTTAGGGTAGGGTTAGGGTTAGGGTTAGGGATTGGTTTGGAGTAGGGTTAGTGTTAGGGTTAGGGATAGAGTTCCGGTTAGGGTTAGGGTTAGGGTTAGGTTTAGGGTTTATGTTTGGGTTAGGTTTAAGTTTAGGGTTAGGGTTTGGGTTAGGGTTTGGGTTAGGGTTAGCGTTAGGGTTAGCGTGAGGGTTAGGGTTTTGGTTAGGTTTAGGTTTAGGGTTAGGTTTAGGATTAGTGTTTCGGCTTGGGTTATAGTTACGGTTAGGGTTAGGATTAGGGTTAGGTTTAGGGTTAGGTTTTTGGTTAGGGTTAGTGTTAGGGTTTGCGTTTGAGTTAGGGATAGGGTTAGGGTTAGGGTTAGGGGTAGGCGATAGGGATAGGGTTAGGGTTAGTGTTACGGTTAGGGTTTAGGGTAGGGTTAGGTTTAGGGTTAGGGTTTGTATTTGGGTTACGGTTAGGGTTAGGCTTTGGGTTAGGGTCATGGTTAGGTTTAGGGTTAGTGTAGGGGTTGGGTTAGGGTTAGGTTTAGGGTTAGGTTTAGAGTTAGGGTTAGGGTTTGGCTTAGGGGTAGGGTTAGGGTTAGGGCTAGGCGATAGGGATAGGGTTAGGGTTAGGGTTAGGTTTAGGGTTTGGGCTAGGCAATAGGGATAGGGTTAGGGTTAGGATTGGGGTTAGTGTTTGGTATTGGGTTAGGGTTAGTGTTAGGGTTAGGATTAGGGTTAGGTTTACTGTTAGGATTAGGGTTTGGGTTTCGTTTAGGGTTAGGGTTATTGTTATGGTTTGCCTTAGTGTTAGGGTTAGGGGTAGGGTTTAGGTTAGGGTTAGGGTTAGGGTTTGGGTTAGGATTTAGTTTTGGATTAGCGTTAGGGTTAGGGTTAGTTTTAGGGCTTGGGTTAGGCTTAGGGTTAGAGTTAGGGCTTGGCTTTAGGTTAGGTTTAGGGTTTTAGTTAGGCTTAGGGTTAGGGTTCGGGTTAGGGTTAGGGTTAGGGTTAGTGTTAGGATTAGGGTTTGGGTTAGGGTTAGGGTTAGGGTTAGGGTTTGGGTTAGGGTTAGGATTGAAGTTTGGGTTTGGGTTAGGGTTAGGTTTAGGTTTTCGGTTACGGTTAGGGTTAGGGTTAGGGTTATGGTTAGGTTTAGGGTGTGGGTTTGGTTTAGGATTCGGCTTAGGGTTAGGGTTAGGGTAAGTGTTAGGGTTCGGGTTTGGGTTAGTGTTAGGGTTTGGGATAGGATTAGGGGCAGGGTAAGGGTTAGGGTTAGGGTTTGTGTGAGGGTTAGGGTTAGGGTTAGGGTTAGTGTTAGGATTAGAGTTTGTGTTAGGTTTAGGGTTAGGGTTAGGGTTAGGGTTTCGGTTTGGGTTAGGGTTCGGGTTAGGGTTAGTGTTTGGTTTAGGGTTAGGGTTAGGGTTTGCTTTGGTTTAGGGTTAGTGTTAGGGTTAGTATAAGGGTTAGCGTTAGGGTAGGGTAAGGTTAGGGTTAGGGTTAGGGTTAGGGTTAGGGTTAGTTATAGGGCTTGTGTTAGGGTTAGGGTTAGGGTTAGGGCTTTGGTTTAGGTTAGGTTTAGGGTTTGGGTTAGGCTTAGGGTTAGGGTTTGGGTTACGGTTTGGTTTAGGGTTAGGGTAGTGGTTACGGTTACGGTTAGGGTTAGGTTTAGGTTTAGGGTTGGGGTTAGGGTTAGGGTTAGGTTTAAGATTAGGGTTAGGTTCAGGTTTATGTTTTGGATTAGGGTTAGGGTTAGGGTTAGGGTTTGGTTTGGGTTAGGGTTAATGTTAAGGATAGGATAAGGGTTAGGTTTGGGGTTAGGGTTTGGTTTATGGTTACTGTTAGAGGTTGGTTTAGGGTTAGGGTAGGGTTAGGGTTAGGGTTAGGGATAGGTTTGGTGTAGGGTTAGTGTTAGGGTTAGGGATAGAATTTCGGTTAGGGTTAGGGTTAGGGTTAGGTTTAGGGTTTAGGTTTGGGTTAGGTTTAAGTTTAGGGTTAGGGTTTGGGTTAGGGTTTGGGTTAGGGTTAAGGTTAGTGTTAGGGTTAGGGGTTAGGGTTAGGGTTAGGGTTTGGGTTACGGTTTGGGTTAGGGTTAGGGTTAGTGTTACGGTTAGGGTTTAGGGTAGGGTTAGGTTTAGGGTTAGGGTTAGGGTTAGGGTTTGTATTTGGGTTACGGTTAGGGTTATGGTTAGGGTTAGGCTTTGGGTTAGGGTCATGGTTAGGTTTAGGGTTAGTGTAGGGGTTGGGTTAGGGTTAGGTTAAGGTTAGGTTTAGAGTTAGGGTTAGGGTTTGGCTTAGGGGTAGGGTTAGGGTTTGGGCTAGGCAATAGGGATAGGGTTAGGGTTAGGATTGGGGTTAGTGTTTGGGCTTGGGTTAGGGTTAGTGTTAGGGTTAGGATTAGGGTTAGGTTTACTGTTAGGATTAGGGTTTGGGTTTCGTTTAGGGTTAGGGTTAGGGTTATGGTTTGCGTTAGTGTTAGGGTTAGGGATAGGGTTTAGGTTAGGGTTAGGGTTAATGTTTGGGTTAGGATTTAGTTTTGGATTAGAGTTAGGGTTAGGGTTAGTTTTAGGGCTTGGGTTAGGGTTAGGGTTAGAGTTAGGGCTTGGCTTTAGGTTAGGTTTAGGGTTTTAGTTAGGCTTAGGGTTAGGGTTCGGGTTAGGGTTAGGGTTAGGGTTAGTGTTAGGATTAGGGTTTGGGTTAGGGTTAGGGTTAGGGTTAGGGTTTGGGTTAGGGTTAGGATTGAAGTTTGGGTTTGGGTTAGGGTTAGGTTTAGGTTTTCGGTTAGGGTTAGGGTTAGGGTTATGGTTATGGTTAGGTTTAGGGTGTGCGTTTGGTTTAGGATTAGGCTTAGGGTTAGGGTTAGGGTAAGTGTTAGGGTTCGGGTTTGGGTTAGTGTTAGGGTTTGGGATAGGATTAGGGGCAGGGTAAGGGTTAGGGTTAGGGTTTGTGTGAATGTTAGGGTTAGGGTTAGGGTTAGTGTTAGGATTAGAGTTTGTGTTAGGTTTAGGGATAGGGTTTCGGTTTGGGTTAGGGTTAGTGTTAGGGTTAGTGTTTGGTTTAGGGTTAGGGCTAGGGTTTGCTTTGGTTTAGGGTTAGTGTTAGGGTTAATATAAGGGTTAGCGTTAGGGTAGGGTTAGGGTTAGGGTTAGGGTTAGGGTTAGGGTTAGGGTTAGTTAGGGTTAGAGTTAGGGTTAGGTTTAGGGTTAGGGTTAGTTATAGGGCTTGGGTTAGGGTTAGGGTTAGGGTTAGGGCTTTGGTTTAGGTTAGGTTTAGGGTTTGGGTTAGGCTTAGGGTTAGGGTTTGGGTTTGGGTTTGGTTTAGGGTTAGGGTAGGTGTTAGGGTTAGGGTTAGGTTTTGGGTTTGGGTTAGAGTAAGGTATAGGGTTAGGGTTAGTGTTTGGGTTTGGGTTAGAGTAAGGTATAGGATTAGGGTTTGGGTTAGGTTTAGTGTTAAGGTTAGGGTTTGGGTTAGGGTTAAGTTTAGGGTTAGGGTTAGGGGTTAGGGTTAGGGTTAGGGTTTGGGTTAGGGTTAGGGTTAGGGTTAGCGTTAGGGTTAGGGTTTTGGTTAGGTTTAGGTTTAGGGTTAGTGTTTGGGCTTGGGTTATAGTTACGGTTAGGGTGAGGATTAGGGTTAGGTTTAGGGTTAGGTTTTTGGTTAGGGTTAGTGTTAGGGTTTGCGTTTGAGTTAGGGATAGGGTTAGGGTTAGGGGTAGGGGTAGGCGATAGGGATAGGGTTAGGGTTAGTGTTTGGTTTAGGGTTAGGGTTAGGTTTAGGGTTAGGGTTAGGGTTTGGTTTGGTTTAGGGTTAGTGCTAGGCTTAGGGGAAGGGTTAGGGTTAGGGGTTGTTTAGGGTTAGGGTTTGGGTTAGGATTAAGGTTAGGGTTAAGTTTTCGTTTGGGTTAAAGGTAGGTTTAGAGTTGGGGTTTGGTTTAGGGTTAAGTTTAGGGTTAGGGTTGGGGTTAGGGTTAGGGTTAGAGTTAGGTTTAAGATTAGGGTTAGGTTTAGGTTTAGGTTTTGGATTAGGGTTAGGGTTAGGGTTAGGGTTAGGTTTAGGGTTTGGTTTGGGTTAGGGTTAATGTTAAGGATAGGATAAGGGTTACGATTGTGGTTAGGGTTTGGTTTACGGTTACTGTTAGAGGTTGTTTTAGGGTTAGGGTAGGGTTAGGGTTAGGGTTAGGGATAGGTTTGGTGTAGGGTTAGTGTTAGGGTTAGGGATAGAGTTTCGGTTAGGGTTAGGGTTAGGGTTAGGTTTAGGGTTTAGGTTTGGGTTAGGGTTAAGGTTAGGGTTAGGGTTAGGGTTAGGGTTAGGGTTAGGGTTAGGGTTTGGGTTACGGTTTGGGTTAGGGTTAGGGTTAGTGTTACGGTTAGGGTTTAGGGTAGGGTTAGGTTTATGTTTAGGGTTAGGGTTAGGGTTTGTATTAGGGTTACGGTTAGGGGTATGGTTAGGGTTAGGCTTTGGGTTAGGGTCATGGTTAGGTTTAGGGTTAGTGTAGGGGTTGGGTTAGGGTTAGGTTTAGGGTTAGGTTTAGATTTAGGGTTAGGGTTTGGCTTAGGGGTAGGGTTAGGGTTAGGGCTAGGCGATAGGGATAGGGTTAGGGTTAGGGTTAGGTTTAGGGTTTGGGCTAGGCAATAGGGATAGGGTTAGGGTTAGGATTGGGGTTAGTGTTTGGGCTTGGGTTAGGGTTAGTGTTAGGGTTAGGATTAGGGTTAGGTTTACTGTTAGGATTAGGGTTTGGGTTTCGTTTAGGGTTAGGGTTAGGGTTATGGTTTGCGTTAGTGTTAGGGTTAGGGATAGGGTTTAGGTTAGGGTTAGGGTTAGGGTTTGGGTTAGGATTTAGTTTTGGATTAGCGTTAGGGTTAGTGTTAGTTTTAGGGCTTGGGTTAGGGTTAGGGTTAGAGTTAGGGCTTGGCTTTAGGTTAGGTTTTGGGTTTTAGTTAGGCTTAGGGTTAGGGTTCGGTTTAGGGTTAGGGTTAGGTTTAGTGTTAGGATTAGGGTTTGGGTTAGGGTTAGGGTTAGGGTTAGGGTTTGGGTTAGGGTTAGGATTGAAGTTTGGGTTTGGGTTAGGGTTAGGTTTAGGTTTTCGGTCAGGGTTAGGGTTAGGGTTAGGGTTATGGTTAGGTTTAGGGTGTGGGTTTGGTTTAGGATTAGGCTTAGGGTTAGGGTTAGGGTAAGTGTTAGGGTTCGGGGTTGGGTTAGTGTTAGGGTTTGGGATAGGATTAGGGGCAGGGTAAGGATTAGGGTTAGGGTTTGTGTGAGGGTTAGGTTTAGGGTTAGGGTTAGTGTTAGGATTAGAGTTTGTGTTAGGTTTAGGGTTAGGGTTAGGGTTAGGGTTTCGGTTTGGGTTAGGGTTAGGGTTAGGGTTAGTGTTTGGTTTAGGGTTAGGGTTAGGGTTTGCTTTGGTTTAGGGTTAGTGTTAGGGTTAGTATAAGGGTTAGCGTTAGGGTAGGGTTAGGGTTAGGGTTAGGGTTAGGGTTAGAGTTAGGGTTAGTTAGGGTTAGAGTTAGGGTTAGGTTTAGGGTTAGGGTTAGGGTTAGGGTTAGTTATAGGGATTGGGTTACGGTTAGGGTTAGGGTTAGGGCTTTGGTTTAGGTTAGGTTTAGGGTTTGGGTTAGGCTTAGGGTTAGGGTTTGGGTTTGGGTTTGGTTTAGAGTTTGGGTAGGGGTTAGGGTTAGGGTTAGGGTTAGGGTTTGGGTTTGGGTTAGAGTAAGGTATAGGGTTAGGGTTTGGGTTAGGTTTAGTGTTAGGGTTAGAGTTTGGGTTAGGGTTAAGGTTAGGGTTAGGGTTAGGGGTTAGGGTTAGGGCTGGGTTTGGGTTAGGGTTAGGGTTAGGGTTAGTGTTAGGGTTATCGTTAGGGTTTTGGTTAGGTTTAGGGTTAGGGTTAGGGTTTGCGTCAGTGTTAGGGTTAGGGCTAGGGTTTAGCTTAGGTTTAGGGTTAGGGTTTGGGTTAGGATTTAGTTTTTGATTAGCGTTAGCGTTAGGGTTAGGGTTAGGGTTAGGGTTAGGGTTAGTTATAGGTCTTGGGTTAGGGTTAGGGTTAGGGTTTGGGTTACGGTTTGGGTTAGGGTTAGGGTTAGTGTTACGGTTAGGGTTTAGGGTAGGGTTAGGTTTAGGGTTAGGGTTAGGGTTAGGGTTTGTATTAGGGTTACGGTTAGGGTTATGGTTAGGGTTAGGCTTTGGGTTAGGGTCATGGTTAGGTTTAAGGTTAGTGTAGGGGTTGGGTTAGGGTTAGGTTTAGGGTTAGGTTTAGAGTTAGGGTTAGGGTTTGGCTTAGGGGTAGGGTTAGGGTTAGGGCTAGGCGATAGGGATAGGGTTAAGGTTAGGTTTAGGTTTAGGGTTTGGGCTGGGGTTAGGGTTAGTGTTAGGGTTAGTATTAGGGTTAGGTTTAGTGTTATTATTAGGATTTGGGTTTTGGTTAAGGTTAGGTTTAGGGTTAGGGTTTAGGTTATTGTTAGGGTTTGGGATACTTTTAGGGGTAGGGTAAGGGTTAGGGTTAGGGTTTGTGTTAGGCTTAGGGTAAGTGTTAGGGTTAGGGTTTGGATTAGGGTTAGGTTTAGCTTTAGGCTTAGGCTTAGGGTTTGGTTTGGTTTACGGTTAGTGTTAGGGTTAGGGTAAGGGTTAGGGTTAGGGTTAGGGTTATGGTTAGGGTTAGGATTTGGGTTAGGTTTAGATTTAGGGTTATTTTTAGGGTTAGGGTTATGGTTAGTTTTAGTGCTTGGGTTAGGGTTAGGGTTAGGGTTAGGGATTGGGTTTAGGTTAGGTTTAGTGTTTGGGTTAGGCTTAGGGTTATTGTTTGGGTTTGGGTTAGGTTTAGGTTTAGGGTTAGGGTTAGGGTTTGGGTTTGGGTTAGAATAAGGTATCTGGTTAGGGTTTGGGTTAGGTTTAAGGTTAGGGTTAGGGTTAGGGTTAGGGTTAGGGTTAGGGTTAGTTAGGGTTAGGGTTAGGGTTAGGTTTAGGGTTAGTGTTTGGTCTTGGGTTAGGTTTAGGTTTAGTTTTAGGTTTAGAGTTAAGGTTAGGGTTTGGCTTAGGGTTAGGGTTAGGTTTAGGGCTATGCGATAGGGATAGAATTAGAGTTAGGGTTGGGGTTAGTGTTTGGGCTAGGGTTAGGGTTAGGGTTAGGTTTAGTGTTAGGATTAGGGTTTGGGTTTCGGTTAGGGTTAGGGTTAGGGTTAGGGTTTGCGTTAGTTTTAGGGTTAGGGATAGGGTTTAGGTTAGGGTTTGGGTTAGGATTTAGGTTTGGATTTGGGTTAGGTTTAGGGTTAATTTTAGGGCTTGGGTTAGGTTTAGGGTTAGAGTTAGGGCTTGGGGTTAGGTTAGGTTGAGGGTTTGGGTTAGGCTTAGGGTTAGGGTTAGGGTTAGGGTTAGGGTTAGGGTTAGGGTTAGGGTTAGGTTTAAGGTTAGGGGTTAGGGTTAGTATTAGTGTTTGGGCTTGGGTTAGGGTTAGGTTTAGGGATAGGGGTAGGTTGTGGTTTGGCTTAAGGTTATGGTTAGGTTTAGGGTTAGGATTAGGGTTAGTGTTAGGATTAGTGTTAGGACTAGGCAATAGGGATAGGGTTAGGTTTAGTGTTGGGGTTAGTGTTTGGGCTTGGGTTAGGGTTAGTGTTAGGGTTAGGATTAGGGTTAGGTTTAGTGTTAGGATTAGGATTTGGGTTTCGGTTACGGTTAGGGTTAGGGTTACGGTTTGCGTTAGTGTTAGGGTTAGGGATAGGGTTTAGGTTAGGGTTAGGGTTAGGGTTTGGGTTAGGATTTAGTTTTGGATTAGCGTTAGGGTTAGGGTTAGTGGGTTAGTTTTAGGGCTTGGGTTAGGGTTAGGGTTAGAGTTAGGGCTTGGCTTTAGGTTAGGTTTAGGGTTTAGGTTAGGCTTAGGGTTAGGGTTCGGTTTAGGGTTAGGGTTAGGGTTAGGGTTAGGTTTAGGTTTAGGATTAGGGTATGGGTTAGGGTTAGTGTTAGGGTTAGGGTTAGGGTTTGGGTTAGGGTTAGGGTTGAAGTTTGGGTTTGGGTTAGGGTTAGGTTTAGGGTTTCGTTTAGGGTTAGGGTTAAGGTTAGGGTTATGGTTAGGTTTAGGGTGTGGGTTTGGTTTAGGATTAGGCTTAGGGTTAGGGTTAGGGTAAGTGTTAGGGTTAGGGTTTGGGTTAGTGTTAGGGTTTGGGATAGGATTAGGGGCAGGGTAAGGGTTAGGGTTAGGGTTTGTGTGAGGGTGAGGGTTAGGGTTAGGGTTAGTGTTAGGATTAGAGTTTGTGTTAGGTTTAGGGTTAGGGTTAGGGTTAGGGTTTCGGTTTGGGTTAGGGTTAGGGTTAGGGTTAGTGTTTGCTTTAAGGTTAGGGTTAGGGTTTGCATTGGTTTAGGGTTAGTGTTAGGGTTAGTATAAGGGTTAGCGTTAGGGTTAGGTTTAGGGTTAGGATTAGGGTTAGGGTTAGGGTTAGGGTTAGGGTTAGTTAGGGTTAATGTTAGGGTTAGGTTTAGGGATAGGGTTACGGTTAGGGTTAGGGTTAGGGTTAGTTATAGGGCTTGGGTTAGGGTTAGTGTTAGGGTTAGGGCTTGGGTTTAGGTTAGGTTTAGGTTTTGGGTTAGGCTTAGGGTTAGGGTTTGGGTTTGGGTTAGGTTTAGGGTTAGGGTTAGGGTTAGGGTTAGTGTTTTGGTTTGGGTTACAGTAAAGTATAGAGTTAGGGTTTGGGTTAGGTTTAGTGTTAGGGTTAGGGTTTGGGTTAGGGTTTGGGTTAGGGTTAAGGTTAGTGTTAGGGTTAGGGGTTACGGATAGGGTTAGGGTTTGGGTTAGGGTTAGGGGTAGGGTTAGGGTTAGGTTTTGGGTTAGGGTTAGGGTTAGTTAGGGTTAGGGTTAGGGTTAGGGTTAGGGTTAGGGTTAGGGTTAGTTAGGGTTAGGGTGAGGGTTAGGTTTAGGCTTAGGGTTAGGGTTAGGGTTAGGGTTAGGGTTAGGGTTAGGGTTAGTTATAGGGCTTGGGTTAGTGTTAGGGTTAGGGTTAGGGCTTGGGTTTAGGTTAGGTTTAGGGTATGGGTTAGGCTTAGGGTTAGGGTTTGGGTTTGGGTTAGGTTTAGGGTTAGGGTTAGGGTTAGGGTTTGGGTTTGGGTTAGAGTAAGGTATAGGTTTAGGTTTTGGGTTAGGTTTAGTGTTAGGGTTAGGTTTTGGGTTAGGATTTGGGTTAGAGTTAAGGTTAGGGTTAGGGTTAGGGGTTAGTGTTAGGGTTAGGGTTTGGGTTATGGTTAGGGTTAGAGTTAGGGTTAGGGTTAGGGTTAGTTAGGGTTAGGGTTAGGGTTAGGGTTAGGGTTAGGGTTAGGGTTAGTTAGGATTAGGGTGATGTTTAGGTTTAGGGTTAGGGTTAGAGTTAGGGTTAGGGTTAGGGTTAGGCTTAGGGTTAGGGATTGGGTTTGGGTTAGGTTTAGGGTTAGGGTTAGGGTTAGGGTTTGGGTTTGGTTTAGGGTTTGGGTTAGGCTTAGGGTTAGGGATTGGGTTTGGGTTAGGTTTAGGGTTAGGGTTAGGGTTAGGGTTTGGGTTTGGTTTAAGGTTAGTTTTAGGGCTTGTCTTAGGGTTAGGGTTAGGGTTAGGGTTAGGGATTGGGTTTAGGTTAGGTTTAGGGTTTGGGTAGGCTTAGGGTTAGGGTTAGGGTTAGGGTTAGTGTTTGGGCTTGGGTTAGGGTTAGGTTTAGGGTTAAGTTTAGGGTTAGGGTTAGGGTTTGGCTTAGGGTTAGTGTTAGGTTTAGGGTTAGTGTTTGGGCTTGGGTTAGGGTTAGGTTTAGGGTTAGGGTTAGGGTTAGTTTTAGGGTTTGGGCTAGGCAATAGGGATAGGGTTAGGGTTAGGTTTGGGGTTAGTGTTTCGGCTTGGGTTAGGGTTAGTGTTAGGGTTAGGATTAGGGTTAGGTTTAGTGTTAGGATTAGGGTTTGGGCTTCGTTTAGGGTTAGGGTTTGTGTTAGTGTTAGGGTTAGGGATAGGATTGAGGTAAGGTTTAGGGTTAGGGTTTGGGTTAGGGTTTAGGTTTGGGTTAGGGTTAGGGTTAGGGTTAGTTTTAGGGCTTGGGTTAGGGTGATGGTTAGAGTTAGGGCTTGGGTTTAGGTTAGGTTTAGGTTTTGGGTTAGGCTTAGGGTTAGGGTATGGGTTCAGGTTAGGGTTAGGGTTAGCGTTAGGGTTAGGTTTTGGGTTAGGGTTTGGGTTAAGGTTAAGGTTAGGGTTATGGTTAGGGGTTAGGGTTATTTTTAGGGTTAGGATTAGTGTTTGGGCTTGGGTTAGGGTTAGGTTTAGGGATAGGGGTAAGTTTTGGTTTGGCTTAGGGTTAGGGTTAGGGTTAGGGTTAGGGTTAGTGTTAGGATTAGAGTTTGGGTTAGGCTTAGGGTTAGTGTTTGGCTTTGGGTTATGTTTAGGTTTAGGGTTAGGGTTAGGGTTAGGGTTAGGGTTTGGGTTTGGGTTAGAGTAAGGTATCGGGTTAGGGTATGGTTTAGATTTAAGGTTAGGGTTAGGGTTTGGTTTAGGGTTAAGGTTAGTGTTAGGGTTAGGGGTTAGGGTTAGGTTTAGGCTTAGGGTTAGGGTTAGGTTTAGTGTTACGGTTAGGATTTGGGGTAGGGTTAGATTTAGGGGTAGGGTTAGGGTTAGGGTTTGTGTTAGAGTTAGGGTTATGTTTTGGGTTAGGGTTAGGGTTTGGTTTAGGGTTAGTGTTTGGGCTTGGGTTAGGGTTAGGTTTAGTTTTAGGTTAAGAGTTAAGATTAGGGTTTGGCTTAGGGTTAGGCTTAGGGTTAGGGCTAGGCAATAGGGTTAGGGTTAGAGTTAGGGTTGGGGTTAGTGTTTGGGCTAGGGTTAGGGTTAGGGTTAGTGTTAGGGTTACGGTTAGAGTTAGGGTTAGCGTTAGTTATAGGGCTTGGGTTAGGATTAGGGTTAGGGTTAGGGCTTGGGTTTAGGTTAGGTTTAGGTTTTGGGTTAGGGTTAGGGTTAGGGTTTGGGTTTGGTTTAGGTTTAGGGTTAGGGTTAGGGTTAGGGTTAGGGTTTGGGTTTTGGGTTAGAGTAAGGTATAGGGTTAGGGTTTGGGTTAGGTTTAGTGTTAGGGTTAGGTTTTGGGTTAGGGTTTGGGTTAGGGTTAAGGTTAGGGTTAGGGTTAGGGGTTAGGGTTAGGGTTAGGGTTTGCGTTAGGGTTAGGGGTAGGGTTAGGGTTAGGGTTTGGGTTAGGGTTAGGGTTAGGTTTAGGTTTAGGGTTAGTGTTTGGGCTTGCGTTATGGTTATGGTTATGGTTAGGATTAGGGTTAGGGTTAGGGTTAGGGGTTAGGGTTAGTATTAGTGTTTGGGCTTGGGTTAGGGTTAGGGTTAGGGATAGGGGTAGGTTGTGGTTTGGCTTAGGGTTATGGTTAGGTTTAGGGTTAGGATTAGGGTTAGTGTTAGGATTAGTGTTAGGACTAGGCAATAGGGATAGGGTTAGGGTCAGGGTTGGGGTTAGTGTTTGGGCTTGGGTTAGGGTTAGTGTTAGGGTTAGGATTAGGGTTAGGTTTAGTGTTAGGATTAGGGTTTGGGTTTCGGTTAGGGTTAGGGTTAGGGTTACGGTTTGCGTTATTGTTAGGGTTAGGGATAGGTTTTAGGTTAGGTTTAGGGTTAGGGTTTGGGTTAAGATTTAGTTTTGGATTAGCGTTAGGGTTAAGGTTAGTTTTAGGGCTTGGGTTAGGGTTAGGGTTAGAGTTAGGGCTTGGCTTTAGGTTAGGTTTAGGGTTTGGGTTAGGCTTAGGGTTAGGGTTCGGTTTAGGGTTAGGGTTAGGGTTAGTGTTAGGGTTAGGGTTAGGGTTAGGGTTAGGGTTAGTTAGGGTTAATGTTAGGGTTAGGTTTAGGGATAGGGTTACGGTTAGGATTAGGGTTAGGGTTAGTTATAGGGCTTGGGTTAGGGTTATGGTTAGGGTTAGGGCTTGGGTTTAGGTTAGGTTTAGGTTTTGGGTTAGGCTTAGGGTTAGGGTTTGGGTTTGGGTTAGGTTTAGGGTTAGGGTTAGGGTTAGGGTTAGTGTTTGGGTTTGGGTTAGAGTAAAGTATAGAGTTAGGGTTTGGGTTAGGTTTAGTGTTAGGGTTAGGGTTTGGGTTAGGGTTAAGGTTAGGGTTAGGGTTAGGGTTTAGGGTTAGGGTTAGGGTTTGGGTTAGGGTTAGGGGTACGGTTAGGGTTAGGTTTTGGGTTAGGGTTAGGGTTAGGTTTAGGGTTAGTGTTTGGGCTTGAGTTATGGATATGGTGAGGGTTAGGATTAGGGTTAGAGTTAGGGTTAGGGGTTAGGCTTAGTATTAATGTTTGGGCTTGGGTTAGGGTTAGGTTTAGGGATAGGGGTAGGTTGTGGTTTGGCTTAGGTTTATGGTTAGGTTTAGGGTTAGGATTAGGGTTAGTGTTAGGATTAGGGTTAGGACTAGGCAATAGGGATAGGGTTAGGGTTAGGGTTGGGGTTAGTGTTTGGGCTTGGGTTAGGGTTAGTGTTAAGGTTAGGATTAGGGTTAGGTTTAGTGTTAGGATTAGGGTTTGGGTTTCGGTTAGGGTTAGGATTAGGGTTACGGTTTGCGTTAGTGTTAGGGTTAGGGATAGGGTTTAGGTTAGGGTTAGGGTTAGGGTAAGTGTTAGGTTTAGGGTTTGGACTAGGGTTAGGGTTAGCTTTAGGCTTAGGGTTAGGGTTTGGTTTGGTTTAGGGTTAGTGTTAGGGTTAGGGTTAGGATTAGGGTTAGGGTTAGGGTTAGGGTTAAGGTTAGTTTTAGGGCTTGTCTTAGGGTTAGGGTTAGGGTTAGGGTTAGGGATTGGGTTTAGGTTAGGTTTAGGGTTTTGGTAGGCTTAGGGTTAGGGTTTGTGTTTGCGTTAGGTTTAGGTTTAGGGTTACTGTTAGGTTTAGGGTTAGGGTTTGGGTTTGGGTTAGAGTAAGGTATAGGGTTTATTGTTTGGGTTAGTTTTAGTGTTAGGGTTTGGGTTAGGGTTAAGGTTAGGGTTAGGGTTAGGTGTTAGGGTTAGGGTTAGGATTAGGGTTTGGGTTAGGGTTAGGGTTAGGGTTAGGGTTAGGGTTTCGGTTAGGGTTAGGGTTAGGGTTAGGGTTTGGGTTTGGGTTAGAGTAAGGTATATGGTTAGGGTTTGGGTTAGGTTTAGTGTTAGGGGTAGCGTTTGGGTTAGTGTTTGGGTTAGGGTTAAGGTTAGGTTTAGGGTTAGGTGTTAGGTTTAGGGTTAGGGTTAGGGTTTGGGTTAGGGTTAGGATAAGGGTTAGGGTTAGGGTTTGGGTTAGGGTTACGGTTAGGGTAATATTAGTGTTACGGTTAGGATTTGGGGTAGGGTTAGGTTTAGGGGTAGGGTTAGGGTTAGGGTTTGTGTTAGGGTTACAGTTAGGGTTGGAGTTAGGTTTAGGGTTTGGGTTAGGGTTAGGGTTAGGGTTAGGGTTAGAGTTAGGTTTAGAGTTAGGGTTAGGGTTAGGGTTAGGGTTAGGGTTAGGGTTAGGGTTAGTTAGGGTTCGGGTGAGGGTTAGGTTTAGGGTTAGGGTTAGGGTTAGGGTTAGTTATAGGGCTTGGGTTAGTGTTAGGGTTAGGGTTAGGGCTTGGGTTTAGGTTAGGTTTAGGGTATGGGTTAGGCTTAGGGTTAGGGTTTGGGTTTGGGTTAGGTTTAGGGTTAGGGTTAGGGTTAGGGTTTGGGTTTGGGATAGAGTAAGGTATAGGTTTAGGTTTTGGGTTAGGTTTAGTGTTAGGGTTAGGGTTTGGGTTAGGATTTGGGTTAGAGTTAAGGTTAGGGTTAGGGTTCGGGGTTAGGGTTAGGGTTAGGGTTTGGGTTATGGTTAGGGTTAGAGTTAGGGTTAGGGTTAGGGTTAGTTAGGGTTAGGGTTAGGGTTAGGGTTAGGGTTAGGGTTAGGGTTAGTTAGGGTTAGGGTGAGGTTTAGGGTTAGGGTTAGGGTTAGGGTTAGGGTTACGGTTAGGGTTAGTTATAGGGCTTGGGTTAGTGTTAGGGTTAGGGTTAGGGCTTGGGTTTAGGTTAGGTTTAGGGTTTGGGTTAGGCTTAGGGTTAGGGATTGGGTTTGGGTTAGGTTTAGGGTTAGGGTTAGGGTTTGGGTTTGGTTTAAGGTTAGTTTTAGGGCTTGTCTTAGGGTTAGGGTTAGGGTTAGGGTTAGGGATTGGGTTTAGGTTAGGTTTAGGGTTTGGGTAGGCTTAGGGTTAGGGTTTGTGCTTGCGTTAGGTTTTGGTTTAGGGTTAGGGTTAGGGTTAGGGTTAGGGTTTGGGTTTGGGTTAGAGTAAGGTATAGGGTTTATTGTTTGGGTTAGGTTTAGTGTTAGGGTTTGGGTTAGGGTTAAGGTTAGTGTTAGGGTTAGGTTTTAGGGTTAGGGTTAGGATTAGGGTTTGGGTTAGGGTTAGGGTTAGGGTTAGGGTTAGGGTTAGGGTTTCGGTTAGGGTTAGGGTTAGGGTTAGGGTTTGGGTTTGTGTTAGAGTAAGGTATATGGTTAGGGTTTGGGTTAGGTTTAGTGTTAGGGTTATGGTTTGGGTTAGGGTTTGGGTTAGGGTTAAGGTTAGGTTTAGGGTTAGGTGTTAGGTTTAAGGTTTAGGGTTAGGCTTTGGGTTAGGTTTAGGATAAGTGTTTGGGTTAGGGTTTGGGTTAGGGTTAGTATTAGTGTTACGGTTAGGATTTGGGGTAGGGTTAGGTTTAGGGGTAGGGTTAGGGTTAGGGTTTGTGTTAGGGTTACGGTTAGGGTTGGAGTTAGGTTTAGGGTTTGGGTTAGGGTTAGGGTTAGGGTTCGGGTTAGAGTTAGTTGTAGGGCTTGGGTGAGTGTTAGGGTTAGTGTTACCGCTTGGGTTTAGGTTAGGTTTAGGGTTTGGGATAGGCTTAGGGTTAGGGTTTGGGTTTGGGTTAGGTTTAGGGTTAGGGTTTCGGTTTGGGTTAGGGTAAGGTATAGGGTTAGGGTTTGGGTTAGGTTTAGTGTTAGGGTTAGGGTTTGGGATAGGATTTGGGTTAGGGTTAAGGTTAGGGTTAGGGTTAGGGGTTAGGGTTAGGGTTACGGTTTGGGTTATGGTTAGGGTAGGGTTAGGGTTAGGGTTTGGGTTAGGCTTAGGGTTAGGGTTAGGTTTAGGGTTAGTGTTTGGGCTTGGGTTAGGGTTAGGTTTAGGGTTAGGGTTAGAGTTAGGGTTAGGATTTGGCTTAGGGTTAGGGTTAGGTTTAGGGTTAGTGTTTGGGATTGGGTTAGGGTTAGGTTTAGGGTTAGGGTTAGAGTTAGGGTTAGGGTTTGGCTTAGGGTTAGGGTTAGGTTTAGGGTTAGTGTTTGGGCTTGGGTTAGGGTTAGGTTTAGGGTTAGGTTTAGGGTTAGTGTTAGGGTTTGGCTTAGGGTTAGGGTTAGGTTTAGGGTTAGTGTTTGGGCTTGGGTTAGGGTTAGGTTTAGGGTTAGGGTTAGGGTTAGGTTTAGAGTTTTGGCTAGGCAATAGGGATAGGGTTAGGGTTAGGTTTGGGGTTAGTGTTTCGGCTTGGGTTAGGGTTAGTGTTAGGGTTAGGATTAGGGTTAGGTTTAGTGTTAGGATTAGGGTTTGGGCTTCGTTTAGGGTTAGGGTTAGGGTTAGGGTTTGTGTTAGTGTTAGGGTTAGGGATAGGGTTTAGGTTAGGTTTAGGGTTAGGGTTTGGGTTAGGGTTTAGGTTTGGGTTAGGGTTAGGGTTAGGGTTAGTTTTAGGGCTTGGGTTAGGGTAATGGTTAGAGTTAGGGCTTGGGTTTAGGTTAGGTTTAGGTTTTGGGTTAGGCTTAGGGTTAGGGTTTGGGTTTCGGTTTGGTTTAGGGTTAGGGTAGTGGTTACGGTTACGGTTAGGGTTAGGTTTAGGTTTAGGGTTGGGGTTAGGGTTAGGGTTAGGTTTAAGATTAGGGTTAGGTTCAGGTTTATGTTTTGGATTAGGGTTAGGGTTAGGGTTAGGGTTTGGTTTGGGTTAGGGTTAATGTTAAGGATAGGATAAGGGTTAGGTTTGGGGTTAGGGTTTGGTTTATGGTTACTGTTAGAGGTTGGTTTAGGGTTAGGGTAGGGTTAGGGTTAGGGTTAGGGATAGGTTTGGTGTAGGGTTAGTGTTAGGGTTAGGGATAGAATTTCGGTTAGGGTTAGGGTTAGGGTTAGGTTTAGGGTTTAGGTTTGGGTTAGGTTTAAGTTTAGGGTTAGGGTTTGGGTTAGGGTTTGGGTTAGGGTTAAGGTTAGTGTTAGGGTTAGGGGTTAGGGTTAGGGTTAGGGTTTGGGTTACGGTTTGGGTTAGGGTTAGGGTTAGTGTTACGGTTAGGGTTTAGGGTAGGGTTAGGTTTAGGGTTAGGGTTAGGGTTAGGGTTTGTATTTGGGTTACGGTTAGGGTTATGGTTAGGGTTAGGCTTTGGGTTAGGGTCATGGTTAGGTTTAGGGTTAGTGTAGGGGTTGGGTTAGGGTTAGGTTAAGGTTAGGTTTAGAGTTAGGGTTAGGGTTTGGCTTAGGGGTAGGGTTAGGGTTTGGGCTAGGCAATAGGGATAGGGTTAGGGTTAGGATTGGGGTTAGTGTTTGGGCTTGGGTTAGGGTTAGTGTTAGGGTTAGGATTAGGGTTAGGTTTACTGTTAGGATTAGGGTTTGGGTTTCGTTTAGGGTTAGGGTTAGGGTTATGGTTTGCGTTAGTGTTAGGGTTAGGGATAGGGTTTAGGTTAGGGTTAGGGTTAATGTTTGGGTTAGGATTTAGTTTTGGATTAGAGTTAGGGTTAGGGTTAGTTTTAGGGCTTGGGTTAGGGTTAGGGTTAGAGTTAGGGCTTGGCTTTAGGTTAGGTTTAGGGTTTTAGTTAGGCTTAGGGTTAGGGTTCGGGTTAGGGTTAGGGTTAGGGTTAGTGTTAGGATTAGGGTTTGGGTTAGGGTTAGGGTTAGGGTTAGGGTTTGGGTTAGGGTTAGGATTGAAGTTTGGGTTTGGGTTAGGGTTAGGTTTAGGTTTTCGGTTAGGGTTAGGGTTAGGGTTATGGTTATGGTTAGGTTTAGGGTGTGCGTTTGGTTTAGGATTAGGCTTAGGGTTAGGGTTAGGGTAAGTGTTAGGGTTCGGGTTTGGGTTAGTGTTAGGGTTTGGGATAGGATTAGGGGCAGGGTAAGGGTTAGGGTTAGGGTTTGTGTGAGGGTGAGGGTTAGGGTTAGGGTTAGTGTTAGGATTAGAGTTTGTGTTAGGTTTAGGGTTAGGGTTAGGGTTAGGGTTTCGGTTTGGGTTAGGGTTAGGGTTAGGGTTAGTGTTTGCTTTAAGGTTAGGGTTAGGGTTTGCATTGGTTTAGGGTTAGTGTTAGGGTTAGTATAAGGGTTAGCGTTAGGGTTAGGTTTAGGGTTAGGATTAGGGTTAGGGTTAGGGTTAGGGTTAGGGTTAGTTAGGGTTAATGTTAGGGTTAGGTTTAGGGATAGGGTTACGGTTAGGGTTAGGGTTAGGGTTAGTTATAGGGCTTGGGTTAGGGTTAGTGTTAGGGTTAGGGCTTGGGTTTAGGTTAGGTTTAGGTTTTGGGTTAGGCTTAGGGTTAGGGTTTGGGTTTGGGTTAGGTTTAGGGTTAGGGTTAGGGTTAGGGTTAGTGTTTTGGTTTGGGTTACAGTAAAGTATAGAGTTAGGGTTTGGGTTAGGTTTAGTGTTAGGGTTAGGGTTTGGGTTAGGGTTTGGGTTAGGGTTAAGGTTAGTGTTAGGGTTAGGGGTTACGGATAGGGTTAGGGTTTGGGTTAGGGTTAGGGGTAGGGTTAGGGTTAGGTTTTGGGTTAGGGTTAGGGTTAGTTAGGGTTAGGGTTAGGGTTAGGGTTAGGGTTAGGGTTAGGGTTAGTTAGGGTTAGGGTGAGGGTTAGGTTTAGGCTTAGGGTTAGGGTTAGGGTTAGGGTTAGGGTTAGGGTTAGGGTTAGTTATAGGGCTTGGGTTAGTGTTAGGGTTAGGGTTAGGGCTTGGGTTTAGGTTAGGTTTAGGGTATGGGTTAGGCTTAGGGTTAGGGTTTGGGTTTGGGTTAGGTTTAGGGTTAGGGTTAGGGTTAGGGTTTGGGTTTGGGTTAGAGTAAGGTATAGGTCTAGGTTTTGGGTTAGGTTTAGTGTTAGGGTTAGGTTTAGGGGTAGGATTTGGGTTAGAGTTAAGGCTAGGGTTAGGGTTAGGGGTTAGTGTTAGGGTTAGGGTTTGGGTTATGGTTAGGGTTAGAGTTAGGGTTAGGGTTAGGGTTAGTTAGGGTTAGGGTTAGGGTTAGGGTTAGGGTTAGGGTTAGGGTTAGTTAGGATTAGGGTGATGTTTAGGTTTAGGGTTAGGGTTAGAGTTAGGGTTAGGGTTAGGGTTAGGCTTAGGGTTAGGGATTGGGTTTGGGTTAGGTTTAGGGTTAGGGTTAGGGTTAGGGTTTGGGTTTGGTTTAGGGTTTGGGTTAGGCTTAGGGTTAGGGATTGGGTTTGGGTTAGGTTTAGGGTTAGGGTTAGGGTTAGGGTTTGGGTTTGGTTTAAGGTTAGTTTTAGGGCTTGTCTTAGGGTTAGGGTTAGGGTTAGGGTTAGGGATTGGGTTTAGGTTAGGTTTAGGGTTTGGGTAGGCTTAGGGTTAGGGTTAGGGTTAGGGTTAGTGTTTGGGCTTGGGTTAGGGTTAGGTTTAGGGTTAGGTTTAGGGTTAGGGTTAGGGTTTGGCTTAGGGTTAGTGTTAGGTTTAGGGTTAGTGTTTGGGCTTGGGTTAGGGTTAGGTTTAGGGTTAGGGTTAGGGTTAGTTTTAGGGTTTGGGCTAGGCAATAGGGATAGGGTTAGGGTTAGGTTTGGGGTTAGTGTTTCGGCTTGGGTTAGGGTTAGTGTTAGGGTTAGGATTAGGGTTAGGTTTAGTGTTAGGATTAGGGTTTGGGCTTCGTTTAGGGTTAGGGTTTGTGTTAGTGTTAGGGTTAGGGATAGGGTTTAGGTAAGGTTTAGGGTTAGGGTTTGGGTTAGGGTTTAGGTTTGGGTTAGGGTTAGGGTTAGGGTTAGTTTTAGGGCTTGGGTTAGGGTGATGGTTAGAGTTAGGGCTTGGGTTTAGGTTAGGTTTAGGTTTTGGGTTAGGCTTAGGGTTAGGGTATGGGTTCAGGTTAGGGTTAGGGTTAGCGTTAGGGTTAGGTTTTGGGTTAGGGTTTGGGTTAAGGTTAAGGTTAGGGTTATGGTTAGGGGTTAGGGTTATTTTTAGGGTTAGGATTAGTGTTTGGGCTTGGGTTAGGGTTAGGTTTAGGGATAGGGGTAAGTTTTGGTTTGGCTTAGGGTTAGGGTTAGGGTTAGGGTTAGGGTTAGTGTTAGGATTAGAGTTTGGGTTAGGCTTAGGGTTAGTGTTTGGCTTTGGGTTATGTTTAGGTTTAGGGTTAGGGTTAGGGTTAGGGTTAGGGTTTGGGTTTGGGTTAGAGTAAGGTATCGGGTTAGGGTTTGGTTTAGATTTAAGGTTAGGGTTAGGGTTTGGTTTAGGGTTAAGGTTAGTGTTAGGGTTAGGGGTTAGGGTTAGGTTTAGGCTTAGGGTTAGGGTTAGGTTTAGTGTTACGGTTAGGATTTGGGGTAGGGTTAGATTTAGGGGTAGGGTTAGGGTTAGGGTTTGTGTTAGAGTTAGGGTTATGTTTTGGGTTAGGGTTAGGGTTTGGTTTAGGGTTAGTGTTTGGGCTTGGGTTGGGGGTAGGGTTAGTTTTAGGTTAAGAGTAAAGATTAGGGTTTGGCTTAGGGTTAGGCTTAGGGTTAGGGCTAGGCAATAGGGTTAGGGTTAGAGTTAGGGTTGGGGTTAGTGTTTGGGCTAGGGTTAGGGTTAGGGTTAGTGTTAGGGTTACGGTTAGAGTTAGGGTTAGCGTTAGTTATAGGGCTTGGGTTAGGATTAGGGTTAGGGTTAGGGCTTGGGTTTAGGTTAGGTTTAGGTTTTGGGTTAGGGTTAGGGTTAGGGTTTGGGTTTGGTTTAGGTTTAGGGTTAGGGTTAGGGTTAGGGTTAGGGTTTGGGTTTTGGGTTAGAGTAAGGTATAGGGTTAGGGTTTGGGTTAGGTTTAGTGTTAGGGTTAGGTTTTGGGTTAGGGTTTGGGTTAGGGTTAAGGTTAGGGTTAGGGTTAGGGGTTAGGGTTAGGGTTAGGCTTTGCGTTAGGGTTGGGGGGAGGGTTAGGGTTAGGGTTTGGGTTAGGGTCAGGGTTAGGTTTAGGTTTAGGCGAAGTGTTTGGCATTGCGTTATGGGTATGGTTATGGTTAGGATTAGGGTTAGGGTTAGGGTTAGGGGTTAGGGTTAGTATTAGTGTTTGGGCTTGGGTTAGGGTTAGGTTTAGGGATAGGGGTAGGTTGTGGTTTGGCTTAGGGTTATGGTTAGGTTTAGGGTTAGGATTAGGGTTAGTGTTAGGATTAGTGTTAGGACTAGGCAATAGGGATAGGGTTAGGGTCAGGGTTGGGGTTAGTGTTTGGGCTTGGGTTAGGGTTAGTGTTAGGGTTAGGATTAGGGTTAGGTTTAGTGTTAGGATTAGGGTTTGGGTTTCGGTTAGGGTTAGGGTTAGGGTTACGGTTTGCGTTATTGTTAGGGTTAGGGATAGGTTTTAGGTTAGGTTTAGGGTTAGGGTTTGGGTTAAGATTTAGTTTTGGATTAGCGTTAGGGTTAAGGTTAGTTTTAGGGCTTGGGTTAGGGTTAGGGTTAGAGTTAGGGCTTGGCTTTAGGTTAGGTTTAGGGTTTGGGTTAGGCTTAGGGTTAGGGTTCGGTTTAGGGTTAGGGTTAGGGTTAGTGTTAGGGTTAGGGTTAGGGTTAGGGTTAGGGTTAGTTAGGGTTAATGTTAGGGTTAGGTTTAGGGATAGGGTTACGGTTAGGATTAGGGTTAGGGTTAGTTATAGGGCTTGGGTTAGGGTTATGGTTAGGGTTAGGGCTTGGGTTTAGGTTAGGTTTAGGTTTTGGGTTAGGCTTAGGGTTAGGGTTTGGGTTTGGGTTAGGTTTAGGGTTAGGGTTAGGGTTAGGGTTAGTGTTTGGGTTTGGGTTAGAGTAAAGTATAGAGTTAGGGTTTGGGTTAGGTTTAGTGTTAGGGTTAGGGTTTGGGTTAGGGTTAAGGTTAGGGTTAGGGTTAGGGTTTAGGGTTAGGGTTAGGGTTTGGGTTAGGGTTAGGGGTACGGTTAGGGTTAGGTTTTGGGTTAGGGTTAGGGTTAGGTTTAGGGTTAGTGTTTGGGCTTGAGTTATGGATATGGTTAGGGTTAGGATTAGGGTTAGAGTTAGGGTTAGGGGTTAGGGTTAGTATTAATGTTTGGGCTTGGGTTAGGGTTAGGTTTAGGGATAGGGGTAGGTTGTGGTTTGGCTTAGGTTTATGGTTAGGTTTAGGGTTAGGATTAGGGTTAGTGTTAGGATTAGGGTTAGGACTAGGCAATAGGGATAGGGTTAGGGTTAGGGTTGGGGTTAGTGTTTGGGCTTGGGTTAGGGTTAGTGTTAAGGTTAGGATTAGGGTTAGGTTTAGTGTTAGGATTAGGGTTTGGGTTTCGGTTAGGGTTAGGATTAGGGTTACGGTTTGCGTTAGTGTTAGGGTTAGGGATAGGGTTTAGGTTAGGGTTAGGGTTAGGGTAAGTGTTAGGTTTAGGGTTTGGACTAGGGTTAGGGTTAGCTTTAGGCTTAGGGTTAGGGTTTGGTTTGGTTTAGGGTTAGTGTTAGGGTTAGGGTTAGGATTAGGGTTAGGGTTAGGGTTAGGGTTAAGGTTAGTTTTAGGGCTTGTCTTAGGGTTAGGGTTAGGGTTAGGGTTAGGGATTGGGTTTAGGTTAGGTTTAGGGTTTTGGTAGGCTTAGGGTTAGGGTTTGTGTTTGCGTTAGGTTTAGGTTTAGGGTTACTGTTAGGTTTAGGGTTAGGGTTTGGGTTTGGGTTAGAGTAAGGTATAGGGTTTATTGTTTGGGTTAGTTTTAGTGTTAGGGTTTGGGTTAGGGTTAAGGTTAGGGTTAGGGTTAGGTGTTAGGGTTAGGGTTAGGATTAGGGTTTGGGTTAGGGTTAGGGTTAGGGTTAGGGTTAGGGTTTCGGTTAGGGTTAGGGTTAGGGTTAGGGTTTGGGTTTGGGTTAGAGTAAGGTATATGGTTAGGGTTTGGGTTAGGTTTAGTGTTAGGGTTAGCGTTTGGGTTAGTGTTTGGGTTAGGGTTAAGGTTAGGTTTAGGTTTAGGTGTTAGGTTTAGGGTTAGGGTTAGGGTTTGGGTTAGGGTTAGGATAAGGGTTAGGGTTAGGGTTTGGGTTAGGGTTACGGTTAGGGTAATATTAGTGTTACGGTTAGGATTTGGGGTAGGGTTAGGTTTAGGGGTAGGGTTAGGGTTAGGGTTTGTGTTAGGGTTACAGTTAGGGTTGGAGTTAGGTTTAGGGTTTGGGTTAGGGTTAGGGTTAGGGTTAGGGTTAGAGTTAGGTTTAGAGTTAGGGTTAGGGTTAGGGTTAGGGTTAGGGTTAGGGTTAGGGTTAGTTAGGGTTCGGGTGAGGGTTAGGTTTAGGGTTAGGGTTAGGGTTAGGGTTAGTTATAGGGCTTGGGTTAGTGTTAGGGTTAGGGTTAGGGCTTGGGTTTAGGTTAGGTTTAGGGTATGGGTTAGGCTTAGGGTTAGGGTTTGGGTTTGGGTTAGGTTTAGGGTTAGGGTTAGGGTTAGGGTTTGGGTTTGGGATAGAGTAAGGTATAGGTTTAGGTTTTGGGTTAGGTTTAGTGTTAGGGTTAGGGTTTGGGTTAGGATTTGGGTTAGAGTTAAGGTTAGGGTTAGGGTTCGGGGTTAGGGTTAGGGTTAGGGTTTGGGTTATGGTTAGGGTTAGAGTTAGGGTTAGGGTTAGGGTTAGTTGGGGTTGGGGTTAGGGTTGGGGTTAGGGTTAGGGTTAGGGTTAGTTAGGGTTAGGGTGAGGTTTAGGGTTAGGGTTAGGGTTAGGGTTAGGGTTACGGTTAGGGTTAGTTATAGGGCTTGGGTTAGTGTTAGGGTTAGGGTTAGGGCTTGGGTTTAGGTTAGGTTTAGGGTTTGGGTTAGGCTTAGGGTTAGGGATTGGGTTTGGGTTAGGTTTAGGGTTAGGGTTAGGGTTTGGGTTTGGTTTAAGGTTAGTTTTAGGGCTTGTCTTAGGGTTAGGGTTAGGGTTAGGGTTAGGGATTGGGTTTAGGTTAGGTTTAGGGTTTGGGTAGGCTTAGGGTTAGGGTTTGTGCTTGCGTTAGGTTTTGGTTTAGGGTTAGGGTTAGGGTTAGGGTTAGGGTTTGGGTTTGGGTTAGAGTAAGGTATAGGGTTTATTGTTTGGGTTAGGTTTAGTGTTAGGGTTTGGGTTAGGGTTAAGGTTAGTGTTAGGGTTAGGTTTTAGGGTTAGGGTTAGGATTAGGGTTTGGGTTAGGGTTAGGGTTAGGGTTAGGGTTAGGGTTAGGGTTTCGGTTAGGGTTAGGGTTAGGGTTAGGGTTTGGGTTTGTGTTAGAGTAAGGTATATGGTTAGGGTTTGGGTTAGGTTTAGTGTTAGGGTTATGGTTTGGGTTAGGGTTTGGGTTAGGGTTAAGGTTAGGTTTAGGGTTAGGTGTTAGGTTTAAGGTTTAGGGTTAGGCTTTGGGTTAGGTTTAGGATAAGTGTTTGGGTTAGGGTTTGGGTTAGGGTTAGTATTAGTGTTACGGTTAGGATTTGGGGTAGGGTTAGGTTTAGGGGTAGGGTTAGGGTTAGGGTTTGTGTTAGGGTTACGGTTAGGGTTGGAGTTAGGTTTAGGGTTTGGGTTAGGGTTAGGGTTAGGGTTCGGGTTAGAGTTAGTTATAGGGCTTGGGTTAGTGTTAGGGTTAGGGTTAGGGCTTGGGTTTAGGTTAGGTTTAGGGTTTGGGATAGGCTTAGGGTTAGGGTTTGGGTTTGGGTTAGGTTTAGGGTTAGGGTTTCGGTTTGGGTTAGGGTAAGGTATAGGGTTAGGGTTTGGGTTAGGTTTAGTGTTAGGGTTAGGGTTTGGGATAGGATGTGGGTTAGGGTTAAGGTGAGGGGTAGGGTGAGGGGTTAGGGTTAGGGTTACGGTTTGGGTTATGGTTAGGGTAGGGTTAGGGTTAGGGTTTGGGTTAGGCTTAGGGTTAGGGTTAGGTTTAGGGTTAGTGTTTGGGCTTGGGTTAGGGTTAGGTTTAGGGTTAGGGTTAGAGTTAGGGTTAGGATTTGGCTTAGGGTTAGGGTTAGGTTTAGGGTTAGTGTTTGGGATTGGGTTAGGGTTAGGTTTAGGGTTAGGGTTAGAGTTAGGGTTAGGGTTTGGCTTAGGGTTAGGGTTAGGTTTAGGGTTAGTGTTTGGGCTTGGGTTAGGGTTAGGTTTAGGGTTAGGTTTAGGGTTAGTGTTAGGGTTTGGCTTAGGGTTAGGGTTAGGTTTAGGGTTAGTGTTTGGGCTTGGGTTAGGGTTAGGTTTAGGGTTAGGGTTAGGGTTAGGTTTAGAGTTTTGGCTAGGCAATAGGGATAGGGTTAGGGTTAGGTTTGGGGTTAGTGTTTCGGCTTGGGTTAGGGTTAGTGTTAGGGTTAGGATTAGGGTTAGGTTTAGTGTTAGGATTAGGGTTTGGGCTTCGTTTAGGGTTAGGGTTAGGGTTAGGGTTTGTGTTAGTGTTAGGGTTAGGGATAGGGTTTAGGTTAGGTTTAGGGTTAGGGTTTGGGTTAGGGTTTAGGTTTGGGTTAGGGTTAGGGTTAGGGTTAGTTTTAGGGCTTGGGTTAGGGTAATGGTTAGAGTTAGGGCTTGGGTTTAGGTTAGGTTTAGGTTTTGGGTTAGGCTTAGGGTTAGGGTTTGGGTTTCGGTTTGGTTTAGGGTTAGGGTAGTGGTTACGGTTACGGTGAGGGTTAAGGTTAGGTTTAGGGGTGGGGGTAGGGTTAGGGTGAGGTTTAAGAGTAGGGTTAGGTTCAGGATTATGTTTTGGATTAGGGTTAGGGTTAGGGTTAGGGTTTGGTTTGGGTTAGGGTTAATGTTAAGGATAGGATAAGGGTTAGGTTTGGGGTTAGGGTTTGGTTTATGGTTTTTGTTAGAGGTTGGTTTAGGGTTAGGGTAGGGTTAGGGTTAGGGTTAGGGATAGGTTTGGTGTAGGGTTAGTGTTAGGGTTAGGGATAGAATTTCGGTTAGGGTTAGGGTTAGGGTTAGGTTTAGGGTTTAGGTTTGGGTTAGGTTTAAGTTTAGGGTTAGGGTTTGGGTTAGGGTTTGGGTTAGGGTTAAGGTTAGTGTTAGGGTTAGGGGTTAGGGTTAGGGTTAGGGTTTGGGTTACGGTTTGGGTTAGGGTTAGGGTTAGTGTTACGGTTAGGGTTTAGGGTAGGGTTAGGTTTAGGGTTAGGGTTAGGGTTAGGGTTTGTATTTGGGTTACGGTTAGGGTTATGGTTAGGGTTAGGCTTTGGGTTAGGGTCATGGTTAGGTTTAGGGTTAGTGTAGGGGTTGGGTTAGGGTTAGGTTAAGGTTAGGTTTAGAGTTAGGGTTAGGGTTTGGCTTAGGGGTAGGGTTAGGGTTTGGGCTAGGCAATAGGGATAGGGTTAGGGTTAGGATTGGGGTTAGTGTTTGGGCTTGGGTTAGGGTTAGTGTTAGGGTTAGGATTAGGGTTAGGTTTACTGTTAGGATTAGGGTTTGGGTTTCGTTTAGGGTTAGGGTTAGGGTTATGGTTTGCGTTAGTGTTAGGGTTAGGGATAGGGTTTAGGTTAGGGTTAGGGTTAATGTTTGGGTTAGGATTTAGTTTTGGATTAGAGTTAGGGTTAGGGTTAGTTTTAGGGCTTGGGTTAGGGTTAGGGTTAGAGTTAGGGCTTGGCTTTAGGTTAGGTTTAGGGTATTAGTTAGGCTTAGGGTTAGGGTTCGGGTTAGGGTTAGGGTTAGGGTTAGTGTTAGGATTAGGGTTTGGGTTAGGGTTAGGGTTAGGGTTAGGGTTTGGGTTAGGGTTAGGATTGAAGTTTGGGTTTGGGTTAGGGTTAGGTTTAGGTTTTCGGTTAGGGTTAGGGTTAGGGTTATGGTTATGGTTAGGTTTAGGGTGTGCGTTTGGTTTAGGATTAGGCTTAGGGTTAGGGTTAGGGTAAGTGTTAGGGTTCGGGTTTGGGTTAGTGTTAGGGTTTGGGATAGGATTAGGGGCAGGGTAAGGGTTAGGGTTAGGGTTTGTGTGAATGTTAGGGTTAGGGTTAGGGTTAGTGTTAGGATTAGAGTTTGTGTTAGGTTTAGGGATAGGGTTTCGGTTTGGGTTAGGGTTAGTGTTAGGGTTAGTGTTTGGTTTAGGGTTAGGGCTAGGGTTTGCTTTGGTTTAGGGTTAGTGTTAGGGTTAATATAAGGGTTAGCGTTAGGGTAGGGTTAGGGTTAGGGTTAGGGTTAGGGTTAGGGTTAGGGTTAGGGATAGTTTGGGTTAGAGTTAGGGTTAGGTTTAGGGTTTGGGTTAGTTATAGGGCTTGGGTTAGGGTTAGGGTTAGGGTTAGGGCTTTGGTTTAGGTTAGGTTTGGGGTTTGGGTAAGGCTTAGGGTAGGGGTTTGGGTTTGGGTTTGGTTTAGGGTTAGGGTAGGGGTTAGGGTTAGGGTTAGGTTTTGGGTTTGGGTTAGAGTAAGGTATAGGGTTAGGGTTAGTGTTTGGGTTTGGGTTAGAGTAAGGTATAGGATTAGGGTTTGGGTTAGGTTTAGTGTTAAGGTTAGGGTTTGGGTTAGGGTTAAGTTTAGGGTTAGGGTTAGGGGTTAGGGTTAGGGTTAGGGTTTGGGTTAGGGTTAGGGTTAGGGTTAGCGTTAGGGTTAGGCTTTTGGTTAGGTTTAGGTTTAGGGTTAGTGTTTGGGCTTGGGTTATAGTTACGGTTAGGGTGAGGATTAGGGTTAGGTTTAGGGTTAGGTTTTTGGTTAGGGTTAGTGGTAGGGTTTGCGTTTGAGTTAGGGATAGGGTTAGGGTTAGGGGTAGGGGGAGGCGATAGGGATAGGGTTAGGGTTAGTGTTTGGGTTAGGGTTAGGGTTAGGTTTAGGGTTAGGGTTAGGGTTTGGTTTGGTTTAGGGTTAGTGCTAGGCTTAGGGGAAGGGTTAGGGTTAGGGGTTGTTTAGGGTTAGGGTTTGGGTTAGGATTAAGGTTAGGGTTAAGTTTTCGTTTGGGTTAAAGGTAGGTTTAGAGTTGGGGTTTGGTTTAGGGTTAAGTTTAGGGTTAGGGTTGTGGTTAGGGTTAGGGTTAGAGTTAGGTTTAAGATTAGGGTTAGGTTTAGGTTTAGGTTTTGGATTAGGGTTAGGGTTAAGGTTAGGGTTAGGTTTAGGATTTGGTTTGGGTTAGGGTTAATGTTAAGGATAGGATAAGGGTTAGGTTTGGGGTTAGGGTTTGGTTTACGGTTACTGTTAGAGGTTGTTTTAGGGTTAGGGTAGGGTTAGGGTTAGGGTTAGGGATAGGTTTGGTGTAGGGTTAGTGTTAGGGTTAGGGATAGAGTTTCGGTTAGGGTTAGGGTTAGGGTTAGGTTTAGGGTTTAGGTTTGGGTTAGGGTTAAGGTTAGGGTTAGGGTTAGGGGTTAGGGTTAGGGTTAGGGTTAGGGTTTGGGTTACGGTTTGGGTTAGGGTTAGGGTTAGTGTTACGGTTAGGGTTTAGGGTAGGGTTAGGTTTATGTTTAGGGTTAGGGTTAGGGTTTGTATTAGGGTTACGGTTAGGGGTATGGTTAGGGTTAGGCTTTGGGTTAGGGTCATGGTTAGGTTTAGGGTTAGTGTAGGGGTTGGGTTAGGGTTAGGTTTAGGGTTAGGTTTAGATTTAGGGTTAGGGTTTGGCTTAGGGGTAGGGTTAGGGTTAGGGCTAGGCGATAGGGATAGGGTTAGGGTTAGGGTTAGGTTTAGGGTTTGGGCTAGGCAATAGGGATAGGGTTAGGGTTAGGATTGGGGTTAGTGTTTGGGCTTGGGTTAGGGTTAGTGTTAGGGTTAGGATTAGGGTTAGGTTTACTGTTAGGATTAGGGTTTGGGTTTCGTTTAGGGTTAGGGTTAGGGTTATCGTTTGCGTTAGTGTTAGGGTTAGGGATAGGGTTTAGGTTAGGGTTAGGGTTAGGGTTTGGGTTAGGATTTAGTTTTGGATTAGCGTTAGGGTTAGTGTTAGTTTTAGGGCTTGGGTTAGGGTTAGGGTTAGAGTTAGGGCTTGGCTTTAGGTTAGGTTTAGGGTTTTAGTTAGGCTTAGGGTTAGGGTTCGGTTTAGGGTTAGGGTTAGGTTTAGTGTTAGGATTAGGGTTTGGGTTAGGGTTAGGGTTAGGGTTAGGGTTTGGGTTAGGGTTAGGATTGAAGTTTGGGTTTGGGTTAGGGTTAGGTTTAGGTTTTCGGTCAGGGTTAGGGTTAGGGTTAGGGTTATGGTTAGGTTTAGGGTGTGGGTTTGGTTTAGGATTAGGCTTAGGGTTAGGGTTAGGGTAAGTGTTAGGGTTCGGGTTTGGGTTAGTGTTAGGGTTTGGGATAGTATTAGGGGCACGGTAAGGATTAGGGTTAGGGTTTGTGTGAGGGTTAGGTTTAGGGTTAGGGTTAGTGTTAGGATTAGAGTTTGTGTTAGGTTTAGGGTTAGGGTTAGGGTTAGGGTTTCGGTTTGGGTTAGGGTTAGGGTTAGGGTTAGTGTTTGGTTTAGGGTTAGGGTTAGGGTTTGCTTTGGTTTAGGGTTAGTGTTAGGGTTAGTATAAGGGTTAGCGTTAGGGTAGGGTTAGGGTTAGGGTTAGGGTTAGGGTTAGAGTTAGGGTTAGTTAGGGTTAGAGTTAGGGTTAGGTTTAGGGTTAGGGTTAGGGTTAGGGTTAGTTATAGGGATTGGGTTACGGTTAGGGTTAGGGTTAGGGCTTTGGTTTAGGTTAGGTTTAGGGTTTGGGTTAGGCTTAGGGTTAGGGTTTGGGTTTGGGTTTGGTTTAGAGTTTGGGTAGGGGTTAGGGTTAGGGTTAGGGTTAGGGTTTGGGTTTGGGTTAGAGTAAGGTATAGGGTTAGGGTTTGGGTTAGGTTTAGTGTTAGGGTTAGAGTTTGGGTTAGGGTTAAGGTTAGGGTTAGGGTTAGGGGTTAGGGTTAGGGCTGGGTTTGGGTTAGGGTTAGGGTTAGGGTTAGTGTTAGGGTTATCGTTAGGGTTTTGGTTAGGTTTAGGGTTAGGGTTAGGGTTTGCGTTAGTGTTAGGGTTAGGGATAGGGTTTAGCTTAGGTTTAGGGTTAGGGTTTGGGATAGGATTTAGTTTTGGATTAGCGTTAGGGTTAGGGTTAGGGTTAGGGTTAGGGTTAGGGTTAGTTATAGGTCTTGGGTTAGGGTTAGGGTTAGGGTTTGGGTTACGGTTTGGGTTAGGGTTAGGGTTAGTGTTACGGTTAGGGTTTAGGGTAGGGTTAGGTTTAGGGTTAGGGTTAGGGTTAGGGTTTGTATTAGGGTTACGGTTAGGGTTATGGTTAGGGTTAGGCTTTGGGTTAGGGTCATGGTTAGGTTTAAGGTTAGTGTAGGGGTTGGGTTAGGGTTAGGTTTAGGGTTAGGTTTAGAGTTAGGGTTAGGGTTTGGCTTAGGGGTAGGGTTAGGGTTAGGGCTAGGCGATAGGGATAGGGTTAAGGTTAGGTTTAGGTTTAGGGTTTGGGCTGGGGTTAGGGTTAGTGTTAGGGTTAGTATTAGGGTTAGGTT
Organism: Eospalax fontanierii; assembly: GCA_035773235.1. Taxonomy (NCBI): domain Eukaryota; kingdom Metazoa; phylum Chordata; class Mammalia; order Rodentia; family Spalacidae; genus Eospalax; species Eospalax fontanierii. The sequence goes on from CM069528.1 coordinate 4,808,021, forward strand.
TAGTGTTATTATTAGGATTTGGGTTTTGGTTAAGGTTAGGTTTAGGGTTAGGGTTTAGGTTATTGTTAGGGTTTGGGATACTTTTAGGGGTAGGGTAAGGGTTAGGGTTAGGGTTTGTGTTAGGCTTAGGGTAAGTGTTAGGGTTAGGGTTTGGATTAGGGTTAGGTTTAGCTTTAGGCTTAGGCTTAGGGTTTGGTTTGGTTTACGGTTAGTGTTAGGGTTAGGGTAAGGGTTAGGGTTAGGGTTAGGGTTATGGTTAGGGTTAGGATTTGGGTTAGGTTTAGATTTAGGGTTATTTTTAGGGTTAGGGTTATGGTTAGTTTTAGTGCTTGGGTTAGGGTTAGGGTTAGGGTTAGGGATTGGGTTTAGGTTAGGTTTAGTGTTTGGGTTAGGCTTAGGGTTATTGTTTGGGTTTGGGTTAGGTTTAGGTTTAGGGTTAGGGTTAGGGATTGGGTTTGGGTTAGAATAAGGTATCTGGTTAGGGTTTGGGTTAGGTTTAAGGTTAGGGTTAGGGTTAGGGTTAGGGTTAGGGTTAGGGTTAGGGTTAGTTAGGGTTAGGGTTAGGGTTAGGTTTAGGGTTAGTGTTTGGTCTTGGGTTAGGTTTAGGTTTAGTTTTAGGTTTAGAGTTAAGGTTAGGGTTTGGCTTAGGGTTAGGGTTAGGTTTAGGGCTATGCGATAGGGATAGAATTAGAGTTAGGGTTGGGGTTAGTGTTTGGGCTAGGGTTAGGGTTAGGGTTAGGTTTAGTGTTAGGATTAGGGTTTGGGTTTCGGTTAGGGTTAGGGTTAGGGTTAGGGTTTGCGTTAGTTTTAGGGTTAGGGATAGGGTTTAGGTTAGGGTTTGGGTTAGGATTTAGGTTTGGATTTGGGTTAGGTTTAGGGTTAATTTTAGGGCTTGGGTTAGGTTTAGGGTTAGAGTTAGGGCTTGGGGTTAGGTTAGGTTGAGGGTTTGGGTTAGGCTTAGGGTTAGGGTTAGGGTTAGGGTTAGGGTTAGGGTTAGGGTTAGGGTTAGGTTTAAGGTTAGGGGTTAGGGTTAGTATTAGTGTTTGGGCTTGGGTTAGGGTTAGGTTTAGGGATAGGGGTAGGTTGTGGTTTGGCTTAAGGTTATGGTTAGGTTTAGGGTTAGGATTAGGGTTAGTGTTAGGATTAGTGTTAGGACTAGGCAATAGGGATAGGGTTAGGTTTAGTGTTGGGGTTAGTGTTTGGGCTTGGGTTAGGGTTAGTGTTAGGGTTAGGATTAGGGTTAGGTTTAGTGTTAGGATTAGGATTTGGGTTTCGGTTACGGTTAGGGTTAGGGTTACGGTTTGCGTTAGTGTTAGGGTTAGGGATAGGGTTTAGGTTAGGGTTAGGGTTAGGGTTTGGGTTAGGATTTAGTTTTGGATTAGCGTTAGGGTTAGGGTTAGTGGGTTAGTTTTAGGGCTTGGGTTAGGGTTAGGGTTAGAGTTAGGGCTTGGCTTTAGGTTAGGTTTAGGGTTTAGGTTAGGCTTAGGGTTAGGGTTCGGTTTAGGGTTAGGGTTAGGGTTAGGGTTAGGTTTAGGTTTAGGATTAGGGTATGGGTTAGGGTTAGTGTTAGGGTTAGGGTTAGGGTTTGGGTTAGGGTTAGGGTTGAAGTTTGGGTTTGGGTTAGGGTTAGGTTTAGGGTTTCGTTTAGGGTTAGGGTTAAGGTTAGGGTTATGGTTAGGTTTAGGGTGTGGGTTTGGTTTAGGATTAGGCTTAGGGTTAGGGTTAGGGTAAGTGTTAGGGTTAGGGTTTGGGTTAGTGTTAGGGTTTGGGATAGGATTAGGGGCAGGGTAAGGGTTAGGGTTAGGGTTTGTGTGAGGGTGAGGGTTAGGGTTAGGGTTAGTGTTAGGATTAGAGTTTGTGTTAGGTTTAGGGTTAGGGTTAGGGTTAGGGTTTCGGTTTGGGTTAGGGTTAGGGTTAGGGTTAGTGTTTGCTTTAAGGTTAGGGTTAGGGTTTGCATTGGTTTAGGGTTAGTGTTAGGGTTAGTATAAGGGTTAGCGTTAGGGTTAGGTTTAGGGTTAGGATTAGGGTTAGGGTTAGGGTTAGGGTTAGGGTTAGTTAGGGTTAATGTTAGGGTTAGGTTTAGGGATAGGGTTACGGTTAGGGTTAGGGTTAGGGTTAGTTATAGGGCTTGGGTTAGGGTTAGTGTTAGGGTTAGGGCTTGGGTTTAGGTTAGGTTTAGGTTTTGGGTTAGGCTTAGGGTTAGGGTTTGGGTTTGGGTTAGGTTTAGGGTTAGGGTTAGGGTTAGGGTTAGTGTTTTGGTTTGGGTTACAGTAAAGTATAGAGTTAGGGTTTGGGTTAGGTTTAGTGTTAGGGTTAGGGTTTGGGTTAGGGTTTGGGTTAGGGTTAAGGTTAGTGTTAGGGTTAGGGGTTACGGATAGGGTTAGGGTTTGGGTTAGGGTTAGGGGTAGGGTTAGGGTTAGGTTTTGGGTTAGGGTTAGGGTTAGTTAGGGTTAGGGTTAGGGTTAGGGTTAGAGTTAGGGTTAGGGTTAGTTAGGGTTAGGGTGAGGGTTAGGTTTAGGCTTAGGGTTAGGGTTAGGGTTAGGGTTAGGGTTAGGGTTAGGGTTAGTTATAGGGCTTGGGTTAGTGTTAGGGTTAGGGTTAGGGCTTGGGTTTAGGTTAGGTTTAGGGTATGGGTTAGGCTTAGGGTTAGGGTTTGGGTTTGGGTTAGGTTTAGGGTTAGGGTTAGGGTTAGGGTTTGGGTTTGGGTTAGAGTAAGGTATAGGTTTAGGTTTTGGGTTAGGTTTAGTGTTAGGGTTAGGTTTTGGGTTAGGATTTGGGTTAGAGTTAAGGTTAGGGTTAGGGTTAGGGGTTAGTGTTAGGGTTAGGGTTTGGGTTATGGTTAGGGTTAGAGTTAGGGTTAGGGTTAGGGTTAGTTAGGGTTAGGGTTAGGGTTAGGGTTAGGGTTAGGGTTAGGGTTAGTTAGGATTAGGGTGATGTTTAGGTTTAGGGTTAGGGTTAGAGTTAGGGTTAGGGTTAGGGTTAGGCTTAGGGTTAGGGATTGGGTTTGGGTTAGGTTTAGGGTTAGGGTTAGGGTTAGGGTTTGGGTTTGCTTTAGGGTTTGGGTTAGGCTTAGGGTTAGGGATTGGGTTTGGGTTAGGTTTAGGGTTAGGGTTAGGGTTAGGGTTTGGGTTTGGCTTAAGGTTAGTTTTAGGGCTTGTCTTAGGGTTAGGGTTAGGGTTAGGGTTAGGGATTGGGTTTAGGTTAGGTTTAGGGTTTGGGTAGGCTTAGGGTTAGGGTTGGGGTGAGGTTTAGTGTTTGGGCTTGGGTTAGGGTTAGGTTTAGGGTTAGGTTTAGGGTTAGGGTTAGGGTTTGGCTTAGGGTTAGTGTTAGGTTTAGGGTTAGTGTTTGGGCTTGGGTTAGGGTTAGGTTTAGGGTTAGGGTTAGGGTTAGTTTTAGGGTTTGGGCTAGGCAATAGGGATAGGGTTAGGGTTAGGTTTGGGGTTAGTGTTTCGGCTTGGGTTAGGGTTAGTGTTAGGGTTAGGATTAGGGTTAGGTTTAGTGTTAGGATTAGGGTTTGGGCTTCGTTTAGGGTTAGGGTTTGTGTTAGTGTTAGGGTTAGGGATAGGGTTTAGGTAAGGTTTAGGGTTAGGGTTTGGGTTAGGGTTTAGGTTTGGGTTAGGGTTAGGGTTAGGGTTAGTTTTAGGGCTTGGGTTAGGGTGATGGTTAGAGTTAGGGCTTGGGTTTAGGTTAGGTTTAGGTTTTGGGTTAGGCTTAGGGTTAGGGTATGGGTTCAGGTTAGGGTTAGGGTTAGCGTTAGGGTTAGGTTTTGGGTTAGGGTTTGGGTTAAGGTTAAGGTTAGGGTTATGGTTAGGGGTTAGGGTTATTTTTAGGGTTAGGATTAGTGTTTGGGCTTGGGTTAGGGTTAGGTTTAGGGATAGGGGTAAGTTTTGGTTTGGCTTAGGGTTAGGGTTAGGGTTAGGGTTAGGGTTAGTGTTAGGATTAGAGTTTGGGTTAGGCTTAGGGTTAGTGTTTGGCTTTGGGTTATGTTTAGGTTTAGGGTTAGGGTTAGGGTTAGGGTTAGGGTTTGGGTTTGGGTTAGAGTAAGGTATCGGGTTAGGGTTTGGTTTAGATTTAAGGTTAGGGTTAGGGTTTGGTTTAGGGTTAAGGTTAGTGTTAGGGTTAGGGGTTAGGGTTAGGTTTAGGCTTAGGGTTAGGGTTAGGTTTAGTGTTACGGTTAGGATTTGGGGTAGGGTTAGATTTAGGGGTAGGGTTAGGGTTAGGGTTTGTGTTAGAGTTAGGGTTATGTTTTGGGTTAGGGTTAGGGTTTGGTTTAGGGTTAGTGTTTGGGCTTGGGTTAGGGTTAGGTTTAGTTTTAGGTTAAGAGTTAAGATTAGGGTTTGGCTTAGGGTTAGGCTTAGGGTTAGGGCTAGGCAATAGGGTTAGGGTTAGAGTTAGGGTTGGGGTTAGTGTTTGGGCTAGGGTTAGGGTTAGGGTTAGTGTTAGGGTTACGGTTAGAGTTAGGGTTAGCGTTAGTTATAGGGCTTGGGTTAGGATTAGGGTTAGGGTTAGGGCTTGGGTTTAGGTTAGGTTTAGGTTTTGGGTTAGGGTTAGGGTTAGGGTTTGGGTTTGGTTTAGGTTTAGGGTTAGGGTTAGGGTTAGGGTTAGGGTTTGGGTTTTGGGTTAGAGTAAGGTATAGGGTTAGGGTTTGGGTTAGGTTTAGTGTTAGGGTTAGGTTTTGGGTTAGGGTTTGGGTTAGGGTTAAGGTTAGGGTTAGGGTTAGGGGTTAGGGTTAGGGTTAGGGTTTGCGTTAGGGTTAGGGGTAGGGTTAGGGTTAGGGTTTGGGTTAGGGTTAGGGTTAGGTTTAGGTTTAGGGTTAGTGTTTGGGCTTGCGTTATGGTTATGGTTATGGTTAGGATTAGGGTTAGGGTTAGGGTTAGGGGTTAGGGTTAGTATTAGTGTTTGGGCTTGGGTTAGGGTTAGGTTTAGGGATAGGGGTAGGTTGTGGTTTGGCTTAGGGTTATGGTTAGGTTTAGGGTTAGGATTAGGGTTAGTGTTAGGATTAGTGTTAGGACTAGGCAATAGGGATAGGGTTAGGGTCAGGGTTGGGGTTAGTGTTTGGGCTTGGGTTAGGGTTAGTGTTAGGGTTAGGATTAGGGTTAGGTTTAGTGTTAGGATTAGGGTTTGGGTTTCGGTTAGGGTTAGGGTTAGGGTTACGGTTTGCGTTATTGTTAGGGTTAGGGATAGGTTTTAGGTTAGGTTTAGGGTTAGGGTTTGGGTTAAGATTTAGTTTTGGATTAGCGTTAGGGTTAAGGTTAGTTTTAGGGCTTGGGTTAGGGTTAGGGTTAGAGTTAGGGCTTGGCTTTAGGTTAGGTTTAGGGTTTGGGTTAGGCTTAGGGTTAGGGTTCGGTTTAGGGTTAGGGTTAGGGTTAGTGTTAGGGTTAGGGTTAGGGTTAGGGTTAGGGTTAGTTAGGGTTAATGTTAGGGTTAGGTTTAGGGATAGGGTTACGGTTAGGATTAGGGTTAGGGTTAGTTATAGGGCTTGGGTTAGGGTTATGGTTAGGGTTAGGGCTTGGGTTTAGGTTAGGTTTAGGTTTTGGGTTAGGCTTAGGGTTAGGGTTTGGGTTTGGGTTAGGTTTAGGGTTAGGGTTAGGGTTAGGGTTAGTGTTTGGGTTTGGGTTAGAGTAAAGTATAGAGTTAGGGTTTGGGTTAGGTTTAGTGTTAGGGTTAGGGTTTGGGTTAGGGTTAAGGTTAGGGTTAGGGTTAGGGTTTAGGGTTAGGGTTAGGGTTTGGGTTAGGGTTAGGGGTACGGTTAGGGTTAGGTTTTGGGTTAGGGTTAGGGTTAGGTTTAGGGTTAGTGTTTGGGCTTGAGTTATGGATATGGTTAGGGTTAGGATTAGGGTTAGAGTTAGGGTTAGGGGTTAGGGTTAGTATTAATGTTTGGGCTTGGGTTAGGGTTAGGTTTAGGGATAGGGGTAGGTTGTGGTTTGGCTTAGGTTTATGGTTAGGTTTAGGGTTAGGATTAGGGTTAGTGTTAGGATTAGGGTTAGGACTAGGCAATAGGGATAGGGTTAGGGTTAGGGTTGGGGTTAGTGTTTGGGCTTGGGTTAGGGTTAGTGTTAAGGTTAGGATTAGGGTTAGGTTTAGTGTTAGGATTAGGGTTTGGGTTTCGGTTAGGGTTAGGATTAGGGTTACGGTTTGCGTTAGTGTTAGGGTTAGGGATAGGGTTTAGGTTAGGGTTAGGGTTAGGGTAAGTGTTAGGTTTAGGGTTTGGACTAGGGTTAGGGTTAGCTTTAGGCTTAGGGTTAGGGTTTGGTTTGGTTTAGGGTTAGTGTTAGGGTTAGGGTTAGGGTTAGGGTTAGGGTTAGGGTTAGGGTTAAGGTTAGTTTTAGGGCTTGTCTTAGGGTTAGGGTTAGGGTTAGGGTTAGGGATTGGGTTTAGGTTAGGTTTAGGGTTTTGGTAGGCTTAGGGTTAGGGTTTGTGTTTGCGTTAGGTTTAGGTTTAGGGTTACTGTTAGGTTTAGGGTTAGGGTTTGGGTTTGGGTTAGAGTAAGGTATAGGGTTTATTGTTTGGGTTAGTTTTAGTGTTAGGGTTTGGGTTAGGGTTAAGGTTAGGGTTAGGGTTAGGTGTTAGGGTTAGGGTTAGGATTAGGGTTTGGGTTAGGGTTAGGGTTAGGGTTAGGGTTTCGGTTAGGGTTAGGGTTAGGGTTAGGGTTTGGGTTTGGGTTAGAGTAAGGTATATGGTTAGGGTTTGGGTTAGGTTTAGTGTTAGGGTTAGCGTTTGGGTTAGTGTTTGGGTTAGGGTTAAGGTTAGGTTTAGGTTTAGGTGTTAGGTTTAGGGTTAGGGTTAGGGTTTGGGTTAGGGTTAGGATAAGGGTTAGGGTTAGGGTTTGGGTTAGGGTTACGGTTAGGGTAATATTAGTGTTACGGTTAGGATTTGGGGTAGGGTTAGGTTTAGGGGTAGGGTTAGGGTTAGGGTTTGTGTTAGGGTTACAGTTAGGGTTGGAGTTAGGTTTAGGGTTTGGGTTAGGGTTAGGGTTAGGGTTAGGGTTAGAGTTAGGTTTAGAGTTAGGGTTAGGGTTAGGGTTAGGGTTAGGGTTAGGGTTAGGGTTAGTTAGGGTTCGGGTGAGGGTTAGGTTTAGGGTTAGGGTTAGGGTTAGGGTTAGTTATAGGGCTTGGGTTAGTGTTAGGGTTAGGGTTAGGGCTTGGGTTTAGGTTAGGTTTAGGGTATGGGTTAGGCTTAGGGTTAGGGTTTGGGTTTGGGTTAGGTTTAGGGTTAGGGTTAGGGTTAGGGTTTGGGTTTGGGATAGAGTAAGGTATAGGTTTAGGTTTTGGGTTAGGTTTAGTGTTAGGGTTAGGGTTTGGGTTAGGATTTGGGTTAGAGTTAAGGTTAGGGTTAGGGTTCGGGGTTAGGGTTAGGGTTAGGGTTTGGGTTATGGTTAGGGTTAGAGTTAGGGTTAGGGTTAGGGTTAGTTAGGGTTAGGGTTAGGGTTAGGGTTAGGGTTAGGGTTAGGGTTAGTTAGGGTTAGGGTGAGGTTTAGGGTTAGGGTTAGGGTTAGGGTTAGGGTTACGGTTAGGGTTAGTTATAGGGCTTGGGTTAGTGTTAGGGTTAGGGTTAGGGCTTGGGTTTAGGTTAGGTTTAGGGTTTGGGTTAGGCTTAGGGTTAGGGATTGGGTTTGGGTTAGGTTTAGGGTTAGGGTTAGGGTTTGGGTTTGGTTTAAGGTTAGTTTTAGGGCTTGTCTTAGGGTTAGGGTTAGGGTTAGGGTTAGGGATTGGGTTTAGGTTAGGTTTAGGGTTTGGGTAGGCTTAGGGTTAGGGTTTGTGCTTGCGTTAGGTTTTGGTTTAGGGTTAGGGTTAGGGTTAGGGTTAGGGTTTGGGTTTGGGTTAGAGTAAGGTATAGGGTTTATTGTTTGGGTTAGGTTTAGTGTTAGGGTTTGGGTTAGGGTTAAGGTTAGTGTTAGGGTTAGGTTTTAGGGTTAGGGTTAGGATTAGGGTTTGGGTTAGGGTTAGGGTTAGGGTTAGGGTTAGGGTTAGGGTTTCGGTTAGGGTTAGGGTTAGGGTTAGGGTTTGGGTTTGTGTTAGAGTAAGGTATATGGTTAGGGTTTGGGTTATTTTTAGTGTTAGGGTTATGGTTTGGGTTAGGGTTTGGGTTAGGGTTAAGGTTAGGTTTAGGGTTAGGTGTTAGGTTTAAGGTTTAGGGTTAGGGTTTGGGTTAGGTTTAGGATAAGTGTTTGGGTTAGGGTTTGGGTTAGGGTTAGTATTAGTGTTACGGTTAGGATTTGGGGTAGGGTTAGGTTTAGGGGTAGGGTTAGGGTTAGGGTTTGTGTTAGGGTTACGGTTAGGGTTGGAGTTAGGTTTAGGGTTTGGGTTAGGGTTAGGGTTAGGGTTCGGGTTAGAGTTAGTTATAGGGCTTGGGTTAGTGTTAGGGTTAGGGTTAGGGCTTGGGTTTAGGTTAGGTTTAGGGTTTGGGATAGGCTTAGGGTTAGGGTTTGGGTTTGGGTTAGGTTTAGGGTTAGGGTTTCGGTTTGGGTTAGGGTAAGGTATAGGGTTAGGGTTTGGGTTAGGTTTAGTGTTAGGGTTAGGGTTTGGGATAGGATTTGGGTTAGGGTTAAGGTTAGGGTTAGGGTTAGGGGTTAGGGTTAGGGTTACGGTTTGGGTTATGGTTAGGGTAGGGTTAGGGTTAGGGTTTGGGTTAGGCTTAGGGTTAGGGTTAGGTTTAGGGTTAGTGTTTGGGCTTGGGTTAGGGTTAGGTTTAGGGTTAGGGTTAGAGTTAGGGTTAGGATTTGGCTTAGGGTTAGGGTTAGGTTTAGGGTTAGTGTTTGGGATTGGGTTAGGGTTAGGTTTAGGGTTAGGGTTAGAGTTAGGGTTAGGGTTTGGCTTAGGGTTAGGGTTAGGTTTAGGGTTAGTGTTTGGGCTTGGGTTAGGGTTAGGTTTAGGGTTAGGTTTAGGGTTAGTGTTAGGGTTTGGCTTAGGGTTAGGGTTAGGTTTAGGGTTAGTGTTTGGGCTTGGGTTAGGGTTAGGTTTAGGGTTAGGGTTAGGGTTAGGTTTAGAGTTTTGGCTAGGCAATAGGGATAGGGTTAGGGTTAGGTTTGGGGTTAGTGTTTCGGCTTGGGTTAGGGTTAGTGTTAGGGTTAGGATTAGGGTTAGGTTTAGTGTTAGGATTAGGGTTTGGGCTTCGTTTAGGGTTAGGGTTAGGGTTAGGGTTTGTGTTAGTGTTAGGGTTAGGGATAGGGTTTAGGTTAGGTTTAGGGTTAGGGTTTGGGTTAGGGTTTAGGTTTGGGTTAGGGTTAGGGTTAGGGTTAGTTTTAGGGCTTGGGTTAGGGTAATGGTTAGAGTTAGGGCTTGGGTTTAGGTTAGGTTTAGGTTTTGGGTTAGGCTTAGGGTTAGGGTTTGGGTTCAGGTTAGGGTTAGGGTTAGCGTTAGGGTTAGGTTTTGGGTTAGGGTTTGGGTTAAGGTTAAGGTTAGGGTTATGGTTAGGGGTTAGGGTTAGGTTTAGGGTTAGGATTAGTGTTTGGGCTTGGGTTAGGGTTAGGTTTAGGGATAGGGGTAAGTTTTGGTTTGGCTTAGGGTTAGGGTTAGGGTTAGGGTTAGGGTTAGTGTTAGGATTAGAGTTTGGGTTAGGCTTAGGGTTAGTGTTTGGCTTTGGGTTATATTTAGGTTTAGGGTTAGGGTTAGGGTTAGGGTTAGGGTTTGGGTTTGCGTTAGAGTAAGGTATCGGGTTAGGGTTTGGTTTAGATTTAAGGTTAGGGTTAGGGTTTGGTTTAGGGTTAAGGTTAGTGTTAGGGTTAGGGGTTAGGGTTAGGGTTAGGCTTAGGGTTAGGGTTAGGTTTAATGTTACGGTTAGGATTTGGGGTAGGGTTAGATTTAGCAGTAGGGTTAGGGTTAGGGTTTGTGTTAGGGTTAGGGTTAGGTTTTGGGTTAGGGTTAGGGTTTGGTTTAGGGTTAGTGTTTGGGCTTGGGTTAGGGTTAGGTTTAGTTTTAGGTTAAGAGTTAAGATTAGGGTTTGGCTTAGGGTTAGGCTTAGGGTTAGGGCTAGGCAATAGGGATAGGGTTAGAGTTAGGGTTGGGGTTAGTGTTTGGGCTAGGGTTAGGGTTAGGGTTAGGGTTAGGGTTAGTGTTAGGTTTACGGTTAGAGTTAGGGTTAGGGTTAGTTATAGGGCTTGGGTTAGGATTAGGGTTAGGGTTAGGGCTTGGGTTTAGGTTAGGTTTAGGTTTTGGGTTAGTGTTAGGGTTAGGGTTTGGGTTTGGGTTAGGTTTAGGGTTAGGGTTAGGGTTAGGGTTAGGGTTTGGGTTTTGGGTTAGAGTAAGGTATAGTGTTAGGGTTTGGGTTAGGTTTAGTGTTAGGGTTAGGTTTTGGGTTAGGGTTTGGGTTAGGGTTAAGGTTAGGGTTAGGGTTAGGGGTTAGGGTTAGGGTTAGGGTTTGCGTTAGGGTTAGGGGTAGGGTTAGGGTTAGGGTTTGGGTTAGGGTTAGGTTTAGGTTTAGGTTTAGGGTTAGTGTTTGGGCTTGCGTTATGGTTATGGTTAGGGTTAGGATTAGGGTTAGGGTTAGGGTTCGGGGTTAGGGTTAGTATTAGTGTTTGGGCTTGGGTTAGGGTTAGGTTTAGGGATGGGGTAGGTTGTGGTTTGGCTTAGGGTTATGGTTAGGTTTAGGGTTAGGATTAGGGTTAGTGTTAGGATTAGTGTTAGGACTAGGCAATAGGGATAGGGTTAGGGTTAGGGTTGGGGTTAGTGTTTGGGCTTGGGTTAGGGTTAGTGTTAGGGTTAGGATTAGGGTTAGGTTTAGTGTTAGGATTAGGGTTTGGGTTTCGGTTAGGGTTAGGGTTAGGGTTACGGTTTGCGTTATTGTTAGGGTTAGGGATAGGTTTTAGGTTAGGGTTAGGGTTAGGGTTTGGGTTAAGATTTAGTTTTGGATTAGCGTTAGGGTTAAGGTTAGTTTTAGGGCTTGGGTTAGGGTTAGGGTTAGAGTTAGGGCTTGGCTTTAGGTTAGGTTTAGGGTTTGGGTTAGGCTTAGGGTTAGGGTTCGGTTTAGGGTTAGGGTTAGGGTTAGGGTTAGGGTTAGGGTTAGGGTTAGGGTTAGGGTTAGGATTAGGGTATGGGTTAGGGTTACTGTTAGGGTAAGGGTTAGGGGTTGGCTTACGGTTAGGGTTGAAGTTTGGGTTTGGGTCAGGGTTAGGTTTAGGGTTTCGGTTAGGGTTAGGGTTAGGGTTAGGGTTATGGTTAGGTTTAGGGTGTGGGTTTGGTTTAGGATTAGGATTAGGTTTAGGGTTAGGGTAAGTGTTAGGGTTAGGATTTGGGTTAGTGTTAGGGTTTGGGATAGGATTAGGGGTAGAGTAAGGGTTAGGGTTAGGGTTTGTGTGAGGGTTAGGGTTAGAGTTAGGGGTAGTGTTAGGATTAGAGTTTGTGTTAGGTTTAGGGTTAGGGTTAGGGTTAGGGATTCGGTTTGGTTTAGGGTTAGGGTTAGGGTTAGTGTTTGGTTTAGGGTTAGGGTTAGGGTTTGCTTTGGTTTAGGGTTAGTGTTAGGGTTAGTATAAGGGTTAGCGTTAGGGTTAGGTTTAGGTTTAGGGTTAGGGTTAGGGTTAGGGTTAGGGTTAGGGTTAGGGTTAGGGTTAGTTAGGGTTAGGGTTAGGGTTAGGTTTAGGGTTAGGGTTACGGTTAGGGTTAGGGTTAGGGTTAGCTATAGGGCTTGGGTTAGGGTTAGGGCTTGGGTTTAGGTTAGGTTTAGGTTTTGGGTTAGGCTTAGGGTTAGGGTTTGGGTTTCGGTGAGGTTTAGGGTTAGGTTTAGGGTTAGGGTTAGGGTTTGGGTTTGGGTTAGAGTAAGGTATAGGGTTAGGGTTTGGGTTAGGTTTAGTGTTAGGGTTAGGGTTTGGGTTAGGGTTTGGGTTAGGGTTAAGGTTAGGGTTAGGGTTAGGGGTTAGGGTTAGGGTTAGTGTTAGGGTTTGGGTTAGGGTTAGGGTTAGGGTTAGGGTTAGGGTTTGGGTTAGGTTTAGGGTTAGGGTTTAGGTTTGGGTTAAAGTTAGGTTTAGAGTTGGGGTTTGGTTTAGGGTTAGGTTTAGGGGTAGTGTTGGGGTTAGGATAAGGGTTAGGGTTAGGTTTAAGATTAGGGTTAGATTTAGGTTTAGGTATTGGATTAGGGTTAGGGTTAGGGTTAGGGTTAGGGTTTGGTTTGGGTTAGGGTTAATGTTAAGGATACGATAAGGGATAGGTTTGGGGTTAGGGTTTGGTTTATGGTTACTGTTAGAGGTTGATTTAGGGTTAGGGTAGTGTTAGGGTTAGGGTTAGGGATTGGTTTGGGGTAGGGTTAGTGTTAGGGTTAGGGATAGAGTTTCGGTTAGGGTTAGGGTTAGGGTTAGGGTTAGGGTTTAGGTTTGGGTTAGGTTTAAGGTTAGGGTTAGGGTTTGGGTTAGGGTTTGGGTTAGGGTTAAGGTTAGGGTTAGGGTTAGGGGTTAGGGTTAGGGTTAGGGTTAGGGTTTGTGTTACGGTTTGCGTTAGAGTTAGGGTTAGTGTTACGGTTAGGGTTTAAGGTAGGGTTAGGTTTAGGGTTAGGTTTAGGGTTAGGGTTTGTATTAGGGTTACGGTTAGGGTTATGGTTAGGGTTAGGCTTTGGGTTAGGGTCATGGTTAGGTTTAGGGTTAGTGTTTGGGCTTGGGTTAGGGTTAGGTTTAGCGTTAGATTTAGAGTTAGGGTTAGGGTTTGGCTTAGGGGTAGGGTTAGGGTTAGGGCTAGGCGATAGTGGTAGCCTTAGGGTTAGGGTTAGGTTTAGGGTTTGGGCTGGGGTTAGGGTTAGTGTCAGGTTTAGTATTAGGGTTAGGTTTAGTGTTAGGATTAGGATTTGGGTTTTGGTTAGGGTTAGGGTTAGGGTTAGGGTTAGGGTTTGGGTTAGTGTTAGGGTTTGGGATACGCTTGGGGGTAGGGTAGGGGTTGGGGTTAGGGTTTGTGTTAGGGTTAGGGTTAGGATTAGGGTTAGTGTTAGGATTAGGGTTTGTGTTAGGTTTAGGGTTAGGGTTACGGTTAGGGTTTCGTTTTGGGTTTGGATTAGGGTTAGGGTTAGTGTTTGGTTTAGGGTTAGGATTAGGCTTAGGGTTAGGGTTAGGGTAAGTGTTAGGGTTAGGGTTTGGATTAGGGTTAGGGTTAGCTTTAGGCTTAGTGTTAGGGTTTGGTTTGGTTTAGGGTTATTGTTAGGGTTAGGGTAAGTGTTAGGGTTAGGGTTAGGGTTTGGGTTAGGTTTAGCTTTAGGGTTAGGGTTAGGGTTAGGGTTATGGTTAGTTTTAGTGCTTGGGTTAGGGTTAGGGTCAGGGTTAGGGATTGGGTTTAGGTTAGGTTTAGGGTTTGGGTTAGGCTTAGGGTTAATGTTTGGGTTTGGGTTAGGTTTAGGTTTAGGGTTAGGGTTAGGGTTTGGGTTTGGGTTAGAGTAAGGTATCTGGTTAGGTTTTGGGTTAGGTTTAAGGTTAGGGTTAGGGTTAGGGCTTTGGGTTAGGCTAAGAGTTACGGTTAGGGTTAGGGTTAGTTTTACGGTTAGGATTTGGGTTAGGGTTAGGATTTGGTTTAGGGTTAGGGTTAGGGTTAGGGTTAGGATTTGGGTTAGGGTCAGGCTTAGGGTTAGGGTTAGGGTTAGTGTTTGGGTTAGGGTTATGGTTATGGTTAGCGTTAGGATTAGGGTTAGGGTTAGGGTTAGGTTTTTGGTTAGGGTTAGTGTTAGGGTTTGCGTTTGAGTTAGGGATAGGGTTAGGGTAAGGCCTGGGGTTAGTGTTTTGGTTAAGGTTAGGGTATGGGTTTGGGTTAGAGTTAGGTATATAGTTGGGATTTGGTTAGGGTTATGTTTAGGCTTAGTGTTGGGGTTAGGGTTAGGGTTAGGGTTATGGTCAGGTTTAGGATTAGGGTTAGGTTTAGGTTTAGGTTTTGGGTTAGGGTTAGGGTTAGGGTTAGGCTTAGGGTTAGGGTTTGGTTTGTGTTAGGGTTAACGTTACGGATAGGGTAACGGTTAGATTTGGGGTTAGGGTTAGGTTTAGGGTTACTGTTTGAGGTTGGTTTAGCGTTAGGGTTAGGGTTAGGGTTAGGGTTAGGGATTGGTTTGGGGTAGGGTTAGTGTTAGGGTTAGGGATAGAGTTTAGTTTAGGATTAGTGTTATGGTTAGGGTTAGGGTTTAGGTTTGGTTGAGGGCTTGTGTTTGGGTTAGGGTTAGGGTTTAGGTTTGAGTTAGGGTTAGGGTTGGGTTTGGTTTTTGGCCTTGGGTTAGGGTTAGGGTTAGGGTTAGGGCTTGGGTTTAGGTTAGGTTTAAGGTTTGGGTTAGGCTTAGGTTTAGGGCTTGTGTTTGGGTTAGGGTTAGCTTTAGGGTTAGGGTTAGGGTAAGGCTTAGGTTTAGTTTTAGTGCTTGGGTTACGGGTAGGGGTAGGGTTAGGGATTGGGTTTAGGTTAGGTTTTGGGTTTGGGTTAGGCTTAGGGTTAGTGTTTGGGTTTGGGTTATGTTTAGGTTAAGGTTTAGGGTTAGGGTTAGGGTTAGGGTTTGGGTTTGGGTTAGAGTAAGGTACCGGGTTAGGGTTTGGGTTCGGTTTAAGTTTAGGGTTAGGATTTGGGTTAGGGTTTGGGTTAGCGTTAAGGTTCGTGTTAGGGTTAGGGGTTAGGGTTAGGGTTAGGCTTAGGGTTAGGGTTAGGGTTAGTGTTACGGTTAGGATTTGGGGTAGGGTTAGGTTTAGTGGTAGGGTTAGCGTTAGGGTTTGTGTTAGGGTTAGGGTTAGGGTTAGTGTTAGGGTTAGGTTTTGGGTTCGGTTTAGGGTTAGCTTTAGGGTTAATGTTTGGACTTGGGTTAGGGTTAGGTTTAGGGTTAGTGTTAGAGTTAGGGTTAGGGTTTGGCTTAGGGTTAGGGTTAGGGTTAGGGTTAGGGCTAAGTGATAGGGATAACATTAGGGGTTGGGTTGGGGTTAGTGTTTAGGCTTGGGTTAGGGTTAGGGTTAGGGTTAGGATTAGGGTTAGGTTTAGTGTTAGGATTAGGGTTTGGGTTTCGGTTAGGGTTAGGGTTTAGGTTAGGGTTAGGGTTAGGTTTTGGTTAGGATTTAGGTTTGGATTAGGGTTAGGGTTAGGGTTAATTTTAGGGCTTGGGTTAGGGTTAGGGTTAGAGTTAGGGCTTGGGTGTAGGTTAGGTTGAGGGTTTGGGTTAGGCTTAGGGTTAGGTTTCGGCTTAGGGTTAGGGTTAGTGTTAGGGTTAGGGGTTAGGGTTAGTATTAGTGTTTGGGCTTTGGTTAGGGTTAGGTTTAGGGATAGGGGTAGGATTTGGTTTGGCTTAGAGTTATGGTTAGGTTTAGTGTTAGGGTTAGGGTTTGTGTTAGGATTAGGGTTAGGGCTAGGCGATAGCGATAGGGTTAGGGTTAGGGTTGGGTTTAGTGTTTAGGCTTGGATTAGGGTTAGTGTTAGGGTTAGGATTAGGGTTAGGTTTCGTGTTAGGATTAGGGTTTGTGTTTCGGTTACGGTTAGGGTTAGGGTTAGGGTTTGCGTTAGTGTTAGGGTTAAGGATAGGGTTTAGGTTAGTGTTAGGGTTAGGGTTTGGGTTAGGATTTAGTTTTGGATTAGCATTAGGGTTAGGGTTAGTTTTAGGGCTTGGGTTAGGGTTAGGGTTAGAGTTAGGGCTTGGCTTTAGGTTAGGTTTAGGGTTTGGTTTAGGCTTAGGGTTAGGCTTAGGGTTAGGGTTAGGGTAAGTGTTAGGGTTAAGGTTTGGATTAGGGTTAGGGTTAGCTTTAAGCTTAGTGTTAGGGTTTGGTTTGGTTTAGGGTTAGTGTTAGGTTTAGGGTAAGTGTTAGGGTTAGGGTTAGGGTTAGGCTTAGGGTTTGGGTTAGGTTTAGCTTTAGGGTTAGGGTTAGGGTTAGGGTTATGGTTAGTTTTAGTGCTTGGGTTAGGGTTAGGGTCAGGGTTAGGGATTGGGTTTAGGTTAGGTTTAGGGTTTGGGTTAGGCTTAGGGTTAATGTTTGGGTTTGGATTAGGTTTAGGTTTAGGGTTAGGGTTAGGGTTTGGGTTTGGGTTAGAGTAAGGTATCTGGTTAGGCTTTGGGTTAGGTTTAAGGTTAGGGTTAGGGTTAGGGCTTAGGGTTAGGGTAAGAGTTACGGTTAGGGTTAGGGTTAGTTTTACGGTTAGGATTTGGGGTAGGGTTAGGGTTTGGTTTAGGGTTAGGGTTAGGGTTAGGGTTAGGATTTGGGTTAGGGTCAGGCTTAGGGTTAGGGTTAGGGTTAGTGTTTGGGTTAGGGTTATGGTTATGGTTAGCGTTAGGATTAGGGTTAGGGTTAGGGTTAGGTTTTTGGTTAGGGTTAGTGTTAGGGTTTGCGTTTGAGTTAGGGATAGGGTTAGGGTAAGGGCTGGGGTTAGTGTTTTGGTTAAGGTTAGGGTATGGGTTTGGGTTAGAGTTAGGTTTATAGTTGGGGTTTGGTAGGGTTAGGTTTAGGCTTAGTGTTGGGGTTAGGGTTAGGGTTAGGGTTAGGGTTAGGTTTAGGATTAGGGTTAGGTTTAGGTTTAGGTTTTGGGTTAGGGTTAGGGTTAGGGTTAGGGTTAGGGTTTGGTTTGGGTTAGGGTTAACGTTACGGATAGGGTAACGGTTAGATTTGGGGTTAGGGTTATGTTTAGGGTTACTGTTTGAGGTTGGTTTAGCGTTAGGGTTAGGGTTAGGGTTAGGGTTAGGGTTAGGGATTGGTTTGGGGTAGGGTTAGTGTTAGGGTTAGGGATAGAGTTTAGTTTAGGATTAGTGTTACGGTTAGGGTTAGGGTTTAGGTTTGGTTTAGGGCTTGTGTTTGGGTTAGGGTTAGGGTTTAGGTTTGAGTTAGGGTTAGGGTTAGGGTTAGTTTTAGGACTTGGGTTAGGGTTAGGTTTAGGGTTAGGGCTTGGGTTTAGGTTAGGTTTAAGGTTTGGGTTAGGCTTAGGTTTAGGGCTTGTGTTTGGGTTAGGGTTAGCTTTAGGTTTAGGGTTAGGGTTAGGGTTAGGTTTAGTTTTAGTGCTTGGCTTACGGTTAGGGTTAGGGTTAGGGATTGGGTTTAGGTTAGGTTTTGGGTTTGGGTTAGGCTTAGGGTTAGTGTTTGGGTTTGGGTTATGTTTAGGTTAAGGTTTAGGGTTAGGGTTAATGTTAGGGTTTGGGTTTGGGTTAGAGTAAGGTACCGGGTTAGGGTTTGGGTTAGGTTTAAGTTTAGGGTTAGGATTTGGGTTAGGGTTTGGGTTAGCGTTAAGGTTAGTGTTAGGGTTAGGGGTTAGGGTTAGGGTTAGGCTTAGGGTTAGGGTTAGGGTTAGTGTTACGGTTAGGATTTGGGGTAGGGTTAGGTTTAGTGGTAGGGTTAGCGTTAGGGTTTGTGTTAGGGTTAGGGTTAGGGTTAGTGTTAGGTTTAGGTTTTGGGTTAGGTTTAGGGTTAGCTTTAGGGTTAATGTTTAGGCTTGGGTTAGGGTTAGGTTTAGGGTTAGTGTTAGAGTTAGGGTTAGGGTTTGGCTTAGGGTTAGGGTTAGGGTTAGGGCTAAGTGATAGGGATAACTTTAGGGGTTGGGTTGGGGTTAGTGTTTAGGCTTGGGTTAGGGTTAGTGTTAGGGTTAGGATTAGGGTTAGGTTTAGGGGTAGGATGAGGGGTTGGGTTTCGGTTAGGGTTAGGGTTTAGGTTAGGGTTAGGGTTAGGTTTTGGTTAGGATTTAGGTTTGGATTAGGGTTAGGGTTAGGGTTAATTTTAGGGCTTGGGTTAGGGTTAGGGTTAGAGTTAGGGCTTGGGTGTAGGTTAGGTTGAGGGTTTGGGTTAGGCTTAGGGTTAGGTTTCGGCTTTGGGCTAGGGTTAGTGTTAGGGTTAGGGGTTAGGGTTAGTATTAGTGTTTGGGCTTTGTTTAGGCCTAGGTTTAGGGTTAGGGGTAGGATTTGGTTTGGCCTAGGCGTATGGCTAGGTTTAGGCTTAGGGTTAGCGTTTGGGGTAGGATTAGGGTTAGGGCTAGGCGATAGCGATAGGGTTAGGGTTAGGGTTGGGTTTAGTGTTTGGGCTTGGATTAGGGTTAGTGTTAGGGTTAGGATTAGGGTTAGGTTTAGTGTTAGGATTAGGGTTTGTGTTTCGGTTAGGGTTAGGGTTAGGGTTAGGGTTTGCGTTAGTGTTAGGGTTAAGGATAGGGTTTAGGTTAGGGTTAGGGGTAGGGTTTGGGTAAGGATTTAGTTTTGGATTAGCATTAGGGTTAGGGTTAGTTTTAGGGCTTGGGTTAGGGTTAGGGTTAGAGTTACGGCTTGGCTTTAGGTTAGGTTTAGGGTTTGGTTTAGGCTTAGGGTTAGGGTTTGGGTTAGGGTTCGGGTTAGGGTTATGGTTAGGGTTAAGGTTAGGGTTAGTGTTAGGGTTAGGGTTTGGTCTTGGGTTTAGTTTCGGGTTAGGCTTTGGGCTTGAGTTAGGGTTAGGATTAGGGTTAGGGTTAGGGCTTGGGTTAGGATTAGGTTTAGGGTTAGGATTAACGATAGGGTTAGGGTTTGGGCTTGGGTTAGATTAAGGTTGAGGCTTAGGGTTTGGGTTAGTGTTAGGGTAAGGGTTAGGGTTAGGATTTGAGTTAGAGTTAGTGTTAGGGATTGGGTTAGGGTTAGGGTTAGGGTAAGGGTTAGGGTTAGGGTTTGTGTTAGGTTTAGGATTATGGTTAGGGTTAGGTTATTGTTAGGATTATGGATTTGGTTAGGTTTAGGGTTAGGGTTAGGGTTAGGGTTTAGGGTTAGGGTTTGGATTTCGGTTAGGGTTAGTGTTAGGGTTTCGGTTAGGTTTAGGGTTAGTGTTAGGGTTTAGGGTTTAGGGTTAGGGTACGGGTAAGGGTTAGGGTTATGGTTTGTTTTAGGGTTTGGGTTAGGTTTAAGGTTAGGGTCAGGGTTAGGGGTTAGGGAAAGGTTTAGGGTTAGGGTTAGGGTTAGGGCTCGGGTTAGGTTTCGGGTTAGGATTAGGGTTAGTTTTGAGGTTAGGGTTTAGGTTAGGGTTAGGGTTAGGGTTAGGGTTAGGGTTTGGGTTAGGGTTAGGGTTAGGGTTAGGGTTTCGGTTAGGGTTAGGGTTAGTGTTAGGGTTTAGGGTTTAGGGTTAGGGTACGGGTAAGGGTTAGGGTTATGGTTTCTTTTAGGGTTTGGGTTAGGTTTAAGGTTAGGGTCAGGGTTAGGGGTTAGGGAAAGGTTTAGGATTAGGGTTAGGGTTCGGGTTAGGGTTCGGGTTAGGATTAGGGTTAGTGTTAAGGTTAGGGTTTAGGTTAGGGTTAGGGTTAGGGTTAGGGTTTGGGTTAGGGTTAGGGTTAGGGTTCGGGTTAGGGTTCGGGTTAGGTTTAGTGTTAGTGTTACGGTTAGGGTTTGGGTTAGGGTTAGGGTTAGGGTTAGAGTTAGGGTTAGGTTTAGGGTTAGGGATTTGTTTGGGGTAGGGTTAATGTTAGGGTTAGGAATAGAGTTTAGGTTAGGGTTAGGGTTAGGGTTAGGCTTTGGGTTAGGTTTAAGGTTAGGGTGAGGGTTTGGGTTAGGGTAAAGGTTAGGGTTAGGGTTAGGGTTAGGGTTTTGGTTAGGGTAGGGTTAGTGTTACGGTTAGGGTTTAGGGTACGGTTAGGTTTAGGGTTAATGTTAGGGTTTGTGTTAGGGTTACGGTTAGGGTTTTGGTTAGGGTTACGGTATGGTTTAGGGTTATGGTTAGGTTTAGGGTTATTGTTTGGGTTTGGGTTAGGGTTAGGTTTGGCGTTAGCCTTTGAGTTAGGGTTAGGTTTTGGTTTAGGATTAGGCTTAGGGTTAGGGTTTTGGTTTGGGTTATGTTTAGGTTTAGGGTTAGGGTTAGGGTTAGGGTTAGGGTTAGGTTTTGCGTTTGGGTTAGATTAAGGTAGAGGGTTAGTGTTGGGTTAGGTTTAGGTTTAGGTTTAGGGTTAGGCTTCGTGTTAGTGTTATGGGTGGTTTAGGGTTAGGGTTAGGGTTACGGTTAAGGTTAGGGTTAAGGTTTGGGTTTGGGTTAGAGTTGGGTTTAGAGTTAGGGTTTGGTTTAGGGTTAGGTGTAGGGTTAGGTTTGGGGTTAGGGTTAGGTTAGGGTTAGGGTTAGTGTTAGGTTTATGATTAGGGTTAGGGTTAGGGTTAGGTTTTGGATTAGGGTTAGAGTTAGGGTTAGGGTTAGGGTTTGGTTTGGGTTAGGGTTAGTGTTACGGATAGGGTAAGGGTTACGTTTTGTGTTAGGATTAGGTTTAGGGTTAGGGTTAGAGGTTGGTTGAGGTTTAGGTTTAGGGTTAGGATGAGAGTTAGGGTTTGGTTTGGGTTAGGTTAGTGTTAGGGTTAGGGATAGGGTTTGAGTTAGGATTATGGTTAGGGATAGGGTTTAGGTTCGGGTTCGGGTTAGGGTTAGGTTTATGGTTAGGGTCAGGGCTTGGGTTAGGATTAGGGTTAGGGTTAGGATTAAGGTGAGGGTTAGGGTTTGGGTTTGAGTTAGAGTAAGGTTGAGGCTTAGTGTTTGGGTTAGGTTTAGATTTAGGGTTAGAGTTTGGATTAGGGTTAGGGTTAGGGTTAGGATTAGGATTAGAGTTAGGGTTAAGGTTAGGGTTAGGGTTAGGGTTAGGGTTAGGGTTAGGGGTTAGGGGTTAGCCTTATGGTTAGGGTAAGGGTTATGTTTAGGGTTTGGGTTTGGTTCAGGTTTAGGTTTAGGGTTAGGGTTTGGGTTTGGGTTAGGGTTATGGTTAGGATTACGGTTAGGTTTAGGGTTAGGGTTTGGTTTGGGTTAGGGTTAGCGTTAGGGTTATGGTTAGGTTTAGGGTTTGGGTTTGGTTTAGGATTAGGATTAGGGTTAGGGTTAGGGTAAGTGTTAGGGTTAGGGTTTGGGTTAGTGTTAGGGTTTGGGATAGGATTAGGGGTAGGGTAAGGGTTAATGTTAGGGTTTGTGTGAGGGTTAGGGTTAGGGTTAGTGTTAGGATTAGAGTTTGTGTTAGGTTTAGGATTAGGGTTAGGGTTAGGGTTTCGGTTTGGGTTAGGGTTAGGGTTAGGGTTAGTGTTTGGTTTAGGGTTAGGGTTAGGGTTTGCTTTGGTTTAGGGTTAGTGTTAGGGTTAGTATAAGGGTTAGCGTTTGGGTTAGGTTTAGGTTTAGGGTTAGGGTTAGGGTTAGGGTTAGGGTTAGGGTTAGTTAGGGTTAGGGTTAGGGTTAGGTTTAGGGTTAGGGTTACAGTTAAGGGTAGGGTTAGTTATAGGGCTTGGGTTAGGGTTAGGGTTAGGGTTAGGGCTTGGGTTTAGGTTAGGTTTAGGTTTTGGGTTAGGCTTAGGGTTAGGGTTTGGGTTTGGGTTAGGTTTAGGGTTAGGGTTAGGGTTAGGGTTAGGGTTAGGGTTAGGGTTTGGATTTGTGTTAGAGTAAGTATAGGGTTAGGGTTTGGTTTAGGTTTAGTGTTAGGGTTAGGGTTTGGGTTAGGGTTTGCGTTAGGGTTAGGGTTAAGGTTAGGGTTAGGGTTAGGGGTTAGGGTTAGGGTTAGGGTTTGGGTTAGGGTTAGGGTTAGGGTTAGGGTTTGGGTTAGGGTTAGGGTTAGGTTTAGGTTTAGGGTTAGTGTTTGGGCTTGGGTTATGGTTATGGTTAGGGTTAGGATTAGGGTTATGCTTAGGGTTAGGTTTTTGGTTAGGGTTAGTGTTAGGGTTTGCGTTTGAGTTAGGGATAGGGTTAGGATTAGGGTTAGGGTTAGGCGATAGGGATAGGGTTAGTGTTAGTGTTTGGGTTAGGGTTAGGGTTAGGTTTAAGGTTAGGGTTAGGGTTTGGTTTGGTTTAGGGTTAGTGTTAGGCTTAGGGAAAGGGTTAGGGTTAGGGCTTGTTTAGGGTTAGGGTTTGGGTTAGGATTAAGGTTAGTGTTAGGGTTAGTGTTACGGTTAGGATTTGGGGTAGGGTTAGGTTTAGTGGTAGGGTTAGCGTTAGGGTTTGTGTTAGGGTTAGGGTTAGGGTTAGTGTTTGGGTTTGGGTTATGTTTAGGTTAAGGTTTAGGGTTAGGGTTAGGGTTAGGGTTTGGGTTTGGGTTAGAGTAAGGTACCGGGTTAGGGTTTGGGTTAGGTTTAAGTTTAGGGTTAGGATTTGGGTTAGGGTTTGGGTTAGCGTTAAGGTTCGTGTTAGGGTTAGGGGTTAGGGTTAGGGTTAGGCTTAGGGTTTGGGTTAGGCTTAGTGTTACGGTTAGGATTTGGAGTAGGGTTAGGTTTAGTGGTAGGGTTAGGGTTAGGGTTTGTGTTAGGGTTAGGGTTAGGGTTAGTGTTAGGGTTAGGTTTTGGGTTAGGTTTAGGGTTAGCTTTAGGGTTAATGTTTGGACTTGCGTTAGGGTTAGGTTTAGTGTTAGTGTTAGAGTTAGGGTTAGGGTTTGGCTTAGGGTTAGGGTTAGGGTTAGGGCTAAGTGATAGGGATACCTTTAGGGGTTGGGTTGGGTTAGTGTTTAGGCTTGGGTTAGGGTTAGTGTTAGGGTTAGGATTAGGGTTAGGTTTAGTGTTAGGATTAGGGTTTGGGTTTCGGTTAGGGTTAGGGTTTAGGTTAGGGTTAGGGTTAGGTTTTGGTTAGGATTTAGGTTTGGATTAGGGTTAGGGTTAGGGTTAATTTTAGGGCTTGGGTTAGGGTTAGGGTTAGAGTTAGGGCTTGGGTGTAGGTTAGGTTGAGGGTTTGGGTTAGGCTTAGGGTTAGGTTTCGGCTTAGGCTTAGGGTTAGTGTTAGGGTTAGGGGTTAGGGTTAGTATTAGTGTTTGGGCTTTGGTTAGGGTTAGGTTTAGGGATAGGGGTAGGATTTGGTTTGGCTTAGAGTTATGGTTAGGTTTAGGGTTAGGGTTAGGGTTTGTGTTAGGATTAGGGTTAGGGCTAGGCGATAGCGATAGGGTTAGGGTTAGGGTTGGGTTTAGTGTTTGGGCTTGGATTAGGGTTAGTGTTAGGGTTAGGGTTAGGGTTAGGTTTAGTGTTAGGATTAGGGTTTGTGTTTCGGTTAGGGTTAGGGTTAGGGTTAGGGTTTGCGTTAGTGTTAGGGTTAAGGATAGGATTTAGGTTAGGGTTAGGGTTAGGGTTTGGGTTAGGATTTAGTTTTGGATTAGCATTAGGGTTAGGGTTAGTTTTAGGGCTTGGGTTAGGGTTAGGGTTAGAGTTAGGGCTTGGCTTTAGGTTAGGTTTAGGGTTTGGTTTAGGCTTAGGGTTAGGCTTAGGGTTAGGGTTAGGGTTAGGGTTTGGTCTTGGGTTTAGTTTCGGGTTAGGCTTTGGGCTTGAGTTAGGGTTAGGGTTAGGGTTCGGGTTAGGGCTTGGGTTAGGATTAGGTTTAGGGTTAGGATTAACGATAGGGTTAGGGTTTGGGCTTGGGTTAGATTAAGGTTGAGGCTTAGGGTTTGGGTTAGGGTTAGGTTAAGGGTTAGGGTTAGGATTTGAGTTAGAGTTAGTGTTAGGGATTGGGTTAGGGTTAGGGTTAGGGTAAGGGTTAGGGTTAGGGTTTGTGTTAGGTTTAGGATTAGGGTTAGGGTTAGGTTATTGTTAGGATTAGGGATTTGGTTAGGTTTAGGGTTAGGGTTTGGATTTCGGTTAGGGTTAGTGTTAGGGTTTCGGTTAGGTTTAGGGTTAGTGTTAGGGTTTAGGGTTTAGGGTTAGGGTACGGGTAAGGGTTAGGGTTATGGTTTGTTTTTGGGTTTGGGTTAGGTTTAAGGTTAGGGTCAGGGTTAGGAGTTAGGGAAAGGTTTAGGGTTAGGGTTAGGGTTAGGGCTCGGGTTAGGTTTCGAGTTAGGATTAGGGTTAGTTTTGAGGTTAGGGTTTAGGTTAGGGTTAGGGTTAGGGTTAGGGTTGGGGTTTGGGTTAGGTTTGGGGTTAGGTTTAGGGTTTCGGTTAGGGTTAGGGTTAGTGTTAGGGTTTAGGGTTTAGGGTTAGGGTACGGGTAAGGGTTAGGGTTATGGTTTCTTTTAGGGTTTGGGTTAGGTTTAAGGTTAGGGTCAGGGTTAGGGGTTAGGGAAAGGTTTAGGATTAGGGTTAGGGTTCGGGTTAGGGTTCGGGTTAGGATTAGGGTTAGTGTTAAGGTTAGGGTTTAGGTTAGGGTTAGGGTTAGGGTTAGGGTTTGGGTTAGGGTTAGGGTTAGGGTTCGGGTTAGGGTTCGGGTTAGGTTTAGTGTTAGTGTTACGGTTAGGGTTTGGGTTAGGGTTAGGGTTAGGGTTAGAGTTAGGGTTAGGTTTAGGATTAGGGATTTGTTTGAGGTAGGGTTAATGTTAGGGATAGGGATAGAGTTTAGGTTAGGGTTAGGGTTAGGGTTAGGGTTTGGGTTAGAGTAAGGTATCGGGTTAGGGTTTGGGTTAGGTTTAAGGTTAGGGTGAGGGTTTGGGTTAGGGTAAAGGTTAGGGTTAGGGTTAGGGTTAGGGTTTGGGTTAGGGTAGAGTTAGTGTTACGGTTAGGGTTTAGGGTACGGTTAGGTTTA
Organism: Eospalax fontanierii; assembly: GCA_035773235.1. NCBI lineage: Eukaryota > Metazoa > Chordata > Mammalia > Rodentia > Spalacidae > Eospalax > Eospalax fontanierii. Next base: position 4,832,304 of record CM069528.1, read on the forward strand.
GGGTTAATGTTAGGGTTTGTGTTAGGGTTACGGTTAGGGTTTTGGTTAGGGTTACGGTATGGTTTAGGGTTATGGTTAGGTTTAGGGTTATTGTTTGGGTTTGGGTTAGGGTTAGGTTTGGGGTTAGGGTTTGAGTTAGGGTTAGGGTTTGGTTTAGATTTAGGCTTAGGGTTAGGGTTTTGGTTTGGGTTACGTTTAGGTTTAGGGTTAGGGTTAGGGTTACGGTTAGGTTTTGCGTTTGGGTTAGATTAAGGTAGAGGGTTAGTGTTGGGTTAGGTTTAGGTTTAGGTTTAAGGTTAGGCTTCGTGTTAGTGTTATGGGTGGTTTAGGGTTAGGGTTAGGGGTACGGTTAAGGTTAGGGTTAAGGTTTGGGTTTGGGTTAGAGTTGGGTTTAGAGTTAGGGTTTGGTTTAGGGTTAGGTGTAGGGTTAGGTTTGGGGTTAGGGTTAGGTTAGGGTTAGGGTTAGTGTTAGGTTTATGATTAGGGTTAGGGTTAGGGTTAGCTTTTGGGTTAGGGTTAGAGTTAGGGTTAGGGTTAGGGTTTGGTTTGGGTTAGGGTTAGTGTTACGGATAGGGTAAGGGTTACGTTTTGTGTTAGGATTAGGTTTAGGGTTAGGGTTAGAGGTTGGTTGAGGTTTAGGTTTAGGGTTAGGATGAGAGTTAGGGTTTGGTTTGGGTTAGGTTAGTGTTAGGGTTAGGGATAGGGTTTGGGTTAGGATTATGGTTAGGGTTAGGGTTTAGGTTCGGGTTCGGGTTAGGGTTAGGTTTATGGTTAGGGTCAGGGCTTGGGTTAGGATTAGGGTTAGGGTTAGGATTAAGGTGAGGGTTAGGGTTTGGGTTTGAGTTAGAGTAAGGTTGAGGCTTAGTGTTTGGGTTAGGGTTAGATTTAGGGTTAGAGTTTGGATTAGGGTTAGGGTTAGGGTTAGGATTAGGATTAGAGTTAGGGTTAAGGTTAGGGTTAGGGTTAGGGTTAGGGTTAGGGGTTAGGGGTTAGCCTTATGGTTAGGGTAAGGGTTATGTTTAGGGTTTGGGTTTGGTTCAGGTTTAGGTTTAGGGTTAGGGTTTGGGTTTGGGTTAGGGTTATGGTTAGGATTATGGTTAGGGTTAGGGTTAGGGTTTGGTTTGGGTTAGGGTTAGCGTTAGGGTTATGGTTAGGTTTAGGGTTTGGGTTTTGTTTAGGATTAGGATTAGGGTTAGGGTTAGGGTAAGTGTTAGGGTTAGGGTTTGGGTTAGTGTTAGGGTTTGGGATAGGATTAGGGGTAGGGTAAGGGTTAGGTTTAGGGTTTGTGTGAGGGTTAGGGTTAGGGTTAGGGTTAGTGTTAGGATTAGAGTTTGTGTTAGGTTTAGGATTAGGGTTAGGGTTAGGGTTAGGGTTAGTGTTTGGTTTAGGGTTAGGGTTAGGGTTTGCTTTGGTTTAGGGTTAGTGTTAGGGTTAGTATAAGGGTTAGCTTTAGGGTTAGGTTTAGGTTTAGGGTTAGGGTTAGGGTTAGGGTTAGGGTTAGGGTTAGTTAGGGTTAGGGTTAGGGTTAGGTTTAGGGTTAGGGTTACGGGTAAGGTTAGGGTTAGTTATAGGGCTTGGGTTAGGGTTAGGGTTAGGGTTAGGGCTTGGGTTTAGGTTAGGTTTAGGTTTTGGGTTAGGCTTAGGGTTAGGGTTTGGGTTTGGGTTAGGTTTAGGGTTAGGGTTAGGGTTAGGGTTAGGGTTTGGATTTGGGTTAGAGTAAGGTATAGGGTTAGGGTTTGGGTTAGGTTTAGTGTTAGGGTTAGGTTTTGGGTTAGGGTTTGGGTTAGGGTTAAGGTTAGGGTTAGGGTTAGGGGTTAGGGTTAGGGTTAAGGTTTGGGTTAGGGTTAGGGTTAGCGTTAGGGTTAGGGTTTGGGTTAGGGTTAGGGTTAGGGTTAGGGTTAGGTTTAGGGTTAGTGTTTGGGCTTGGGTTATGGTTATGGTTAGGGTTAGGATTAGGGTTAGGCTTAGGGTTAGGTTTTTGGTTAGGGTTAGTGTTAGGGTTTGCGTTTGAGTTAGGGATAGGGTTAGGATTAGGGTTAGGGTTAGGCGATAGGGATAGGGTTAGGGTTAGTGTTTGGGTTAGGGTTAGGGTTAGGTTTAGGGTTAGGGTTAGGGTTTGGTTTGGTTTAGGGTTAGTGTTAGGCTTAGGGAAAGGGTTAGGGTTAGGGCTTGTTTAGGGTTAGGGTTTGGGTTAGGATTAAGGTTAGGGTTAAGGTTTAGGTTTGGGTTAAAGTTAGGTTTAGAGTTGGGGTTTGGTTTAGGGTTAGGTTTAGGGGTAGGGTTGGGGTTAGGAATAGGGTTAGGGTTAGGTTTAAGATTAGGGTTAGGTTTAGGTTTAGGTTTTGGATTAGGGTTAGGGTTAGGGTTAGGGTTAGAGTTTGGTTTGGGTTAGGGTTAATGTTAAGGATACGATAAGGGTTAGGTTTGGGGTTAGGGTTTGGTTTATGGTTACTGTTAGAGGTTGATTTAGGGTTAGGGTAGTGTTAGGGTTAGGGATAGGGATTGGTTTGGGGTAGGGTTAATGTTAGGGTTAGGGATAGAGTTTCGGTTAGGGTTAGGGTTAGGGTTAGGGTTAGGGTTTAGGTTTGGGTTTGGTTTAAGGTTTGGGTTGGGGTTTGTGTTAGGGTTAAGGTTAGGGTTAGGGTAAGGGGTTAGGGTTAGGGTTAGGGTTAGGGTTTGTGTTACGGTTTGCGTTAGGGTTAGGGTTAGTGTTATGGTTAGGGTTTAGGGTAGGGTTAGGTTTAGGGTTAGGTTTAGGGGTAGGGTTTGTATTAGGGTTACGGTTAGGGTTATGGTTAGGGTTAGGCTTTGGGTTAGGGTCATGGTTAGGTTTAGGGTTAGTGTTTGGGCTTGGGTTAGGGTTAGGTTTAGCGTTAGATTTAGAGTTAGGGTTAGGGTTTGGCTTAGGGGTAGGGTTAGGGTTAGGGCTAGGCGATAGTGGTAGCCTTAGGGTTAGGGTTAGGTTTAGGGTTTGGGCTGGGGTTAGGGTTAGTGTTAGGTTTAGTATTAGGGTTAGGTTTAGAGGTAGGATTAGGATTTGGGTTTGGTTAGGGTTAGGGTTAGGGTTAGGGTTTGCGTTAGGGTTAGGGTTTGGGATACGTGTAGGGATAGGGTAAGGGTTAGGGTTAGGGTTTGTGTTAGGGTTAGGGTTAGGATTAGGGTTAGTGTTAGGATTAGGGTTTGTGTTAGGTTTAGGGTTAGGGTTACGGTTAGGGTTTCGTTTTCGGTTTGGGTTAGGGTTAGGGTTAGTGTTTGGTTTAGGGTAAGGGTTAGGGTTAGGCTTAGGGTTAGGGTTAGGGTAAGTGTTAGGGTTAGGGTTTGGATTAGGGTTAGGGTTAGCTTTAGGCTTAGTGTTAGGGTTTGGTTTGGTTTAGGGTTAGTGTTAGGGTTAGGGTAAGTGTTAGGGTTAGGGTTAGGGTTAGGGTTAGGGTTAGGGTTTGGGTTAGGTTTAGCTTTAGGGTTAGGTTTAGGGTTAGGGTTATGGTTAGTTTTAGTGCTTGGGTTATGGTTAGGGTCAGGGTTAGGGATTGGGTTTAGGTTAGGTTTAGGGTTTGGTTTAGGCTTAGGGTTAATGTTTGGGTTTGGGTTAGGTTTAGGTTTAGGGTTAGGGTTAGGGTTTGGGTTTGGGTTAGAGTAAGGTATCTGGTTAGGGTTTGGGTTAGGTTTAAGGTTAGGGTTAGGGTTAGGGCTTAGGGTTAGGGTAAGAGTTACGGTTAGGTTTAGGGTTAGTTTTACGGTTAGGATTTGGGGTAGGGTTAGGGTTTGGTTTAGGGTTAGGGTTAGGGTTAGGGTTAGGATTTGGGTTAGGGTCAGGCTTAGGGTTAGGGTTAGGGTTAGTGTTTGGGTTAGGGTTATGGTTATGGTTAGCGTTAGGATTAGGGTTAGGGTTAGGGTTAGGTTTTTGGTTAGGGTTAGTGTTAGGGTTTGCGTTTGAGTTAGGGATAGGGTTAGGGTAAGGGCTGGGGTTAGTGTTTTGGTTAAGGTTAGGGTATGGGTTTGGGTTAGAGTTAGGTTTATAGTTGGGGTTTGGTTAGGGTTAGGTTTAGTCTTAGTGTTGGGGATAGGGTTAGGGTTAGGGTTAGGGTTAGGTTTAGGATTAGGGTTAGGTTTAGGTTTAGGTTTTGGGTTAGGGTTAGGGTTAGGGTTAGGGTTAGGGTTTGGTTTGTGTTAGGGTTAACGTTACGGATAGGGTAACGGTTAGATTTGGGGTTAGGGTTAGGTTTAGGGTTACTGTTTGAGGTTGGTTTAGCGTTAGGGTTAGGGTTAGGGTTAGGGTTAGGGATTGGTTTGGGGTAGGGTTAGTGTTAGGGTTAGGGATAGAGTTTAGTTTAGGATTAGTGTTACGGTTAGGGTTAGGGTTTAGGTTTGGTTTAGGGCTTGTGTTTGGGTTAGGGTTAGGGTTTAGGTTTGAGTTAGGATTAGGGTTAGGGTTAGTTTTAGGGCTTGGGTTAGGGTTAGGGTTAGGGTTAGGGCTTGTGTTTAGGTTAGGTTTAAGGTTTGGGTTAGGCTTAGGTTTAGGGCTTGTGTTTGGGTTAGGGTTAGCTTTAGGGTTAGGGTTAGGGTTAGGGTTAGGTTTAGTTTTAGTGCTTGGGTTACGGTTAGGGTTAGGGTTAGGTATTGGGTTTAGGTTAGGTTTTGGGTTTGGGTTAGGCTTAGGGTTAGTGTTTGGGTTTGGGTTATGTTTAGGTTAAGGTTTAGGGTTAGGGTTAGGCTTAGGGTTTGGGTTTGGGTTAGAGTAAGGTACCGGGTTAGGGTTTGGGTTAGGTTTAAGTTTAGGGTTAGGATTTGGGTTAGGGTTTGGGTTAGCGTTAAGGTTAGTGTTAGGGTTAGGGGTTAGGGTTAGGGTTAGGCTTAGGGTTAGGGTTAGGGTTAGTGTTACGGTTAGGATTTGGGGTAGGGTTAGGTTTAGTGGTAGGGTTAGCGTTAGGGTTTGTGTTAGGGTTAGGGTTAGGGTTAGTGTTAGGGTTAGGTTTTGGGTTAGGTTTAGGGTTAGCTTTAGGGTTAATGTTTGGGCTTGGGTTAGGGTTAGGTTTAGGGTTAGTGTTAGAGTTAGGGTTAGGGTTTGGCTTAGGGTTAGGGTTAGGGTTAGGGCTAAGTGATAGGGATAACGTTAGGGGTTGGGTTGGGGTTAGTGTTTAGGCTTGGGTTAGGGTTAGTGTTAGGGTTAGGATTAGGGTTAGGTTTAGTGTTAGGATTATGGTTTGGGTTTCGGTTAGGGTTAGGGTTTAGGTTAGGGTTAGGGTTAGGTTTTGGTTAGGATTTAGGTTTGGATTAGGGTTAAGGTTAGGGTTAATTTTAGGTCTTGGGTTAGGGTTAGGGTTAGAGTTAGGGCTTGGGTGTAGGTTAGGTTGAGGGTTTGGGTTAGGCATAGGGTTAGGTTTCGGCTTAGGGTTAGGGTTAGTGTTAGGGTTAGGGGTTAGGGTTAGTATTAGTGTTTGGGCTTTGGTTAGGGTTAGGTTTAGGGATAGGGGTAGGATTTGGTTAGGCTTAGGGTTATGGTTAGGTCTAGGGTTAGGGCTAGGGTTTGTGTTAGGATTAGGGTTAGGGCTAGGCGATAGCGATAGGGTTAGGGTTAGGGTTGGGTTTAGTGTTTGGGCTTGGATTAGGGTTAGTGTTAGGGTTAGGATTAGGGTTAGGTTTAGTGTTAGGATTATGGTTTGGGTTTCGGTTAGGGTTAGGGTTAGGGTTAGGGTTTGCGTTAGTGTTAGGGTTAAGGATAGGGTTTAGGTTAGGGTTAGGATTAGGGTTTGGGTTAGGATTTAGTTTTGGATTAGAGTTAGGGTTAGGGTTAGTTTTAGGGCTTGGGTTAGGGTTAGGGTTAGAGTTAGGGCTTGGCTTTAGGTTAGGTTTAGGGTTTTAGTTAGGCTTAGGGTTAGGGTTCGGGTTAGTGTTAGGATTAGGGTTTGGGTTAGGGTTATGGTTAGGGTTAGGGTTAGGGTTAGGGTTAGGGTTAGTTAGGGTTAGGGTTAGGGTTAGGTTTAGGGTTAGGGTTACGGGTAAGGTTAGGGTTAGTTATAGGGCTTGGGTTAGGGTTAGGGTTAGGGTTAGGGCTTGGGTTTAGGTTAGGTTTAGGTTTTGGGTTAGGCTTAGGGTTAGGGTTTGGGTTTGGGTTAGGTTTAGGGTTAGGGTTAGGGTTAGGGTTAGGGTTTGGATTTGGGTTAGAGTAAGGTATAGGGTTAGGGTTTGGGTTAGGTTTAGTGTTAGGGTTAGGGTTTGGGTTAGGGTTTGGGTTAGGGTTAAGGTTAGGGTTAGGGTTAGGGGTTAGGGTTAGGGTTAAGGTTTGGGTTAGGGTTAGGGTTAGCGTTAGGGTTAGGGTTTGGGTTAGGGTTAGGGTTAGGGTTAGGGTTAGGTTTAGGGTTAGTGTTTGGGCTTGGGTTATGGTTATGGTTAGGGTTAGGATTAGGGTTAGGCTTAGGGTTAGGTTTTTGGTTAGGGTTAGTGTTAGGGTTTGCGTTTGATTTAGGGATAGGGTTAGGATTAGGGTTAGGGTTAGGCGATAGGGATAGGGTTAGGGTTAGTGTTTGGGTTAGGGTTAGGGTTAGGTTTAGGGTTAGGGTTAGGGTTTGGTTTGGTTTAGGGTTAGTGTTAGGCTTAGGGAAAGGGTTAGGGTTAGGGCTTGTTTAGGGTTAGGGTTTGGGTTAGGATTAAGGTTAGGGTTAAGGTTTAGGTTTGGGTTAAAGTTAGGTTTAGAGTTGGGGTTTGGTTTAGGGTTAGGTTTAGGGGTAGGGTTGGGGTTAGGAATAGGGTTAGGGTTAGGTTTAAGATTAGGGTTAGGTTTAGGTTTAGGTTTTGGATTAGGGTTGGGGTTAGGGTTAGGGTTAGAGTTTGGTTTGGGTTAGGGTTAATGTTAAGGATACGATAAGGGTTAGGTTTGGGGTTAGGGTTTGGTTTATGGTTACTGTTAGAGGTTGATTTAGGGTTAGGGTAGTGTTAGGGTTAGGGATAGGGATTGGTTTGGGGTAGGGTTAATGTTAGGGTTAGGGATAGAGTTTCGGTTAGGGTTAGGGTTAGGGTTAGGGTTAGGGTTTAGGTTTGGGTTAGGTTTAAGGTTAGGGTTAGGGTTTGTGTTAGGGTTAAGGTTAGGGTTAGGGTAAGGGGTTAGGGTTAGGGTTAGGGTTAGGGTTTGTGTTACGGTTTGCGTTAGGGTTAGGGTTAGTGTTATGGTTAGGGTTTAGGGTAGGGTTAGGTTTAGGGTTAGGGTTTGTATTAGGGTTACGGTTAGGGTTATGGTTAGGGTTAGGCTTTGGGTTAGGGTCATGGTTAGGTTTAGGGTTAGTGTTTGGGCTTGGGTTAGGGTTAGGTTTAGCGTTAGATTTAGAGTTAGGGTTAGGGTTTGGCTTAGGGGTAGGGTTAGGGTTAGGGCTAGGCGATAGTGGTAGCCTTAGGGTTAGGGTTAGGTTTAGGGTTTGGGCTGGGGTTAGGGTTAGTGTTAGGTTTAGTATTAGGGTTAGGTTTAGAGGTAGGATTAGGATTTGGGTTTGGTTAGGGTTAGGGTTAGGGTTAGGGTTTGGGTTAGTGTTAGGGTTTGGGATACGTTTAGGGGTAGGGTAAGGGTTAGGGTTAGGGTTTGTGTTAGGGTTAGGGTTAGGATTAGGGTTAGTGTTAGGATTAGGGTTTGTGTTAGGTTTAGGGTTAGGGTTACGGTTAGGGTTTCGTTTTCGGTTTGGGTTAGGGTTAGGGTTAGTGTTTGGTTTAGGGTTAGGGTTAGGGTTAGGCTTAGGGTTAGGGTTAGGGTAAGTGTTAGGGTTAGGGTTTGGATTAGGGTTAGGGTTAGCTTTAGGCTTAGTGTTAGGGTTTGGTTTGGTTTAGGGTTAGTGTTAGGGTTAGGGTAAGTGTTAGGGTTAGGGTTAGGGTTAGGGTTAGGGTTAGGGTTTGGGTTAGGTTTAGCTTTAGGGTTAGGTTTAGGGTTAGGGTTATGGTTAGTTTTAGTGCTTGGGTTAGGGTTAGGGTCAGGGTTAGGGATTGGGTTTAGGTTAGGTTTAGGGTTTGGTTTAGGCTTAGGGTTAATGTTTGGGTTTGGGTTAGGTTTAGGTTTAGGGTTAGGGTTAGGGTTTGGGTTTGGGTTAGAGTAAGGTATCTGGTTAGGGTTTGGGTTAGGTTTAAGGTTAGGGTTAGGGTTAGGGCATAGGGTTAGGGTAAGAGTTACGGTTAGGTTTAGGGTTAGTTTTACGGTTAGGATTTGGGGTAGGGTTAGGGTTTGGTTTAGGGTTAGGGTTAGGGTTAGGGTTAGGATTTGGGGAAGGTTCAGGATTAGGGTTAGGGATAGGGTTAGTGTTTGGGTTGGGGTTATGGTTATGGTAAGCGTTAGGATTAGGGTTAGGGTTAGGGTTAGGTTTTTGCTTAGGGATAGTGTTAGCGTTTCCGTTTGAGTTAGGGATAGGGTTAGGGTAAGGGCTGGGGTTAGTGTTTTGGTTAAGGTTAGGGTATGGGTTTGGGTTAGAGTTAGGTTTATAGTTGGGGTTTGGTTAGGGTTAGGTTTAGTCTTAGTGTTGGGGATAGGGTTAGGGGTAGGGTTAGGGTTAGGTTTAGGATTAGGGTTAGGTTTAGGTTTAGGTTTTGGGTTAGGGTTAGGGTTAGGGTTAGGGTTAGGGTTTGGTTTGTGTTAGGGTTAACGTTACGGATAGGGTAACGGTTAGATTTGGGGTTAGGGTTAGGTTTAGGGTTACTGTTTGAGGTTGGTTTAGCGTTAGGGTTAGGGTTAGGGTTAGGGTTAGGGATTGGTTTGGGGTAGGGTTAGTGGTAGGGTTAGGGATAGAGTTTAGTTTAGGATTAGTGTTACGGTTAGGGTTAGGGTTTAGGTTTGGTTTAGGGCTTGTGTTTGGGTCAGGGTTAGGGTTTAGGTTTGAGTTACGATCAGGGTTAGGGTTAGTTTTAGGGCTTGGGTTAGGGTTAGGGTTAGGGTTAGGGCTTGTGTTTAGGTTAGGTTTAAGGTTTGGGTTAGGCTTAGGTTTAGGGCTTGTGTTTGGGTTAGGGTTAGCTTTAGGGTTAGGGTTAGGGTTAGGGTTAGGTTTAGTTTTAGTGCTTGGGTTACGGTTAGGGTTAGGGTTAGGTATTGGGTTTAGGTTAGGTTTTGGGTTTGGGTTAGGCTTAGGGTTAGTGTTTGGGTTTGGGTTATGTTTAGGTTAAGGTTTAGGGTTAGGGTTAGGGTTAGGGTTTGGGTTTGGGTTAGAGTAAGGTACCGGGTTAGGGTTTGGGTTAGGTTTAAGTTTAGGGTTAGGATTTGGGTTAGGGTTTGGGTTAGCGTTAAGGTTAGTGTTAGGGTTAGGGGTTAGGGTTAGGGTTAGGCTTAGGGTTAGGGTTAGGGTTAGTGTTACGGTTAGGATTTGGGGTAGGGTTAGGTTTAGTGGTAGGGTTAGCGTTAGGGTTTGTGTTAGGGTTAGGGTTAGGGTTAGTGTTAGGGTTAGGTTTTGGGTTAGGTTTAGGGTTAGCTTTAGGGTTAATGTTTGGGCTTGGGTTAGGGTTAGGTTTAGGGTTAGTGTTAGAGTTAGGGTTAGGGTTTGGCTTAGGGTTAGGGTTAGGGTTAGGGCTAAGTGATAGGGATAACGTTAGGGGTTGGGTTGGGGTTAGTGTTTAGGCTTGGGTTAGGGTTAGTGTTAGGGTTAGGATTAGGGTTAGGTTTAGTGTTAGGATTAGGGTTTGGGTTTCGGTTAGGGTTAGGGTTTAGGTTAGGGTTAGGGTTAGGTTTTGGTTAGGATTTAGGTTTGGATTAGGGTTAGGGTTAGGGTTAATTTTAGGTCTTGGGTTAGGGTTAGGGTTAGAGTTAGGGCTTGGGTGTAGGTTAGGTTGAGGGTTTGGGTTAGGCATAGGGTTAGGTTTCGGCTTAGGGTTAGGGTTAGTGTTAGGGTTAGGGGTTAGGGTTAGTATTAGTGTTTGGGCTTTGGTTAGGGTTAGGTTTAGGGATAGGGGTAGGATTTGGTTTGGCTTAGGGTTATGGTTAGGTTTAGGGTTAGGGTTAGGGTTTGTGTTAGGATTAGGGTTATGGCTAGGCGATAGCGATAGGGTTAGGGTTAGGGTTGGGTTTAGTGTTTGGGCTTGGATTAGGGTTAGTGTTAGGGTTAGGATTAGGGTTAGGTTTAGTGTTAGGATTATGGTTTGGGTTTCGGTTAGGGTTAGGGTTAGGGTTAGGGTTTGCGTTAGTGTTAGGGTTAAGGATAGGGTTTAGGTTAGGGTTAGGATTAGGGTTTGGGTTAGGATTTAGTTTTGGATTAGAGTTAGGGTTAGGGTTAGTTTTAGGGCTTGGGTTAGGGTTAGGGTTAGAGTTAGGGCTTGGGTTTAGGTTAGGTTTAGGGTTTTAGTTAGGCTTAGGGTTAGGGTTCGGGTTAGTGTTAGGATTAGGGTTTGGGTTAGGGTTAGGGTTAGGGTTAGGGTTAGGGTTTGGGTTTGGTCTTGGGTTTAGTTTCGGATTAGGCTTTGGGCTTGAGTTAGGGTTAGGATTAGGGTTAGGGTTAGGGCTTGGGTTAGGATTAGGGTTAGGGTTAGGATTAACGATAGGGTTAGGGTTTGGGCTTGGGTTAGATTAAGGTTGAGGCTTAGGGTTTGGGTTAGTGTTAGGTTAAGGTTTAGGGTTAGGATTTGAGTTAGAGTTAGTGTTAGGGATTGGGTTAGGGTTAGGGTTAGGGTAAGGGCTAGGGTTAGGGTTTGTGTTAGGTTTAGGATTAGGGTTAGGGGTAGGTTATTGTTAGGATTAGGGATTTGGTTAGGTTTAGGGTTAGGGTTAGGGTTAGGGTTTAGGGTTAGGGTTTAGATTTCGGTTAGGGTTAGTGTTAGGGTTTCGGTTAGGGTTAGGGTTAGTGTTAGGTTTTAGGGTTTAGGGTTAGGGTACGGGTAAGGGTTAGGGTTATGGTTTGTTTTAGGGTTTGGGTTAGGTTTAAGGTTAGGGTCAGGGTTAGGGGTTAGGGGAAGGTTTAGGGTTAAGGTTAGGGTTCGGGTTAGGATTAGGGTTAGTTTTGAGGTTAGGGTTTAGGTTAGGGTTAGGGTTAGGGTTAGGGTTAGGGTTAGGGTTAGGGTTTGGGTTAGGGTTAGGGTTAGGGTTAGGGTTAGTGTTAGGGTTTACGGTTTAGGGTTAGGGTACGGGTAAGGGTTAGGGTTATGGTTTCTTTTAGGGTTTGGGTTAGGTTTAAGGTTAGGGTCAGGGTTAGGGGTTAGGGAAAAGTTTAGGGTTAGGGTTAGTGTTCGGGTTAGGCTTAGGGTTAGTGTTAAGGTTAGGGTTTAGGTTAGGTTTAGGGTTAGGGTTAGGGTTAGGGTTAGGGTTTGGGTTAGGGTTAGGGTTAGGGTTCGGGTTAGAGTTCGGGTTAGGTTTAGTGTTAGTGTTACTGTTAGGGTTTGGGTTAGGGTTAGGGTTAGGGTTAGAGTTAGGGTTAGGTTTAGGGTTAGGGATTTGTTTGGGGTAGGGTTAATGTTAGGGTTAGGGATAGAGTTTAGGTTAGGGTTAGGGTTAGGGTTAGGGTTTGGGTTAGAGTAAGGTATCGGGTTAGGGTTTGGGTAAGGTTAAAGGTTAGGGTGAGGGTTTGGGTTAGGGTAAAGGTTAGGTTTAGGGTTAGGGTTAGGGTTTGGGTTAGGGTTAGGGTTAGTGTTACGGTTAGGGTTTAGGGTACGGTTAGGTTTAGAGTTAATGTTAGGGTTTGTGTTAGGGTTACGGTTAGGGTTTTGGTTAGGGTTATGGTATGGTTTAGGGTTATGGTTAGGTTTAGGGTTATTGTTTGGGTTTGGGTTAGGGTTAGGTTTGGGGTTAGGGTTTGAGTTAGGGTTAGGGTTTGGTTTAGGATTAGGCTTAGGGTTAGGGTTTTGGTTTGGGTTACGTTTAGGTTTAGGGTTAGGGTTAGGTTTTGCGTTTGGGTTAGATTAAGGTAGAGGGTTAGTGTTGGGTTAGGTTTAGGTTTAGGTTTAGGGTTAGGCTTCGTGTTAGTGTTATGGGTGGTTTAGGGTTAGGGTTAGGGTTACGGTTAAGGTTAGGGTTAAGGTTTGGGTTTGGGTTAGAGTTGGGTTTAGAGTTAGGGTTTGGTTTAGGGTTAGGTGTAGGGTTAGGTTTGGGGTTAGGGTTAGGTTAGGGTTAGGGTTAGTGTTAGGTTTATGATTAGGGTTAGGGTTAGGGTTAGGTTTTGGGTTAGGGTTAGAGTTAGGGTTAGGGTTAGGGTTTGGTTTGGGTTAGGGTTAGTGTTACGGATAGGGTAAGGGTTACGTTTTGTGTTAGGAATAGGTTTAGGGTTAGGGTTAGAGGTTGGTTGAGGTTTAGGTTTAGGGTTAGGATGAGAGTTAGGGTTTGGTTTGGGTTAGGTTAGTGTTAGGGTTAGGGATAGGGTTTGGGTTAGGATTATGGTTAGGGTTAGGGTTTAGGTTCGGGTTCGGGTTAGGGTTAGGTTTATGGTTAGGGTCAGGGCTTGGGTTAGGATTAGGGTTAGGGTTAGGATTAAGGTGAGGGTTAGGGTTTGGGTTTGAGTTAGAGTAAGGTTGAGGCTTAGTGTTTGGGTTAGTGTTAGATTTAGGGTTAGAGTTTGGGTTAGGGTTAGGGTTAGGGTTAGGATAAGATTAGAGTTAGGGTTAAGGTTAGGGTTAGGGTTAGGGTTAGGGTTAGGGTTAGGGGTTAGGGGTTAGCCTTATGGTTAGGGTAAGGGTTTTGTTTAGGGTTTGGGTTTGGTTCAGGTTTAGGTTTTAGGGTTAGTGTTTGGGTTTGGGTTAGGTTTATGGTTAGGATTACGGT
>CM069528.1:4847500-4867500 GCA_035773235.1 Eospalax fontanierii
GGTTAGGGTTAGGGTTAGGGTTTAGGTTTGGTTTAGGGTTAGGGTTAGGGTTAGTTTTAGGGCTTGGGTTAGTGTTAAGGTTAGGGTTAGGGCTTGGGTTTAGGTTAGGTTTAAGATTTGGGCTAGGCTTAGCTTTAGGGTTTGTGTTTGGGTTAGGTTTAGCTTTGGGGTTAGCGTTAGGGTTAGGGTTAGGTTTAGTTTTAGGGCTTGGGTTAGGGTTAGGGATAGGATTAGGGATTGGGTTTAGGTTAGGTTTAGGGTTTGGGTTAGGCTTAGGGACAGGGTTTGCGTTTGAGTTAGGTTTAGGCTTAGGTTTAGGGTTAGGGTTAGAGTTAGGGTTAGGGTTTGGGTTTGTGTTAGAGTAAGGTATCGGGTTAGGGTTTGGGTTAGGTTTAAGGTTAGGGTTAGGGTTTGTGTTAGGGTTAGGGTTAGTGTTACAGTTAGGGTTTAGGGTAGGGTTAGGTTTAGGGTTAGGGTTAGGGTTAGGGTTTGTGTTAGAGTTACGGTTATGGTTATGGTTATGGTTATGATTTGGGTTAGTGTTAGAGTTAGGTTTAGGGTTATTGTTTGGGCTTGGTTTAGGGTTAGGTTTAGGGGTAGGGTTAGAGTTAGGGTTAGTGTTTGGCTTAGGGTTAGGGTTAGGGTTAGGGTTAGGGTTAGGGCTAGGTGATAGGGATAAGGTTAGGGTTAGGGTTAGGTTTAGTGTTTGGGCTTGGGATAGGGTTAGTGTTAGGGTTAGTATTAGGGTTAGGTTTAGTGTTAGGATTAGGGTTTGGCTTTCGGTTAGGGTTAGGGTTAGGGTTAGGGTTTGGGTTAGTGTTAGGGTTTGGGATACGGTTAGGGTTAGTGTAAGGGTTAGGGTTAGGGTTTGTGTTAGGGTTAGGGTTAGGGTTAGGGTTTGGGTTTCGGTTAGGGTTAGGGTTAGGGTTAGGGTTTGGTTTAGGGTTAGGGTTAGGGTTAGGGTTAGGTTTAGGATTTGGGTTAGGGTCAGGGTTAAGGTAAGGGTTAGGGTTAGGGTTAGGGTTTGGGTTAGAGTTATGGTTATGGTTATGGTTAGGGTTAGGGTTACGGTTTGGGTTTGGGTTAGAGTAAGGTATAGGGTTAGGTTTGGGTTAGATTTAGTGTTAGGGTTAGGGTTTGGGTTAGGGTTAAGTTTAGGGTTAGGGTTAGGGTTAGGGTTTGGGTTAGGGTTAAAGTTAGGATTAGGGTTAGTGGTTAGGGTTAGGGTTAGGGTTAGGGGTTAAGGTAAGGGTTATGGTTTGTATTAGGGTTACGGTTATGGTTATGGTTATGGTTAGGGTTTAGGGTTAGGGTTAGGGTTAGGGTTAGGGTTAGGATTTGGGTTACGGTCAGGGTTAGGGTTAGGGTTAGTGTTAGGGTTTGGGTTAGGGTTATGGTTATGGATTGGGTTACAATTAGGGTTAGAGTTAGGGTTAGGGTTTGGGTTAGGTTTAGTGTTAGGGTTTGGGTTTTAGTTAGGGTTAGGGTTAGGGTTTGGTTTAGGGTTGGGTTTAGTGTTAATGTTAGGGTTAGGGTGTGGGTTTGGGTTCGGTTTAGGCTTAGGGTTAGGGTTCGGGTAAGTGTTAGGTTTAGGGCTTTGGTAAGGGTTAGGGTTAGGGTTACGGTTAAGGTTAGGGTTAAGGTTTGGGTTTGGGTTAGAGTTGGGTTTAGAGTTAGGGTTTGGTTTAGGGTTAGTTGTAGGGTTAGGTTTGGGGTTAGGGTTAGGTTAGGGTTAGGGTTAGTGTTAGGTTTATGATTAGGGTTAGGGTTAGGGTTAGGTTTTGGGTTAGGGTTAGAGTTAGGGTTAGGGTTAGGGTTTGGTTTGGGTTAGGGTTAGTGTTACGGATAGGGTAAGGGTTACGTTTTGTGTTAGGAATAGGTTTAGGGTCAGGGTTAGAGGTTCGTTGAGGTTTAGGTTTAGGGTTAGGATGACAGTTAGGGTTTGGTTTGGGTTAGGTTAGTGTTAGGGTTAGGGATAGGGTTTGGGTTAGGGTTATGGTTACGGTTAGGGTTTGGGTTTGGGTTAGAGTAAGGTATCGGGTTAGGGTTTGGGTTAGGTTTAAGGTTAGGGTTAGGGTTTGGGTTAGGGTTAAGTTTAGGGTTAGGGTTAGGGGTTAGGATTAGGGTTAGGGTTAGGGTTAGGGTTTGGGTTAGGGTTAGGGTTAGTGTTACGGTTAGGGTTTAGTGTACGGTTAGGTTTAGGGTTATTGTTTGGGCTTGGGTTAAGGTTAGATTTGGGGTTAGGGTTAGAGTTAGGGTTAGGGTTTGGCTTAGGGTTTGGCTTAGGGTTAGGGTTAGGGCTAGGCGATAGGGATAGGGTTATGGTTAGGGTTAGGGTTAGGGTTAGGGTTTGGGCTTGGGATAGGGTTAGTGTTAGGGTTAGTATTAGGGTTAGGTTTAGTGTTAGGATTAGGGTTTGGGTTTCGGTTAGGATTATGTTTACGATTAGGGTTTGGGTTAGTGTTAGGGTTTAGGGTTTAGGGTTAGGGTTCGGGTAAAGGTTAGGGTTATGGTTTGTTTTAGGGTTTGGGTTAGGGTTAAGGTTAGGGTCAGGGTTAGGGGTTAGGGTAAGGTTTAGGGTTAGCTTTAGGGTTAGGGTTCGGGTTAGGTTTAGGGTTAGTGATACGGTTAGGGTTTATGTTAGGGTTAGGGTTAGGGTTAGGGTTTGGGTTAGCGTTAGGGTTAGGGTTCGGGTTAGGGTTCGGGTTAGGTTTAGGGTTAGTGTTACGGTTAGGGTTTGGGTTAGGGTTAGGGTTAGGGTTAGAGTTAGGGTTAGGGTTAGGGTTAGGGATTTATTTGGGGTAGGGTTAATGTTAGGGTTAGGGATAGAGTATAGGTTAGGGTTAGGGTTAGGGTTAGGGTTAGGGTTATGGTTTGGGTTAGAGTAAGGTATCGGGTTAGGGTTTGGGTTAGGTTTAAGCTTACGGTTAGGGTTTGGGTTAGGGTTTGGTTTAGGGTTAAGTTTAGGGTTAGGGTTAGGGGTTAGGGTTAGGGTTAGGGTTTGGGTTAGGGTTAGGGTTAGTATTACGGTTAGGGTTTAGGGTACGGTTAGGTTTAGGGTTATTGTTTGGGCTTGGGTTAGGGTTAGGTTTGGGGTTAGGGTTAGAGTTAGGGTTAGGGTTTGGCTTAGGGTTAGGGTTAGGGTTAGGGTTAGGGTTAGGGCTAGGCGATAGGGATAGGGTTAGGGTTAGGGTTAGGGTTAGGGTTAGGGTTTGAGCTTGGGAGAGGGTTAGTGTTAGGGTTAGTATTAGGGTTAGGTTTAGTGTTAGGATTAGGGTTTGGGTTTTGGTTAGGATTATGTTTAGGGTTAGGGTTTGGTTTAGTGTTAGGGTTTGGGATAGGGTTAGGGTTCGGGTAAGGGTTAGGGTTAGGGTTTGTGTTAGGGTTAGGGTTAGGTTTAGGGTTAGGGTTAGGTTTAGTGTTAGGATTAGGGTTTGTGTTAGGTTTAGGGTTAGGGTTAGGTTTAGGGTTTGGGTTTGGGTTAGGGTTAGGGTTAGGGTTAGTTTTTGGTTTAGTGTTAATGTTAGGGTTAGGGTTAGGTTAGGGTTAGGATTTAGTTTAGGGTCAGGGTTAGGGTTAGGGTTTGGGATAGGGTTATGGTTATGGTTAGGGTTAGGGTTAGGTTTAGGGGTAGGGTTAAGGTTAGGGTTAGGCTTAGGGTTTGGGTTTGAGTTAGGGTTAGGTTTAGGGTTAGGGTTGGGGTTAGTGTTAGGGTTAGGGTGTGGGTTTGGGTTAGGGTTAGGCTTCGGGTTAGGGTTAGTGTTAGGGTTTCGTTTAGGGTTAGTTTTAGGGTTCGGGTTAGGTTTAGGGTGTGGGTTTTGGTTAGGGTTAGGCTTAGGGTTACTGTTAGGGTAAGTGTTAGGGTCAGGGTTTTGTTTAGGGTTAGGGGTAGGGGTAGGTTTAGGGTTAGGGTTAGGGTTTGGTTTGGTTTAAGGTTAGTGTTAGTGTTAGGGGAAGGGTTAGGGTTAGGTTTAGGGTTAGGGGTGGTTTAGGGTTAGTGTTAGGGTTAGGATTAAAGTTAGGGTTAAGGATTAGGATTGGGTTAGTGTTAGGGTTAGGGTTGGGGTTATGGTTAGGGTTCGGGTTAGGGTTAGGATTAGGGTTCGGTTTAGATTTAGGTTTTGGGTTAGTGTTAGGGTTAGGGTTAGGGTTAGAGTTTGGATTGGGTTAGGGATAGAGTTAGGGTTTAGGTTTGGTTTAGGGTTAGGGTTAGGGTTAGTTTTAGGGCTTGGGTTAGTGTTAAGGTTAGGGTTAGGGCTTGGGTTTAGGTTAGGTTTAAGATTTGGGCTAGGCTTAGCTTTAGGGTTTGTGTTTGGGTTAGGTTTAGCTTTGGGGTTAGCGTTAGGGTTAGGGTTAGGTTTAGTTTTAGGGCTTGGGTTAGGGTTAGGGATAGGGTTAGGGATTGGGTTTAGGTTAGGCTTAGGGTTTGGGTTAGGCTTAGGGACAGGGTTTGCGTTTGAGTTAGGTTTAGGCTTAGGTTTAGGGTTAGGGTTAGAGTTAGGGTTAGGGTTTGGGTTTGGGTTAGAGTAAGGTATCGGGTTAGGGTTTGGGTTAGGTTTAAGGTTAGGGTTAGGGTTAGGGTTTGTGTTAGGGTTAGGGTTAGTGTTACAGTTAGGGTTTAGGGTAGGGTTAGGTTTAGGGTTAGGGTTAGGGTTAGGGTTTGTGTTAGAGTTACGGTTATGGTTATGGTTATGGTTATGATTTGGGTTAGTGTTAGAATTAGGTTTAGGGTTATTGTTTGGGCTTGGTTTAGGGTTAGGTTTAGGGGTAGTGTTAGAGTTAGGGTTAGTGTTTGGCTTAGGGTTAGGGTTAGCGTTAGGGTTAGGGTTAGGGCTAGGTGATAGGGATAAGGTTAGGGTTAGTGTTAGGTTTAGTGTTTGGGCTTGGGATAGGGTTAGTGTTAGGGTTAGTATTAGGGTTAGGTTTAGTGTTAGGATTAGGGTTTGGGTTTCGGTTAGGGTTAGGGTTAGGGTTTGGGTTAGTGTTAGGGTTTGGGATACGGTTAGGGTTAGTGTAAGGGTTAGGGTTAGGGTTTGTGTTAGGGTTAGGGTTAGGGTTAGGGTTTGGGTTTCGGTTAGGGTTAGGGTTAGGGTTAGGGTTTGGTTTAGGGTTAGGGTTAGGGTTAGGGTTAGGGTTAGGTTTAGGATTTGGGTTAGAGTCAGGGTTAAGGTTAGGGTTAGGGTTAGGGTTAGGGTTTGGGTTAGAGTTATGGTTATGGTTATGGTTAGGGTTAGGGTTACGGTTTGGGTTTGGGTTAGAGTAAGGTATAGGGTTAGGTTTGGGTTAGATTTAGTGTTAGGGTTAGGGTTTGGGTTAGGGTTAAGGTTAGGGTTAGGGTTAGGGTTAGGGTTTGGGTTAGGGTTAAAGTTAGGATTAGGGTCAGTGGTTAGGGTTAGGGTTAGGGTTAGGGGTTAAGGTAAGGGTTATGGTTTGTATTAGGGTTACGGTTATGGTTATGGTTATGGTTAGGGTTTAGGGTTAGGGTTAGGGTTAGGTTTAGGGTTAGGATTTGGGTTAAGGTCAGGGTTAGGGTTAGGGTTAGTGTTAGGGTTTGGGTTAGGGTTATGGTTATGGATTGGGTTACCATTAGGGTTAGGGTTAGGGTTAGGGTTTGGGTTAGGTTTAGTGTTAGGGTTTGGGTTTTAGTTAGGGTTAGGGTTAGGGTTTGGTTTAGGGTTGGGTTTAGTGTTAATGTTAGGGTTAGGGTGTGGGTTTGGGTTCGGTTTAGGCTTAGGGTTAGGGTTCGGGTAAGTGTTAGGTTTAGGGCTTTGGTAAGGGTTAGGCTTAGGGTTAGGTTTAGGGTTCGGGTTAGGTTTAGGGTGTGGGTTTTGGTTATGGTTAGGCTTAGGGTTAGGGTTAGGGTAAGTGTTAGGGTTAGGGTTTGGATTAGGGTTAGGGTTAGGGTTAGGCTTAGGGTTAGGTTTTGGTGTGGTTTAGGGTTAGTGTTAGGGTTAGGGTAAGGGTTAGGGTTAGGGTTAGGGTTAGGGTTAGGGTTTGTTTTAAGGTTAGTTTTAGGGCTTGGGTTAGGGTTAGGGTTAGGGTTAGGGATTGGGTTTAGGTTAGATTTAGGGTTTGGGTAGGCTTAGGGTTAGGGTTTGTGTTTGGGTTAGGTTTAGGTTTAGGGTTAGGGTTAGGGTTAGCGTTTGGGCTTGGGATAGGGTTAGTGTTAGGGTTAGTATTAGGGTTAGGTTTAGTGTTAGGATCAGTGTTTGGGCTTCGGTTAGGGTTAGGGTTAGGGTTAGGGTTAGGGTTTATGTTAGTGTTAGCGTTAGGGATAGGGTTTAGGTTAGGGTTAGGGTTAGGGTTTGGGCTAGGGTTAGGGTTAGGGTTTGGGTTTCGGTTAGGGTTAGGTTTAGGGTTAGGGTTTGGTTTAGGGTTAGGGTTAGGGTTAGGGTTACGGTTAGGATTTGGGTTAGGGTCAGGGTTAGCTTTAGGGTTCGGGTTAGGGTTTGGTTTAGGGTTACTGTTAGTGGTTGGTTTAGGGTTAGGGTCAGGGTTAGGGTTAGGGGTTGGGATTGGTTTGGGGTAGGGTTAGTGTTAGGGTTAGGGATAGAGTTTAGGTTAAGGTTAGGGTTACGGTTAGGGTTAAGGTTAGTGTTAGGATTAGGTTTTGTGTTAGGTTTAGGGTTAGGGTTAGGGTTAGTGTTTGGGTTTGGGTTAGGGTTAGGGTTAGGGTTAGGGTTAGGGTTAGGGTTAGGGATTGGTTTGGGGTAATGTTAGTGTTAGGGTTAGGGATAGAGTTTAGGTTAGGGTTAGTGTTACGGTTAGGGTTAGGGTTTAGGTTTGGTTTAGGGTTAGGGTTAGGGTTTGGATTAGGGTTTACGTTTGAGTTAGGGTTAGGGTTAGGGTTAGTTTTAGGGCTTGGGTTAGTGTTAGGGTTAGGGTTAGGGCTTGGGTTTAGGTTAGGTTTAAGGTTTGGGTTAGGCTTAGGTTTAGGGCTTGTGTTTGGGTTAGGGTTAGCTTTAGGGTTAGGGTTAGAGTTAGGGTTAGTGTTAGTTTTAGTGCTTGGGTTACGGTTAGGGTTAGGGTTAGGGATTGGGTTTAGGTTAGGTTTTGGGTTTGGGTTAGGCTTAGGGTTAGTGTTTGGGTTTGGGTTATGTTTAGGTTAAGGTTTAGGGTTAGGGTTAGGGTTAGGGTTTGGGTTTGGGTTAGAGTAAGGTACCGGGTTAGGGTTTGGGTTAGGTTTAAGTTTAGGGTTAGGATATGGGTTAGGGTTTGGGTTAGCGTTAAGGTTAGTGTTAGGGTTAGGGGTTAGGGTTAGGCTTAGGGTTAGGGTTAGGGTTAGTGTTACGGTTAGTATTTGGGGTAGGGTTAGGTTTAGTGGTAGGATTAGCGTTAGGGTTTGTGTTAGGGTTAGGTTTAGGGTTAGTGTTAGGGTTAGGTTTTGGGTTAGGTTTAGGGTTAGCTTTAGGGATAGTGTTTGGGCTTGGGTTAGGGTTAGGTTTAGGGTTAGTGTTAGAATTAGGGTTAGGTTTAGGGCTAAGTGATAGGGATAACGTTAGGGGTTGGGTTGGGGGTAGTGTTTAGGCTTGGGTTAGGGTTAGTGTTAGGGTTAGGATTAGGGTTAGGTTTAGTGTTAGGATTAGGGTTTGGGTTTCGGTTAGGGTTAGTGTTTAGGTTAGGGTTAGGGTTAGGTTTTGGTAAGGATTTAGGTTTGGATTAGGGTTAGGGTTAGGGTTAATTTTAGATCTTGGATTAGGGTTAGGGTTAGAGTTAGGGCTTGGGTGTAGGTTAGGTCGAGGGTTTGGGTTAGGCTTAGGGTTAGGTTTCGGCATAGGCTTAGGGTTAGTGTTAGGGTTAGGGGTTAGGGTTAGTATTAGTGTTTGGGCTTTGGTTAGGGTTAGGTTTAGGGATAGGGGTAGGTTTTGGTGTGGCTTAGGGTTATGGTTAGGTTTAGGGTTAGGTTTAGGGTGTGTGTTAGGATTAGGGTTACGGCTAGGCGATAGCGATAGGGTTAGTGTTAGGGTTGGGTTTAGTGTTTGGGCTTGGATAAGGGTTAGTGTTAGGGTTAGGATTAGGGTTAGGTTTAGTGTTAGGATTAGGGTTTGGGTTTCGGTTAGGGTTAGGGTTAGGGTTAGGGTTTGCGTTAGTGTTAGGGTTAAGGATAGGGTTTAGGTTAGGCTTAGGGTTAGGGTTTGGGTTAGGATTTAGTTTTGGATTAGCGTTAGGGTTAGGGTTAGTTTTAGGGCTTGGGTTATGGTTAGGGTTAGAGTTAGGGCTTGGCTTTAGGTTAGGTTTAGGCTTTGGTTTAGGCTTAGGGTTAGGGTTCGGGTTAGGGTTCGGGTTAGGGTTATGGTTAGGGTTAGGGTTAGGGTTAGTGTTAGTGTTAGGATTAGGGTTTGGGTTAGGGTTTGGTCTTGGGTTTAGTTTCGGGTTAGGCTTTGGGCTTGAGTTAGGGTTAGGATTAGGGTTAGGGTTAGGGCTTGGGTTTGGATTAGGGTTAGGGTTAGGATTAACGATAGGGTTAGGGTTTGGGCTTGGGTTAGATTAAGGTTGAGGCTTAGGGTTTGGGTTAGGGTTAGGTTAAGGGTTAGGGTTAGGATTTGAGTTAGAGTTAGTGTTAGGGATTGGGTTAGGGTTAGGGTTAGGGTAAGGGTTAGGGTTAGGGTTTGTGTTAGATTTAGGATTAGGGTTCGGGTTAGGTTATTGTTAGGATTAGGGATTTGGTTAGGTTTAGGGTTAGGGTTAGGGTTAGGGTTTAGGGTTAGGGTTTGGATTTCGGTTAGGGTTAGTGTTAGGGTTTCGGTTAGGGTTAGGGTTAGTATTAGGGTTTAGGGTTTAGGGTTAGGTTACGGGTAAGGGTTAGGGTTATGGTTTGTTTTAGAGTTTGGGTTAGGGTTAAGGTTAGGGTCAGGGTTAGGGGTTAGGGAAAGGTTTAGGGTTAGGGTTAGGGTTCTGGTTAGGGTTCGCGTTAGGATTAGGGTTAGTGTTGAGGTTAGGGTTTAGGTTAGGGTTAGGGTTAGGGTTAGGGTTAGGGTTAGGGTTTGGGTTAGGGTTAGGGTTAGGGTTAGGGTTTCGGTTAGGGTTAGGGTTATTGTTAGGGTTTAGGGTTTAGGGTTAGGGTAAGGGTAAGGGTTCGGGTTATGGTTTCCTTTAGGGTTTGGGTTAGGTTTAAGGTTAGGGTCAGGGTTAGGGGTTAGGGAAAGGTTTAGGGTTAGGGTTAGGGTTCGGGTTAGGGTTCGGGTTAGGTTTAGGGTTAGTGTTAAGGTTAGGGTTTAGGTTAGGGTTAGGGTTAGGGTTTGGGTTAGGGTTAGGGTTAGGGTTCGGGTTAGGGTTCGGGTTAGGTTTAGGGTTAGTGTTACGGTTAGGGTTTCGGTTAGGGTTAGGGTTAGGGTTAGAGTTAGGTTTAGGTTTAGGGTTAGGGATTTGTTTGGGGTAGGGTTAATGTTAGGGTTAGGGATAGAGTTTAGGTTAGGGTTAGGGTTAGGGTTAGGGTTTGGGTTAGAGTAAGGTATCGGGTTAGGGTTTGGGTTAGGTTTAAGGTTAGGGTGAGGGTTTGGGTTAGGGTTTGGGTTAGGGTAAAGGTTAGGGTTAGGGTTAGGGTTAGGGTTTGGGTTAGGGTTAGGGTTAGTGTTACGGTTAGGGTTTAGGGTACGGTTAGGTTTAGGGTTAATGTTACGGTTTGTGTTAGGGTTACGGTTAGGGTTATGGTTAGGGTTACGGTATAGTTTAGGGTTATGGTTAGGTTTAGGGTTATTGTTTGGGTTTGGGTTAGGGTTAGGTTTGGAGTTAGGGTTAGAGTTAGGGTTAGGGTTTGGTTTAGGGTTAGGCTTAGGGTTAGGGTTTTGGTTTGGGTTACGTTTAGGTTTAGGGTTAGGGTTAGGGTTAGGGTTAGGGTTAGGGTTAGGGTTTGCGTTTGGGTTAGATTAAGGTAGAGGGTTAGTGTTGGGTTAGGTTTAGGTTTAGGTTTAGGGTTAGGCTTCGTGTTAGTGTTAGGGGTGGTTTAGGGTTAGGGTTAGGGTTACGGTTAAGGTTAGGGTTAAGGTTTGGGTTTGGGTTAGAGTTGGGTTTAGAGTTAGGGTTTGGTTTAGGGTTAGGTGTAGGGTTAGGTTTGGGGTTAGGGTTAGGTTAGGGTTAGGGTTAGTGTTAGGTTTATGATTAGGGTTAGGGTTAGGGTTAGGTTTTGGGTTAGGGTTAGAGTTAGGGTTAGGGTTAGGGTTTGGTTTGGGTTAGGGTTAGTGTTACGGATAGGGTAAGGGTTACTTTTTGTGTTAGGAATAGGTTTAGGGTCAGGGTTAGAGGTTCGTTGAGGTTTAGGTTTAGGGTTAGGATGAGAGTTAGGGTTTGGTTTGGGTTAGGTTAGTGTTAGGGTTAGGGATAGGGTTTGGGTTAGGGTTATGGTTAGGGTTAGGGTTTAGGTTCGGGTTTGGGTTAGGGTTAGGTTTATGGTTAGGGTCAGGGCTTGGGTTAGGATTAGGGTTAGGGTTAGGATTAAGGTGAGGATTAGGGTTTGGGTTTCAGTTAGCGTAAGGTTGAGGCTTGTGTTGCGGTTAGGGTTAGATTGAGGGTTAGAGGTTGTGGTAGGGTTAGGGATAGGGTTAGGGTTAGGGGTTAGGGCTTAGCCTTATGGTTACGGTAAGTGTTATGTTTAGGGTTTGGGTTTGGTTAAGGTTTAGGTTTAGGGTTAGGGTTTGGGTTTGGGTTAGGGTTATGGTTAGGATTACGGTTAGGGTTAGGGTTAGGGTTTGGTTTGGGTTAGGGTTAGCGTTAGGGTTATGGTTAGGTTTAGGGTTTGGGTTAGGGCTGGGTTAGGGTTAGGGTTTGAGTTAGGGTTAGGTTTAGGGTTATGGTTTAGGGTTTAGGATTAGGGTCCGGTTTCGGTTAGGGTTAGGGTTAGGGTTAGTGTTTGGGTTAGGGTTTGTGTTAGGGTTAGGATTAGGGTTAGGGTTAGGTTATTGTTAGGATTAGGGATTGGGTTAGGTTTAGGGTTAGGGTTAGGGTTTGGGTTTGGGTTAGAGTAAGGTATCGGGTTAGGGTTTGGGTTAGGTTTAAGGTTAGGGTTAGGGTTTGGGTTAGGGTTAAGGTTAGGGTTAGGGTTAGGGGTTAGGGTTAAGGTTAGGGTTAGGGTTTGGGTTAGGGTTAGGGTTAGTGTTATGGTTAGGGTTTAGGGTACGGTTAGGTTTAGGGTTATTGTTTGGGCTTGGGTTAGGGTTAGATTTGGGGTTAGGATTAGAGTTAGGGTTAGGGTTTGGCTTAGGGTTAGGGTTAGGGTTAGGGTTAGGGTTAGGGCTAGGCGATAGGGATAGGGTTATGGTTATGGTTAGGGTTAGGGTTAGGGTTTGGGCTTGGGATAGGGTTAGTGTTAGGGTTAGTATTAGGGTTAGGTTTAGTGTTAGGATTAGGGTTTGGGTTTCGGTTAGGATTATGTTTACGATTAGGGTTTGGGTTAGTGTTAGGGTTTAGGGTTTAGGGTTAGGGTTCGGGTAAAGGTTAGGGTTATGGTTTGTTTTAGGGTTTGGGTTAGGGTTAAGGTTAGGGTCAGGGTTAGGGGTTAGGGTAAGGTTTAGGGTTAGCTTTAGGGTTAGGGTTCGGGTTAGGTTTAGGGTTAGTGATACGGTTAGGGTTTATGTTAGGGTTAGGGTTAGGGTTAGGGTTTGGGTTAGCGTTAGGGTTAGGGTTCGGGTTAGGGTTCGGGTTAGGTTTAGCGTTAGTGTTACGGTTAGGGTTTGGGTTAGGGTTAGGGTTAGGGTTAGAGTTAGGGTTAGGGTTAGGGTTAGGGATTTATTTGGGGTAGGGTTAATGTTAGGGTTAGGGATAGAGTATAGGTTAGGGTTAGGGTTAGGGTTAGGGTTAGGGTTTGGGTTAGAGTAAGGTATCGGGTTAGGGTTTGGGTTAGGTTTAAGCTTACGGTTAGGGTTTGGGTTATTGTTTTGTTTAGGGTTAAGGTTAGGGTTAGGGTTAGGGGTTAGGGTTAGGGTTAGGGTTTGGGGTTAGGGTTAGGGTTAGGGTTAGGGTTAGGTTTAGTGTTAGGATTAGGGTTTGGGTTTCGGTTAGGGTTAGGGTTAGGGTTAGGGTTTGCGTTAGTGTTAGGGTTAAGGATAGGGTTTAGGTTAGGCTTAGGGTTAGGGTTTGGGTTAGGATTTAGTTTTGGATTAGCGTTAGGGTTAGGGTTAGTTTTAGGGCTTGGGTTATGGTTAGGGTTAGAGTTAGGGCTTGGCTTTAGGTTAGGTTTAGGGTTTGGTTTAGGCTTAGGGTTAGGGTTCGGGTTAGGGTTATGGTTAGGGTTAGGGTTAGGGTTAGGGTTAGTGTTAGGATTAGGGTTTGGGTTAGGGTTTGGTCTTGTGTTTAG
This sequence comes from Eospalax fontanierii, assembly GCA_035773235.1. Taxonomy (NCBI): domain Eukaryota; kingdom Metazoa; phylum Chordata; class Mammalia; order Rodentia; family Spalacidae; genus Eospalax; species Eospalax fontanierii. Next base: position 4,859,790 of record CM069528.1, read on the forward strand.
TTTCGCCTTAGGCTTTGGCCTTGAGTTAGGGTTAGGATTAGGGTTAGGGTTAGGGCTTGGGTTTGCATTAGGGTTAGGGTTAGGATTAACGCTAGGGTTAGGGTTTGGGCTTGGGTTAGATTAAGGTTGAGGCTTAGGGTTTGGGTTAGGGTTAGGTTAAGGGTTAGGGTTAGGATTTGAGTTAGAGTTAGTGTTAGGGATTGGGTTAGGGTTAGGGTTAGGGTAAGGGTTAGGGTTAGGGTTTGTGTTAGATTTAGGATTAGGGTTCGGGTTAGGTTATTGTTAGGATTAGGGATTTGGTTAGGTTTAGGGTTAGGGTTAGGGTTAGGGTTTAGGGTTAGGGTTTGGATTTCGGTTAGGGTTAGTGTTAGGGTTTCGGTTAGGGTTAGGGTTAGTATTAGGGTTTAGGGTTTAGGGTTAGGGTACGGGTAAGGGTTAGGGTTATGGTTTGTTTTAGGGTTTGGGTTAGGGTTAAGGTTAGGGTCAGGGTTAGGGGTTAGGGAAAGGTTTAGGGTTAGGGTTAGGGTTCTGGTTAGGGTTCGCGTTAGGATTAGGGTTAGTGTTGAGGTTAGGGTTTAGGTTAGGGTTAGGGTTAGCGTTAGGGTTAGGGTTAGGGTTTGGGTTAGGGTTAGGGTTAGGGTTAGGGTTTCGGTTAGGGTTAGGGTTATTGTTAGGGTTTAGGGTTTAGGGTTAGGGTAAGGGTAAGGGTTAGGGTTATGGTTTCCTTTAGGGTTTGGGTTAGGTTTAAGGTTAGGGTCAGGGTTAGGGGTTAGGGAAAGGTTTAGGGTTAGGGTTAGGGTTCGGGTTAGGGTTCGGGTTAGGTTTAGGGTTAGTGTTAAGGTTAGGGTTTAGGTTAGGGTTAGGGTTAGGGTTTGGGTTAGGGTTAGGGTTAGGGTTCGGGTTAGGGTTCGTGTTAGGTTTAGGGTTAGTGTTACGGTTAGGGTTTGGGTTAGGGTTAGGGTTAGGGTTAGAGTTAGGTTTAGGTTTAGGGTTAGGGATTTGTTTGGGGTAGGGTTAATGTTAGGGTTAGGGATAGAGTTTAGGTTAGGGTTAGGGTTAGGGTTAGGGTTTGGGTTAGAGTAAGGTATCGGGTTAGGGTTTGGGTTAGGTTTAAGGTTAGGGTGAGGGTTTGGGTTAGGGTTTGGGTTAGGGTAAAGGTTAGGGTTAGGGTTAGGGTTAGGGTTTGGGTTAGGGTTAGGGTTAGTGTTACGGTTAGGGTTTAGGGTACGGTTAGGTTTAGGGTTAATGTTACGGTTTGTGTTAGGGTTACGGTTAGGGTTATGGTTAGGGTTACGGTATGGTTTAGGGTTATGGTTAGGTTTAGGGTTATTGTTTGGGTTTGGGTTAGGGTTAGGTTTGGGGTTAGGGTTAGAGTTAGGGTTAGGGTTTTGTTTAGGGTTAGGCTTAGGGTTAGGGTTTTGGTTTGGGTTACGTTTAGGTTTAGGGTTAGGGTTAGGGTTAGGGTTAGGGTTAGGGTTTGCGTTTGGGTTAGATTAAGGTAGAGGGTTAGTGTTGGGTAAGGTTTAGTGTTAGGGTTAGGTTTTGGGTTAGGGTTAGGGTTAGGGTTTGGGTTTGGTTTAGGTTTAGGGTTAGGGTTAGGGTTAGGGTTAGGGTTTGGGTTTTGGGTTAGAGTAAGGTATAGGGTTAGGGTTTGGGTTAGGTTTAGTGTTAGGGTTAGGTTTTGGGTTAGGATTTGGGTTAGGGTTAAGGTTAGGGTTAGGGTTAGGGGTTAGGGTTAGGGTTAGGGTTTGCGTTAGGGTTAGGGGTAGGGTTAGGGTTAGGGTTTGGGTTAGGGTTAGGGTTAGGTTTAGGTTTAGGGTTAGTGTTTGGGCTTGCGTTATGGTTATGGTTATGGTTAGGATTAGGGTTAGGGTTAGGGTTAGGGGTTAGGGTTAGTATTAGTGTTTGGGCTTGGGTTAGGGTTAGGTTTAGGGATAGGGGTAGGTTGTGGTTTGGCTTAGGGTTATGGTTAGGTTTAGGGTTAGGATTAGGGTTAGTGTTAGGATTAGTGTTAGGACTAGGCAATACGGATAGGGTTAGGGTCAGGGTTGGGGGTAGTGTTTGGGCTTGGGTTAGGGTTAGTGTTAGGGTTAGGATTAGGGTTAGGTTTAGTGTTAGGATTAGGGTTTGGGTTTCGGTTAGGGTTAGGGTTAGGGTTACGGTTTGCGTTATTGTTAGGGTTAGGGATAGGTTTTAGGTTAGGTTTAGGGTTAGGGTTTGGGTTAAGATTTAGTTTTGGATTAGCGTTAGGGTTAAGGTTAGTTTTAGGGCTTGGGTTAGGGTTAGGGTTAGAGTTAGGGCTTGGCTTTAGGTTAGGTTTAGGGTTTGGGTTAGGCTTAGGGTTAGGGTTCGGTTTAGGGTTAGGGTTAGGGTTAGTGTTAGGGTTAGGGTTAGGGTTAGGGTTAGTTAGGGTTAATGTTAGGGTTAGGTTTAGGGATAGGGTTACGGTTAGGGTTAGGGTTAGGGTTAGTTATAGGGCTTGGGTTAGGGTTATGGTTAGGGTTAGGGCTTGGGTTTAGGTTAGGTTTAGGTTTTGGGTTAGGCTTAGGGTTAGGGTTTGGGTTTGGGCTAGGTTTAGGGTTAGGGCTAGGGTTAGGGTTAGTGTTTGGGTTTGGGTTAGAGTAAAGTATAGAGTTAGGGTTTGGGTTAGGTTTAGTGTTAGGGTTAGGGTTTGGGTTAGGGTTAAGGTTAGGGGTAGGGTTAGGGTTTAGGGTTAGGGTTAGGGTTTGGGTTAGGGTTAGGGGTACGGTTAGGGTTAGGTTTTGGGTTAGGGTTAGGGTTAGGTTTAGGGTTAGTGTTTGGGCTTGAGTTATGGTTATGGTTAGGGTTAGGATTAGGTTTAGAGTTAGGGTTAGGGGTTAGGGTTAGTATTAATGTTTGGGCTTGGGTTAGGGTTAGGTTTAGGGATAGGGGTAGGTTGTGGTTTGGCTTAGGTTTATGGTTAGGTTTAGGGTTAGGATTAGGGTTAGTGTTAGGATTAGGGTTAGGACTAGGCAATAGGGATAGGGTTAGGGTTAGGGTTGGGGTTAGTGTTTGGGCTTGGGTTAGGGTTAGTGTTAAGGTTAGGATTAGGTTTAGGTTTAGTGTTAGGATTAGGGTTTGGGTTTCGGTTAGGGTTAGGATTAGGGTTACGGTTTGCGTTAGTGTTAGGGTTAGGGATAGGGTTTAGGTTAGGGTTAGGGTTAGGGTAAGTGTTAGGTTTAGGGTTTGGACTAGGGTTAGGGGTAGCTTTAGGATTAGGGTTAGGGTTTGGTTTGGTTTAGGGTTAGTGTTAGGGTTAGGGTTAGGGTTAGGGTTAGGGTTAGGGTTAGGGTTAGGGTTAAGGTTAGTTTTAGGGCTTGTCTTAGGGTTAGGCCTAGGGTTAGGGTTAGGGGATGGGTTTAGGTTAGGTTTAGGGTTTTGGTAGGCTTAGGGTTAGGGTTTGTGTTTGCGTTAGGTTTAGGTTTAGGGTTACTGTTAGGTTTAGGGTTACGGTTTGGGTTTGGGTTAGAGTAAGGTATAGGGTTTATTGTTTGGCTTAGGTTTAGTGTTAGGGTTTGGGTTAGGGTTAAGGTTAGGGTTAGGGTTAGGTGTTAGGGTTAGGGTTAGGATTAGGGTTTGGGTTAGGGTTAGGGTTAGGGTTAGGGTTAGGGTTTCGGTTAGGGTTAGGGTTAGGGTTAGGGTTTGGGTTTGGGTTAGAGTAAGGTATATGGTTAGGGTTTGGGTTAGGTTTAGTGTTAGGGTTAGCGTTTGGGTTAGTGTCTGGGTTAGGGTTAAGGTTAGGTTTAGGTTTAGGTGTTAGGTTTAGGGTTAGGGTTAGGGTTTGGGTTAGGGTTAGGATAAGGGTTAGGGTTAGGGTTTGGGTTAGGGTTACGGTTAGGGTAATATTAGTGTTACGGTTAGGATTTGGGGTAGGGTTAGGTTTAGGGGTAGGGTTAGGGTTAGGGTTTGTGTTAGGGTTACAGTTAGGGTTGGAGTTAGGTTTAGGGTTTGGGTTAGGGTTAGGCTTAGGGTTAGGGTTAGAGTTAGGTTTAGGGTTAGGGTTAGTTAGGGTTAGGGTTAGGGTTAGGGTTAGGGTTAGGGTTAGGGTTAGTTAGGGTTCGGGTGAGGGTTAGGTTTAGGGTTAGGGTTAGGGTTAGGGTTAGTTATAGGGCTTGGGTTAGTGTTAGGGTTAGGGTTAGGGCTTGGGTTTAGGTTAGGTTTAGGGTATGGGTTAGGCTTAGGGTTAGGGTTTGGGTTTGGGTTAGGTTTAGGGTTAGGGTTAGGGTTAGGGTTTGGGTTTGGGATAGAGTAAGGTATAGGTTTAGGTTTTGGGTTAGGTTTAGTGTTAGGGTTAGGGTTTGGGTTAGGATTTGGGTTAGAGTTAAGGTTAGGGTTAGGGTTAGGGGTTAGGGTTAGGGTTAGGGTTTGGGTTACGGTTAGGGTTAGAGTTAGGGTTAGGGTTAGGGTTAGTTAGGGTTAGGGTTAGGGTTAGGGTTAGGGTTAGGGTTAGGGTTAGTTAGGGTTAGGGTGAGGTTTAGGTTTAGGGTTAGGGTTAGGGTTAGGGTTAGGGTTAGGGTTAGGGTTAGTTATAGGGCTTGGGTTAGTGTTAGGGTTAGGGTTAGGGCTTGGGTTTAGGTTAGGTTTAGGGTTTGGGTTAGGCTTAGGGTTAGGGATTGGGTTTGGGTTAGGTTTAGGGTTAGGGTTAGGGTTTGGGTTTGGTTTAAGGTTAGTTTTAGGGCTTGTCTTAGGGTTAGGGTTAGGGTTAGGGTTAGGGATTGGGTTTAGGTTAGGTTTAGGGTTTGGGTAGGCTTAGGGTTAGGGTTTGTGCTTGCGTTAGGTTTTGGTTTAGGGTTAGGGTTAGGGTTAGGGTTAGGGTTTGGGTTTGGGTTAGAGTAAGGTATAGGGTTTATTGTTTGGGTTAGGTTTAGTGTTAGGGTTTGGGTTAGGGTTAAGGTTAGTGTTAGGGTTAGGTTTTAGGGTTAGGGTTAGGATTAGGGTTTGGGTTAGGGTTAGGGTTAGGGTTAGGGTTAGGGTTAGGGTTTCGGTTAGGGTTAGGGTTAGGGTTAGGGTTTGGGTTTGTGTTAGAGTAAGGTATATGGTTAGGGTTTGGGTTAGGTTTAGTGTTAGGGTTATGGTTTGGGTTAGGGTTTGGGTTAGGGTTAAGGTTAGGTTTAGGGTTAGGTGTTAGGTTTAAGGTTTAGGGTTAGGGTTTGGGTTAGGGTTAGGATAAGTGTTTGGGTTAGGGTTTGGGTTAGGGTTAGTATTAGTGTTACGGTTAGGATTTGGGGTAGGGTTAGGTTTAGGGGTAGGGTTAGGGTTAGGGTTTGTGTTAGGGTTACGGTTAGGGTTGGAGTTAGGTTTAGGGTTTGGGTTAGGGTTAGGGTTAGGGTTCGGGTTAGAGTTAGTTATAGGGCTTGGGTTAGTGTTAGGGTTAGGGTTAGGGCTTGGGTTTAGGTTAGGTTTAGGGTTTGGGATAGGCTTAGGGTTAGGGTTTGGGTTTGGGTTAGGTTTAGGGTTAGGGTTTGGGTTTGGGTTAGGGTAAGGTATAGGGTTAGGGTTTGGGTTAGGTTTAGTGTTAGGGTTAGGGTTTGGGATAGGATTTGGGTTAGGGTTAAGGTTAGGGTTAGGGTTAGGGGTTAGGGTTAGGGTTACGGTTTGGGTTATGGTTAGGGTAGGGTTAGGGTTAGGGTTTGGGTTAGGCTTAGGGTTAGGGTTAGGTTTAGGGTTAGTGTTTGGGCTTGGGTTAGGGTTAGGTTTAGGGTTAGGGTTAGAGTTAGGGTTAGGATTTGGCTTAGGGTTAGGGTTAGGTTTAGGGTTAGTGTTTGGGCTTGGGTTAGGGTTAGGTTTAGGGTTAGGGTTAGAGTTAGGGTTAGGGTTTGGCTTAGGGTTAGGGTTAGGTTTAGGGTTAGTGTTTGGGCTTGGGTTAGGGTTAGGTTTAGGGTTAGGTTTAGGGTTAGGTTTAGGGTTTGGCTTAGGGTTAGGGTTAGGTTTAGGGTTAGTGTTTGGGCTTGGGTTAGGGTTAGGTTTAGGGTTAGGGTTAGGGTTAGGTTTAGAGTTTTGGCTAGGCAATAGGGATAGGGTTAGGGTTAGGTTTGGGGTTAGTGTTTCGGCTTGGGTTAGGGTTAGTGTTAGGGTTAGGATTAGGGTTAGGTTTAGTGTTAGGATTAGGGTTTGGGCTTCGTTTAGGGTTAGGGTTAGGGTTAGGGTTTGTGTTAGTGTTAGGGTTAGGGATAGGGTTTAGGTTAGGTTTAGGGTTAGGGTTTGGGTTAGGGTTTAGGTTTGGGTTAGGGTTAGGGTTAGGGTTAGTTTTAGGGCTTGGGTTATGGTTAGGGTTAGAGTTAGGGCTTGGCTTTAGGTTAGGTTTAGGGTTTGGTTTAGGCTTAGGGTTAGGGTTCGGGTTCGGGTTCGGGTTAGGGTTATGGTTAGGGTTAGGGTTAGGGTTAGGGTTAGTGTTAGGATTAGGGTTTGGGTTAGGGTTTGGTCTTGGGTTTAGTTTCGGGTTAGGCTTTGGGCTTGAGTTAGGGTTAGGATTAGGGTTAGGGTTAGGTCTTGGGTTTGGATTAGGGTTAGGGTTAGGATTAACGATAGGGTTAGGGTTTGGGCTTGGGTTAGATTAAGGTTGAGGCTTAGGGTTTGGGTTAGGGTTAGGTTAAGGGTTAGGGTTAGGATTTGAGTTAGAGTTAGTGTTAGGGATTGGGTTAGGGTTAGGGTTAGGGTAAGGGTTAGGGTTAGGGTTTGTGTTAGATTTAGGATTAGGGTTCGGGTTAGGTTATTGTTAGGATTAGGGATTTGGTTAGGTTTAGGGTTAGGGTTAGGGTTAGGGTTTAGGGTTAGGGTTTGGATTTCGGTTAGGGTTAGTGTTAGGGTTTCGGTTAGGGTTAGGGTTAGTATTAGGGTTTAGGGTTTAGGGTTAGGGTACGGGTAAGGGTTAGGGTTATGGTTTGTTTTAGGGTTTGGGTTAGGGTTAAGGTTAGGGTCAGGGTTAGGGGTTAGGGAAAGGTTTAGGGTTAGGTTTAGGTTTCGGGTTAGGGTTCGCATTAGGATTAGGGTTAGTGTTGAGGTTAGGGTTTAGGTTAGGGTTAGGGTTAGGGTTAGGGTTTGGGTTAGGGTTAGGGTTAGGGTTAGGGTTTCGGTTAGGGTTAGGGTTATTGTTAGGGTTTAGGGTTTCGGGTTAGGGTAAGGGTAAGGGTTAGGGTTATGGTTTGTTTTATGGTTTGGGTTAGGTTTAAGGTTAGGGTCAGGGTTAGGGGTTAGGGAAAGGTTTAGGGTTAGGGTTAGGGTTCGGGTTAGGGTTCGGGTTAGGTTTAGGGTTAGTGTTATGGTTAGGGTTTAGGTTAGGGTTAGGGTTAGGGTTTGGGTTAGGGTTAGGGTTAGGGTTCGGGTTAGGGTTCGGGTTAGGTTTAGGGTTAGTGTTACGGTTAGGGTTTCGGTTAGGGTTAGGGTTAGGGTTAGAGTTAGGTTTAGGTTTAGGGTTAGGGATTTGTTTGGGGTAGGGTTAATGTTAGGGTTAGGGATAAAGTTTAGGTTAGGGTTAGGGTTAGGGTTAGGGTTTGGGTTAGAGTAAGGTATCAGGTTAGGGTTTGGGTTAGGTTTAAGGTTAGGGTGAGGGTTTGGGTTAGGGTTTGGGTTAGGGTAAAGGTTAGGGTTAGGGTTAGGGTTAGGGTTTGGGTTAGGGTTAGGGTTAGTGTTACGGTTAGGGTTTAGGGTACGGTTAGGTTTAGGGTTAATGTTACGGTTTGTGTTAGGGTTA
>CM069528.1:4870000-4877500 GCA_035773235.1 Eospalax fontanierii
TTGGTTAGGGTTAGGCTTAGGGTTACTGTTAGGGTAAGTGTTAGGGTCAGGGTTTTGTTTAGGGTTAGGGGTAGGGGTAGGTTTAGGGTTAGGGTTAGGGTTTGGTTTGGTTTAAGGTTAGTGTTAGTGTTAGGGGAAGGGTTAGGGTTAGGTTTAGGGTTAGGGGTGGTTTAGGGTTAGTGTTAGGGTTAGGATTAAAGTTAGGGTTAAGGATTAGGATTGGGTTAGTGTTAGGATTAGGGTTGGGGTTATGGTTAGGGTTCGGGTTAGGGTTAGGATTAGGGTTCGGTTTAGATTTAGGTTTTGGGTTAGTGTTAGGGTTAGGGTTAGGGTTAGAGTTTGGATTGGGTTAGGGATAGGGTTAGGGTTTAGGTTTGGTTTAGGGTTAGGGTTAGGGTTAGTTTTAGGGCTTGGGTTAGTGTTAAGGTTAGGGTTAGGGCTTGGGTTTAGGTTAGGTTTAAGATTTGGGCTAGGCTTAGCTTTAGGGTTTGTGTTTGGGTTAGGTTTAGCTTTGGGGTTAGCGTTAGGTTTAGGGTTAGGTTTAGTTTTAGGGCTTGGGTTAGGGTTAGGGATAGGGTTAGGGATTGGGTTTAGGTTAGGTTTAGGGTTTGGGTTAGGCTTAGGGACAGGGTTTGCGTTTGAGTTAGGTTTAGGCTTAGGTTTAGGGTTAGGGTTAGAGTTAGGGTTAGGGTTTGGGTTTGGGTTAGAGTAAGGTATCGGGTTAGGGTTTGGGTTAGGTTTAAGGTTAGGGTTAGGGTTAGTGTTTGTGTTAGGGTTAGGGTTAGTGTTACAGTTAGGGTTTAGGGTAGGGTTAGGTTTAGGGTTAGGGTTAGGGTTAGGGTTTGTGTTAGAGTTACGGTTATGGTTATGGTTATGGCTATGATTTGGGTTAGTGTTAGAATTAGGTTTAGGGTTATTGTTTGGGCTTGGTTTAGGGTTAGGTTTAGGGGTAGTGTTAGAGTTAGGGTTAGTGTATGGCTTAGGGTTAGGGTTAGCGTTAGGGTTAGGGTTAGGGTTAGGGCTAGGTGATAGGGATAAGGTTAGGGTTAGTGTTAGGTTTAGTGTTTGGGCTTGGGATAGGGTTAGTGTTAGGGTTAGTATTAGGGTTAGGTTTAGTGTTAGGATTAGGGTTTGGGTTTCGGTTAGGGTTAGGGTTAGGGTTTGGGTTAGTGTTAGGGTTTGGGATACGGTTAGGGTTAGTGTAAGGGTTAGGGTTAGGGTTTGTGTTAGGGTTAGGGTTAGGGTTAGGGTTTGGGTTTCGGTTAGGGTTAGGGTTAGGGTTAGGGTTTGGTTTAGGGTTAGGGTTAGGGTTAGGGTTAGGGTTAGGTTTAGGATTTGGGTTAGAGTCAGGGTTAAGGTTAGGGTTAGGGTTAGGGTTAGGGTTTGGGTTAGAGTTATGGTTATGGTTATGGTTAGGGTTAGGGTTACGGTTTGGGTTTGGGTTAGAGTAAGGTATAGGGTTAGGTTTGGGTTAGATTTAGTGTTAGGGTTAGGGTTTGGGTTAGGGTTAAGGTTAGGGTTAGGGTTAGGGTTAGGGTTTGGGTTAGGGTTAAAGTTAGGATTAGGGTCAGTGGTTAGGGTTAGGGTTAGGGTTAGGGGTTAAGGTAAGGGTTATGGTTTGTATTAGGGTTACGGTTATGGTTATGGTTATGGTTAGGGTTTAGGGTTAGGGTTAGGGTTAGGGTTAGGGTTAGGATTTGGGTTAAGGTCAGGGTTAGGGTTAGGGTTAGTGTTAGGGTTTGGGTTAGGGTTATGGTTATGGACTGGGTTACCATTAGGGTTAGGGTTAGGGTTAGGGTTTGGGTTAGGTTTAGTGTTAGGGTTTGGGTTTTAGTTAGGGTTAGGGTTAGGGTTTGGTTTAGGGTTGGGTTTAGTGTTAATGTTAGGGTTAGGGTGTGGGTTTGGGTTCGGTTTAGGCTTAGGGTTAGGGTTCGGGTAAGTGTTAGGTTTAGGGCTTTGGTAAGGGTTAGGCTTAGGGTTAGGTTTAGGGTTCGGGTTAGGTTTAGGGTGTGGGTTTTGGTTATGGTTAGGCTTAGGGTTAGGGTTAGGGTAAGTGTTAGGGTTAGGGTTTGGATTAGGGTTAGGGTTAGGGTTAGGCTTAGGGTTAGGTTTTGGTGTGGTTTAGGGTTAGTGTTAGGGCTAGGGAAAGGGTTAGGGTTAGGGTTAGGGTTAGGGTTAGGGTTTGTTTTAAGGTTAGTTTTAGGGCTTGGGTTAGGGTTAGGGTTAGGGTTAGGGATTGGGTTTAGGTTAGATTTAGGGTTTGGGTAGGCTTAGGGTTAGGGTTTGTGTTTGGGTTAGGTTTAGGTTTAGGGTTAGGGTTAGGGTTAGCGTTTGGGCTTGGGATAGGGTTAGTGTTAGGGTTAGTATTAGGGTTAGGTTTAGTGTTAGGATCAGTGTTTGGGCTTCGGTTAGGGTTAGGGTTAGGGTTAGGGTTAGGGTTTATGTTAGTGTTAGCGTTAGGGATAGGGTTTAGGTTAGGGTTAGGGTTAGGGTTTGGGCTAGGGTTAGGGTTAGGGTTTGGGTTTCGGTTAGGGTTAGGTTTAGGGTTAGGGTTTGGTTTAGGGTTAGGGTTAGGGTTAGGGTTACGGTTAGGATTTGGGTTAGGGTCAGGGTTAGCTTTAGGGTTCGGGTTAGGGTTTGGTTTAGGGTTACTGTTAGAGGTTGGTTTAGGGTTAGGGTCAGGGTTAGGGTTAGGGGTTGGGATTGGTTTGGGGTAGGGTTAGTGTTAGGGTTAGGGATAGAGTTTAGGTTAAGGTTAGGGTTACGGTTAGGGTTAAGGTTAGTGTTAGGATTAGGGTTTGTGTTAGGTTTAGGGTTAGGGTTAGGGTTAGTGTTTGGGTTTGGGTTAGGGTTAGGGTTAGGGTTAGGGTTAGGGTTAGGGTTAGGGTTAGGGATTGGTTTGGGGTAAGGTTAGTGTTAGGGTTAGGGAAAGAGTTTAGGTTAGGGTTAGTGTTACGGTTAGGGTTAGGGTTTAGGTTTGGTTTAGGGTTAGGGTTAGGGTTTGGATTAGGGTTTACGTTTGAGTTAGGGTTAGGGTTAGGGTTAGTTTTAGGGCTTGGGTTAGTGTTAGGGTTAGGGTTAGGGCTTGGGTTTAGGTTAGGTTTAAGGTTTGGGTTAGGCTTAGGTTTAGGGCTTGTGTTTGGGTTAGGGTTAGCTTTAGGGTTAGGGTTAGAGTTAGGGTTAGTGTTAGTTTTAGTGCTTGGGTTACGGTTAGGGTTAGGGTTAGGGATTGGGTTTAGGTTAGGTTTTGGGTTTGGGTTAGGCTTAGGGTTAGTGTTTGGGTTTGGGTTATGTTTAGGTTAAGGTTTAGGGTTAGGGTTAGGGTTAGGGTTTGGGTTTGGGTTAGAGTAAGGTACCGGGTTAGGGTTTGGGTTAGGTTTAAGTTTAGGGTTAGGATATGGGTTAGGGTTTGGGTTAGCGTTAAGGTTAGTGTTAGGGTTAGGGGTTAGGGTTAGGGTTAGGCTTAGGGTTAGGGTTAGGGTTAGTGTTACGGTTAGGATTTGGGGTAGGGTTAGGTTTAGTGGTAGGATTAGCATTAGGGTTTGTGTTAGGGTTAGGTTTAGGGTTAGTGTTAGGGTTAGGTTTTGGGTTAGGTTTAGGGTTAGCTTTAGGGATAGTGTTTGGGATTGGGTTAGGGTTAGGTTTAGGGTTAGTGTTAGAATTAGGGTTAGGGTTAGGGCTAAGTGATAGGGATAACGTTAGGGGTTGGGTTGGGGTTAGTGTTTAGGCTTGGGTTAGGGTTAGTGTTAGGGTTAGGATTAGGGTTAGGTTTAGTGTTAGGATTAGGGTTTGGGTTTCGGTTAGGGTTAGTGTTTAGGTTAGGGTTAGGGTTAGGTTTTGGTAAGGATTTAGGTTTGGATTAGGGTTAGGGTTAGGGTTAATTTTAGGGCTTGGATTAGGGTTAGGGTTAGAGTTAGGGCTTGGGTGTAGGTTAGGTTGAGGGTTTGGGTTAGGCTTAGGGTTAGGTTTCGGCATAGGCTTAGGGTTAGTGTTAGGGTTAGGGGTTAGGGTTAGTATTAGTGTTTGGGCTTTGGTTAGGGTTAGGTTTAGGGATAGGGGTAGGTTTTGGTTTGGCTTAGGGTTATGGTTAGGTTTAGGGTTAGGTTTAGGGTGTGTGTTAGGATTAGGGTTACGGCTAGGCGATAGCGATAGGGTTAGTGTTAGGGTTGGGTTTAGTGTTTGGGCTTGGATAAGGGTTAGTGTTAGGGTTAGGATTAGGGTTAGGTTTAGTGTTAGGATTAGGGTTTGGGTTTCGGTTAGGGTTAGGGTTAGGGTTAGGGTTTGCGTTAGTGTTAGCTGTAAGGATAGGGTTTAGGTTAGGCTTAGGGTTAGGGTTTGGGTTAGGATTTAGTTTTGGATTAGCGTTAGGGTTAGGGTTAGTTTTAGGGCTTGGGTTATGGTTAGGGTTAGAGTTAGGGCTTGGCTTTAGGTTAGGTTTAGGGTTTGGTTTAGGCTTAGGGTTAGGGTTCGGGTTAGGGTTCGGGTTAGGGTTATGGTTAGGGTTAGGGTTAGGGTTAGGGTTAGTGTTAGGATTAGGGTTTGAGTTAGGGTTTGGTCTTGGGTTTAGTTTCGGGTTAGGCTTTGGGCTTGAGTTAGGGTTAGGATTAGGGTTAGGGTTAGGGCTTGGGTTTGGATTAGGGTTAGGGTTAGGATTAACGATAGGGTTAGGGTTTGGGCTTGGGTTAGATTAAGGTTGAGGCTTAGGGTTTGGGTTAGGGTTAGGTTAAGGGTTAGGGTTAGGATTTGAGTTAGAGTTAGTGTTAGGGATTGGGTTAGGGTTAGGGTTAGGGTAAGGGTTAGGGTTAGGGTTTGTGTTAGATTTAGGATTAGGGTTCGGGTTAGGTTATTGTTAGGATTAGGGATTTGGTTAGGTTTAGGGTTAGGGTTAGGGTTAGGGTTTAGGGTTAGGGTTTGGATTTCGGTTAGGGTTAGTGTTAGGGTTTCGGTTAGGGTTAGGGTTAGTATTAGGGTTTAGGGTTTAGGGTTAGGGTACGGGTAAGGGTTAGGGTTATGGTTTGTTTTAGGGTTTGGGTTAGGGTTAAGGTTAGGGTCAGGGTTAGGGGTTAGGGAAAGGTTTAGGGTTAGGGTTAGGGTTCTGGTTAGGGTTCGCGTTAGGATTAGGGTTAGTGTTGAGGTTAGGGTTTAGGTTAGGGTTAGGGTTAGGGTTAGGGTTAGGGTTAGGGTTTGGGTTAGGGTTAGGGTTAGGGTTAGGGTTTCGGTTAGGGTTAGGGTTATTGTTAGGGTTTAGGGTTTAGGGTTAGGGTAAGGGTAAGGGTTCGGGTTATGGTTTCCTTTAGGGTTTGGGTTAGGTTTAAGGTTAGGGTCAGGGTTAGGGGTTAGGGAAAGGTTTAGGGTTAGGGTTAGGGTTCGGGTTAGGGTTCGGGTTAGGTTTAGGGTTAGTGTTAAGGTTAGGGTTTAGGTTAGGGTTAGGGTTAGGGTTTGGGTTAGGGTTAGGGTTAGGGTTCGGGTTAGGGTTCGGGTTAGGTTTAGGGTTAGTGTAACGGTTAGGGTTTGGGTTAGGGTTAGGGTTAGGGTTAGAGTTAGGTTTAGGTTTAGGGTTAGGGATTTGTTTGGGGTAGGGTTAATGTTAGGGTTAGGGATAGAGTTTAGGTTAGGGTTAGGGTTAGGGTTAGGGTTTGGGTTAGAGTAAGGTATCGGGTTAGGGTTTGGGTTAGGTTTAAGGTTAGGGTGAGGGTTTGGGTTAGGGTTTGGGTTAGGGTAAAGGTTAGGGTTAGGGTTAGGGTTAGGGTTTGGGTTAGGGTTAGGGTTAGTGTTACGGTTAGGTTTTAGGGTACGGTTCGGTTTAGGGTTAATGTTACGGTTTGTGTTAGGGTTACGGTTAGGGTTATGGTTAGGGTTACGGTATGGTTTAGGGTTATGGTTAGGTTTAGGGTTATTGTTTGGGTTTGGGTTAGGGTTAGGTTTGGGGTTAGGGTTAGAGTTAGGGTTAGGGTTTGGTTTAGGGTTAGGCTTAGGGTTAGGGTTTTGGTTTGGGTTACGTTTAGGTTTAGGGTTAGGGTTAGGGTTAGGGTTAGGGTTAGGGTTAGGGTTTGCGTTTGGGTTAGATTAAGGTAGAGGGTTAGTGTTGGGTTAGGTTTAGTGTTAGGGTTAGGTTTTGGGTTAGGGTTAGGGTTAGGGTTTGGGTTTGGTTTAGGTTTAGGGTTAGGGTTAGGGTTAGGGTTTGGGTTAGGGTTTTGGGTTAGAGTAAGGTATAGGGTTAGGGTTTGGGTTAGGTTTAGTGTTAGGGTTAGGTTTTGGGTTAGGGTTTGGGTTAGGGTTAAGGTTAGGGTTAGGGTTAGGGGTTAGGGTTAGGGTTAGGGTTTGCGTTAGGGTTAGGGGTAGGGTTAGGGTTAGGGTTTGGGTTAGGGTTAGGGTTAGGTTTAGGTTTAGGTTTAGGGTTAGTGTTTGGGCTTGCGTTATGGTTATGGTTATGGTTAGGATTAGGGTTAGGGTTAGGGTTAGGGGTTAGGGTTAGTATTAGTGTTTGGGCTTGGGTTAGGGTTAGGTTTAGGGATAGGGGTAGGTTGTGGTTTGGCTTAGGGTTATGGTTAGGTTTAGGGTTAGGATTAGGGTTAGTGTTAGGATTAGTGTTAGGACTAGGCAATAGGGATAGGGTTAGGGTCAGGGTTGTGGTTAGTGTTTGGGCTTGGGTTAGGGTTAGTGTTAGGGTTAGGATTAGGGTTAGGTTTAGTGTTAGGATTAGGGTTTGGGTTTCGGTTAGGGTTAGGGTTAGGGTTACGGTTTGCGTTATTGTTAGGGTTAGGGATAGGTTTTAGGTTAGGTTTAGGGTTAGGGTTTGGGTTAAGATTTAGTTTTGGATTAGCGTTAGGGTTAAGGTTAGTTTTAGGGCTTGGGTTAGGGTTAGGGTTAGAGTTAGGGCTTGGCTTTAGGTTAGGTTTAGGGTTTGGGTTAGGCTTAGGGTTAGGGTTCGGTTTAGGGTTAGGGTTAGGGTTAGTGTTAGGGTTAGGGTTAGGGTTAGGGTTAGGGTTAGTTAGGGTTAATGTTAGGGTTAGGTTTAGGGATAGGGTTACGGTTAGGGTTAGGGTTAGGGTTAGTTATAGGGCTTGGGTTAGGGTTATGGTTAGGGTTAGGGCTTGGGTTTAGGTTAGGTTTAGGTTTTGGGTTAGGCTTAGGGTTAGGGTTTGGGTTTGGGTTAGGTTTAGGGTTAGGGTTAGGGTTAGGGTTAGTGTTTGGGTTTGGGTTAGAGTAAAGTATAGAGTTAGGGTTTGGGTTAGGTTTAGTGTTAGGGTTAGGGTTTGGGTTAGGGTTTAGGTTAGGGTTAGGGTTAGGGTTTAGGGTTAGGGTTAGGGTTTGGGTTAGGGTTAGGGGTACGGTTAGGGTTAGGTTTTGGGTTAGGGTTAGGGTTAGGTTTAGGGTTAGTGTTTGGGCTTGAGTTATGGTTATGGTTAGGGTTAGGATTAGGGTTAGAGTTAGGGTTAGGGGTTAGGGTTAGTATTAATGTTTGGGCTTGGGTTAGGGTTAGGTTTAGGGATAGGGGTA
>CM069528.1:4880000-4900000 GCA_035773235.1 Eospalax fontanierii
AGGGTTCGGGTTAGGTTTAGGGTTAGTGTTACGGTTAGGGTTTCGGTTAGGGTTAGGGTTAGGGTTAGAGTTAGGTTTAGGTTTAGGGTTAGGGATTTGTTTGGGGTAGGGTTAATGTTAGGGTTAGGGATAGAGTTTAGGTTAGGGTTAGGGTTAGGGTTGGGTTTGGGTTAGAGTAAGGTATCGGGTTAGGGTTTGGGTTAGGTTTAAGGTTAGGGTGAGGGTTTGGGTTAGGGTTTGGGTTAGGGTAAAGGTTAGGGTTAGGGTTAGGGTTAGGGTTTGGGTTAGGGTTAGGGTTAGTGTTACGGTTAGGTTTTAGGGTACGGTTAGGTTTAGGGTTAATGTTACGGTTTGTGTTAGGGTTACGGTTAGGGTTATGGTTAGGGTTACGGTATGGTTTAGGGTTATGGTTAGGTTTAGGGTTATTGTTTGGGTTTGGGTTAGGGTTAGGTTTGGGGTTAGGGTTAGAGTTAGGGTTAGGGTTTGGTTTAGGGTTAGGCTTAGGGTTAGGGTTTTGGTTTGGGTTACGTTTAGGTTTAGGGTTAGGGTTAGGGTTAGGGTTAGGGTTAGGGTTTGCGTTTGGGTTAGATTAAGGTAGAGGGTTAGTGTTGGGTTAGGTTTAGTGTTAGGGTTAGGTTTTGGGTTAGGGTTAGGGTTAGGGTTTGGGTTTGGTTTAGGTTTAGGGTTAGGGTTAGGGTTAGGGTTAGGGTTTGGGTTTTGGTTTAGAGTAAGGTATAGGGTTAGGGTTTGGGTTAGGTTTAGTGTTAGGGTTAGGTTTTGGGTTAGGGTTTGGGTTAGGGTTAAGGTTAGGGTTAGGGTTAGGGGTTAGGGTTAGGGTTAGGGTTTGCGTTAGGGTTAGGGGTAGGGTTAGGGTTAGGGTTTGGGTTAGGGTTAGGGTTAGGTTTAGGTTTAGGGTTAGTGTTTGGGCTTGCGTTATGGTTATGGTTATGGTTAGGATTAGGGTTAGGGTTAGGGTTAGGGGTTAGGGTTAGTATTAGTGTTTGGGCTTGGGTTAGGGTTAGGTTTAGGGATAGGGGTAGGTTGTGGTTTGGCTTAGGGTTATGGTTAGGTTTAGGGTTAGGATTAGGGTTAGTGTTAGGATTAGTGTTAGGACTAGGCAATAGGGATAGGGTTAGGGTCAGGGTTGGGGTTAGTGTTTGGGCTTGGGTTAGGGTTAGTGTTAGGGTTAGGATTAGGGTTAGGTTTAGTGTTAGGATTAGGGTTTGGGTTTCGGTTAGGGTTAGGGTTAGGGTTACGGTTTGCGTTATTGTTAGGGTTAGGGATAGGTTTTAGGTTAGGTTTAGGGTTAAGATTTAGTTTTGGATTAGCGTTAGGGTTAAGGTTAGTTTTAGGGCTTGGGTTAGGGTTAGGGTTAGAGTTAGGGCTTGGCTTTAGGTTAGGTTTAGGGTTTGGGTTAGGCTTAGGGTTAGGGTTCGGTTTAGGGTTAGGGTTAGGGTTAGTGTTAGGGTTAGGGTTAGGGTTAGGGTTAGGGTTAGTTAGGGTTAATGTTAGGGTTAGGTTTAGGGATAGGGTTACGGTTAGGGTTAGGGTTAGGGTTAGTTATAGGGCTTGGGTTAGGGTTATGGTTAGGGTTAGGGCTTGGGTTTAGGTTAGGTTTAGGTTTTGGGTTAGGCTTAGGGTTAGGGTTTGGGTTTGGGTTAGGTTTAGGGTTAGGGTTAGGGTTAGGGTTAGTGTTTGGGTTTGGGTTAGAGTAAAGTATAGAGTTAGGGTTTGGGTTAGGTTTAGTGTTAGGGTTAGGGTTTGGGTTAGGGTTAAGGTTAGGGTTAGGGTTAGGGTTTAGGGTTAGGGTTAGGGTTTGGGTTAGGGTTAGGGGTACGGTTAGGGTTAGGTTTTGGGTTATGGTTATAGTTAGGTTTAGGGTTAGAGTTTGGGCTTGAGTTATGGTTATGGTTAGGGTTAGGATTAGGGTTAGAGTTAGGGTTAGGGGTTAGGGTTAGTATTAATGTTTGGGCTTGGGATAGGGTTAGGTTTAGGGATAGGGGTAGGTTGTGGTTTGGCTTAGGTTTATGGTTAGGTTTAGGGTTAGGATTAGGGTTAGTGTTAGGATTAGGGTTAGGACTAGGCAATAGGGATAGGGTTAGGGTTAGGGTTGGGGTTAGTGTTTGGGCTTGGGTTAGGGTTAGTGTTAAGGTTAGGATTAGGGTTAGGTTTAGTGTTAGGATTAGGGTTTGGGTTTCGGTTAGGGTTAGGATTAGGGTTACGGTTTGCGTTAGTGTTAGGGTTAGGGATAGGGTTTAGGTTAGGGTTAGGGTTAGGGTAAGTGTTAGGTTTAGGGTTTGGACTAGGGTTAGGGGTAGCTTTAGGCTTAGGGTTAGGGTTTGGTTTGGTTTAGGGTTAGTGTTAGGGTTAGGGTTAGGGTTAGGGTTAGGGTTAGGGTTAGGGTTAGGGTTAAGGTTAGTTTTAGGGCTTGTCTTAGGGTTAGGGTTAGGGATAGGGTTAGGGATTGGGTTTAGGTTAGGTTTAGGGTTTTGGTAGGCTTAGGGTTAGGGTTTGTGTTTGCGTTAGGTTTATGTTTAGGGATACTGTTAGGTTTAGGGTTAGGGTTTGGGTTTGGGTTAGAGTAAGGTATAGGGTTTATTGTTTGGGTTAGGTTTAGTGTTAGGGTTTGGGTTAGGGTTAAGGTTAGGGTTAGGGTTAGGTGTTAGGGTTAGGGTTAGGATTAGGGTTTGGGTTAGGGTTAGGGTTAGGGTTAGGGTTAGGGTTTCGGTTAGGGTTAGGGTTAGGCTTAGGGTTTGGGTTTGGGTTAGAGTAAGGTATATGGTTAGGGTTTGGGTTAGGTTTAGTGTTAGGGTTAGCGTTTGGGTTAGTGTTTGGGTTAGGGTTAAGGTTAGGTTTAGGTTTAGGTGTTAGGTTTAGGGTTAGGGTTAGGGTTTGGATTAGGGTTAGGATAAGGGTTAGGGTTAGGGTTTGGGTTAGGGTTACGGTTAGGGTAATATTAGTGTTACGGTTAGGATTTGGGGTAGGGTTAGGTTTAGGGGTAGGGTTAGGGTTAGGGTTTGTGTTAGGGTTACAGTTAGGGTTGGAGTTAGGTTTAGGGTTTGGGTTAGGGTTAGGGTTAGGGTTAGGGTTAGAGTTAGGTTTAGGGTTAGGGTTAGTTAGGGTTAGGGTTAGGGTTAGGGTTAGGGTTAGGGTTAGTTAGGGTTCGGGTGAGGGTTAGGTTTAGGGTTAGGGTTAGGGTTAGGGTTAGTTATAGGGCTTGGGTTAGTGTTAGGGTTAGGGTTAGGGCTTGGGTTTAGGTTAGGTTTAGGGTATGGGTTAGGCTTAGGGTTAGGGTTTGGGTTTGGGTTAGGTTTAGGGTTAGGGTTAGGGTTAGGGTTTGGGTTTGGGATAGAGTAAGGTATAGGTTTAGGTTTTGGGTTAGGTTTAGTGTTAGGGTTAGGGTTTGGGTTAGGATTTGGGTTAGAGTTAAGGTTAGGGTTAGGGTTAGGGGTTAGGGTTAGGGTTAGGGTTTGGGTTATGGTTAGGGTTAGAGTTAGGGTTAGGGTTAGGGTTAGTTAGGGTTAGGGTTAGGGTTAGGGTTAGGGTTAGGGTTAGGGTTAGTTAGGGTTAGGGTGAGGTTTAGGTTTAGGGTTAGGGTTAGGGTTAGGGTTAGGGTTAGTTATAGGGCTTGGGTTAGTGTTAGGGTTAGGGTTAGGGCTTGGGTTTAGGTTAGGTTTAGGGTTTGGGTTAGGCTTAGGGTTAGGGATTGGGTTTGGGTTAGGTTTAGGGTTAGGGTTAGGGTTTGGGTTTGGTTTAAGGTTAGTTTTAGGGCTTGTCTTAGGGTTAGGGTTAGGGTTAGGGTTAGGGATTGGGTTTAGGTTAGGTTTAGGGTTTGGGTAGGCTTAGGGTTAGGGTTTGTGCTTGCGTTAGGTTTTGGTTTAGGGTTAGGGTTAGGGTTAGGGTTAGGGTTTGGGTTTGGGTTAGAGTAAGGTATAGGGTTTATTGTTTGGGTTAGGTTTAGTGTTAGGGTTTGGGTTAGGGTTAAGGTTAGTGTTAGGGTTAGGTTTTAGGGTTAGGGTTAGGATTAGGGTTTGGGTTAGGGTTAGGGTTAGGGTTAGGGTTAGGGTTAGGGTTTCGGTTAGGGTTAGGGTTAGGGTTAGGGTTTGGGTTTGTGTTAGAGTAAGGTATATGGTTAGGGTTTGGGTTAGGTTTAGTGTTAGGGTTATGGTTTGGGTTAGGGTTTGGGTTAGGGTTAAGGTTAGGTTTAGGGTTAGGTGTTAGGTTTAAGGTTTACGGTTAGGGTTTGGGTTAGGGTTAGGATAAGTGTTTGTGTTAGGGTTTGGGTTAGGGTTAGTATTAGTGTTACGGTTAGGATTTGGGGTAGGGTTAGGTTTAGGGGTAGGGTTAGGGTTAGGGTTTGTGTTAGGGTTACGGTTAGGGTTGGAGTTAGGTTTAGGGTTTGGGTTAGGGTTAGGGTTAGGGTTCGGGTTAGAGTTAGTTATAGGGCTTGGGTTAGTGTTAGGGTTAGGGTTAGGGCTTGGGTTTAGGTTAGGTTTAGGGTTTGGGATAGGCTTAGGGTTAGGGTTTGGGTTTGGGTTAGGTTTAGGGTTAGGGTTTGGGTTTGGGTTAGGGTAAGGTATAGGGTTAGGGTTTGGGTTAGGTTTAGTGTTAGGGTTAGGGTTTGGGATAGGATTTGGGTTAGGGTTAAGGTTAGGGTTAGGGTTAGGGGTTAGGGTTAGGGTTACGGTTTGGGTTATGGTTAGGGTAGGGTTAGGGTTAGGGTTTGGGTTAGGCTTAGGGTTAGGGTTAGGTTTAGGGTTAGTGTTTGGGCTTGGGTTAGGGTTAGGTTTAGGGTTAGGGTTAGAGTTAGGGTTAGGATTTGGCTTAGGGTTAGGGTTAGGTTTAGGGTTAGTGTTTGGGCTTGGGTTAGGGTTAGGTTTAGGGTTAGGGTTAGAGTTAGGGTTAGGGTTTGGCTTAGGGTTAGGGTTAGGTTTAGGGTTAGTGTTTGGGCTTGGGTTAGGGTTAGGTTTAGGGTTAGGTTTAGGGTTAGGGTTAGGGTTTGGCTTAGGGTTAGGGTTAGGTTTAGGGTTAGTGTTTGGGCTTGGGTTAGGGTTAGGTTTAGGGTTAGGGTTAGGGTTAGGTTTAGAGTTTTGGCTAGGCAATAGGGATAGGGTTAGGGTTAGGTTTGGGGTTAGTGTTTCGGCTTGGGTTAGGGTTAGTGTTAGGGTTAGGATTAGGGTTAGGTTTAGTGTTAGGATTAGGGTTTGGGCTTCGTTTAGGGTTAGGGTTAGGGTTAGGGTTTGTGTTAGTGTTAGGGTTAGGGATAGGGTTTAGGTTAGGTTTAGGGTTAGGGTTTGGGTTAGGGTTTAGGTTTGGGTTAGGGTTAGGGTTAGGGTTAGTTTTAGGGCTTGGATTAGGGTGATGGTTAGAGTTAGGGCTTGGGTTTAGGTTAGGTTTAGTTTTTGGGTTAGGCTTAGGGTTAGGGTTTGGGTCCAGCTTAGGGTTAGGGTTAGCGTTAGGGTTAGGTTTTGGGTTAGGGTTTGGGTTAAGGTTAAGGTTAGGGTTATGGTTAGGGGTTAGGGTTAGGTTTAGGGTTAGGATTAGTGTTTGGGCTTGGGTTAGGGTTAGGTTTAGGGATAGGGGTAAGTTTTGGTTTGGCTTAGGGTTAGGGTTAGGGTTAGGGTTAGGGTTAGTGTTAGGATTAGAGTTTGGGTTAGGCTTAGGGTTAGTGTTTGGCTTTGGGTTATATTTAGGTTTAGGGTTAGGGTTAGGGTTAGGGTTAGGGTTTGGGTTTGCGTTAGAGTAAGGTATCGGGTTAGGGTTTGGTTTAGATTTAAGGTTAGGGTTAGGGTTTGGTTTAGGGTTAAGGTTAGTGTTAGGGTTAGGGGTTAGGGTTAGGGTTAGGCTTAGGGTTAGGGTTAGGTTTAATGTTACGGTTAGGATTTGGGGTAGGGTTAGATTTAGCGGTAGGGTTAGGGTTAGGGTTTGTGTTAGGGTTAGGGTTAGGTTTTGGGTTAGGGTTAGGGTTTGGTTTAGGGTTAGTGTTTGGGCTTGGGTTAGGGTTAGGTTTAGTTTTAGGTTAAGAGTTAAGATTAGGGTTTGGCTTAGGGTTAGGCTTAGGGTTAGGGCTAGGCAATAGGGATAGGGTTAGAGTTAGGGTTGGGGTTAGTGTTTGGGCTAGGGTTAGGGTTAGGGTTAGGGTTAGGGTTAGTGTTAGGGTTACGGTTAGAGTTAGGGTTAGGGTTAGTTATAGGGCTTGGGTTAGGATTAGGGTTAGGGTTAGGGCTTGGGTTTAGGTTAGGTTTAGGTTTTGGGTTAGTGTTAGGGTTAGGGTTTGGGTTTGCGTTAGGTTTAGGGTTAGGGTTAGGGTTAGGGTTAGGGTTTGGGTTTTGGGTTAGAGTAAGGTATAGTGTTAGGGTTTGGGTTAGGTTTAGTGTTAGGGTTAGGTTTTGGGTTAGGGTTTGGGTTAGGGTTAAGGTTAGGGTTAGGGTTAGGGGTTAGGGTTAGGGTTAGGGTTTTCGTTAGGGTTAGGGGTAGGGTTAGGGTTAGGGTTTGGGTTAGGGTTAGGTTTAGGTTTAGGTTTAGGGTTAGTGTTTGGGCTTGCGTTATGGTTATGGTTAGGGTTAGGATTACGGTTAGGGTTAGGGTTAGGGGTTAGGGTTAGTATTAGTGTTTGGGCTTGGGTTAGGGTTAGGTTTAGGGATAGGGGTAGGTTGTGGTTTGGCTTAGGGTTATGGTTAGGTTTAGGGTTAGGATTAGGGTTAGTGTTAGGATTAGTGTTAGGACTGGGCAATAGGGATAGGGTTAGGGTTAGGGTTGGGGTTAGTGTTTGGGCTTGGGTTAGGGTTAGTGTTAGGGTTAGGATTAGGGTTAGGTTTAGTGTTAGGATTAGGGTTTGGGTTTCGGTTAGGGTTAGGGTTAGGGTTACGGTTTGCGTTATTGTTAGGGTTAGGGATAGGTTTTAGGTTAGGGTTAGGGTTAGGGTTTGGGTTAAGATTTAGTTTTGGATTAGCGTTAGAGGTAAGGTTAGTTTTAGGGCTTGGGTTAGGGTTAGGGTTAGAGTTAGGGCTTGGCTTTAGGTTAGGTTTAGGGTTTGGGTTAGGCTTAGGGTTAGGGTTCGGTTTAGGGATAGGGTTAGGGTTAGGGTTAGGGTTAGGGTTAGGATTAGGGTATGGGTTAGGGTTAGTGTTAGGGTTAGGGTTAGGGTTTGGGTTACGGTTAGGGTTGAAGTTTGGGTTTGGGTCAGGGTTAGGTTTAGGGTTTCGGTTAGGGTTAGGGTTAGGGTTAGGGTTATGTTTAGGTTTAGGGTGTGGGTTTGGTTTAGGATTAGGATTAGGTTTAGGGTTAGGGTAAGTGTTAGGGTTAGGGTTTGGGTTAGTGTTAGGGTTTGGGATAGGATTAGGGGTAGGGTAAGGGTTAGGGTTAGGGTTTGTGTGAGGGTTAGGGTTAGAGTTAGGGGTAGTGTTAGGATTAGAGTTTGTGTTAGGTTTAGGGTTAGGGTTAGGGTTAGGGATTCGGTTTGGTTTAGGGTTAGGGTTAGGGTTAGTGTTTGGTTTAGGGTTAGGGTTAGGGTTTGCTTTGGTTTAGGGTTAGTGTTAGGGTTAGTATAAGGGTTAGCGTTAGGGTTAGGTTTAGGGTTAGGGTTAGGGTTAGGGTTAGGGTTAGGGTTAGGGTTAGTTAGGGTTAGGGTTAGGGTTAGGTTTAGGGTTAGTGTTACGGTTAGGGTTAGGGTTAGGGTTAGCTATAGGGCTTGGGTTAGGGTTAGGGCTTGGGTTTAGGTTAGGTTTAGGTTTTGGGTTAGGCTTAGGGTTAGGGTTTGGGTTTCGGTGAGGTTTAGGGTTAGGTTTAGGGTTAGGGTTAGGGTTTGGGTTTGGGTTAGAGTAAGGTATAGGGTTAGGGTTTGGGTTAGGTTTAGTGTTAGGGTTAGGGTTTGGGTTAGGGTTTGGGTTAGGGTTAAGGTTAGGGTTAGGGTTAGGGGTTAGGGTTAGGGTTAGTGTTAGGGTTTGGGTTAGGGTTAGGGTTAGGGTTAGGGTTAGGGTTTGGGTTAGGGTTAGGGTTAGGGTTTAGGTTTGGGTTAAAGTTAGGTTTAGAGTTGGGGTTTGGTTTAGGGTTAGGTTTAGGGGTAGTGTTGGGGTTAGGATTAGGGTTAGGGTTAGGTTTAAGATTAGGGTTAGATTTAGGTTTAGGTATTGGATTAGGGTTAGGGTTAGGGTTAGGGTTAGGGTTTGGTTTGGGTTAGGGTTAATGTTAAGGATACGATAAGGGATAGGTTTGGGGTTAGGGTTTGGTTTATGGTTACTGTTAGAGGTTGATTTAGGGTTAGGGTAGTGTTAGGGTTAGGGTTAGGGATTGGTTTGGGGTAGGGTTAGTGTTAGGGTTAGGGATAGAGTTTCGGTTAGGGTTAGGGTTAGGGTTAGGGTTAGGGTTTAGGTTTGGGTTAGGTTTAAGGTTAGGGTTAGGGTTTGGGTTAGGGTTTGGGTTAGGGTTAAGGTTAGGGTTAGGGTTAGGGGTTAGGGTTAGGGTTAGGGTTAGGGTTTGTGTTACGGTTTGCGTTAGAGTTAGGGTTAGTGTTACGGTTAGGGTTTAAGGTAGGGTTAGGTTTAGGGTTAGGTTTAGGGTTAGGGTTTGTATTAGGGTTACGGTTAGGGTTATGGTTAGGGTTAGGCTTTGGGTTAGGGTCATGGTTAGGTTTAGGGTTAGTGTTTGGGCGTGGGTTAGGGTTAGGTTTAGCGTTAGATTTAGAGTTAGGGTTAGGGTTTGGCTTAGGGGTAGGGTTAGGGTTAGGGCTAGGCGATAGTGGTAGCCTTAGGGTTAGGGTTAGGTTTAGGGTTTGGGCTGGGGTTAGGGTTAGTGTCAGGTTTAGTATTAGGGTTAGGTTTAGTGTTAGGATTAGGATTTGGGTTTTGGTTAGGGTTAGGGTTAGGGTTAGGGTTAGGGTTTGGGTTAGTGTTAGGGTTTGGGATACGTTTAGGGGTAGGGTAAGGGTTAGGGTTAGGGTTTGTGTTAGGGTTAGGGTTAGGATTAGGGTTAGTGTTAGGATTAGGTTTTGTGTTAGGTTTAGGGTTAGGGTTACGGTTAGGGTTTCGTTTTGGGTTTGGATTAGGGTTAGGGTTAGTGTTTGGTTTAGGGTTAGGATTAGGCTTAGGGTTAGGGTTAGGGTAAGTGTTAGGGTTAGGATTTGGATTAGGGTTAGGGTTAGCTTTAGGCTTAGTGTTAGGGTTTGGTTTGGTTTAGGGTTATTGTTAGGGTTAGGGTAAGTGTTAGGGTTAGGGTTAGGGTTAGGGTTAGGGTTTGGGTTAGGTTTAGCTTTAGGGTTAGGGTTAGGGTTAGGGTTATGGTTAGTTTTAGTGCTTGGGTTAGGGTTAGGGTCAGGGTTAGGGATTGGGTTTAGGTTAGGTTTAGGGTTTGGGTTAGGCTTAGGGTTAATGTTTGGGTTTGGGTTAGGTTTAGGTTTAGGGTTAGGGTTAGGGTTTGGGTTTGGGTTAGAGTAAGGTATCTGGTTAGGGTTTGGGTTAGGTTTAAGGTTAGGGCTTTGGGTTAGGCTAAGAGTTACGGTTAGGGTTAGGGTTAGTTTTACGGTTAGGATTTGCGTTAGGGTTAGGATTTGGTTTAGCGTTAGGGTTAGGGTTAGGGTTAGGATTTGGGTTAGGGTCAGGCTTAGGGTTAGGGTTAGGGTTAGTGTTTGGGTTAGGGTTATGGTTATGGTTACCGTTAGGATTAGGGTTAGGGTTAGGGTTAGGTTTTTGGTTAGGGTTAGTGTTAGGGTTTGCGTTTGAGTTAGGGATAGGGTTAGGGTAAGGGCTGGGGTTAGTGTTTTGGTTGAGGTTAGGGTATGGGTTTGGGTTAGAGTTAGGTATATAGTTGGGATTTGGTTAGGGTTAAGTTTAGGCTTAGTGTTGGGGTTAGGGTTAGGGTTAGGGTTATGGTCAGGTTTAGGATTAGGGTTAGGTTTAGGTTTAGGTTTTGGGTTAGGGTTAGGGTTAGGGTTAGGGTTAGGGTTAGGGTTTGGTTTGTGTTAGGGTTAACGTTACGGATAGGGTAACGGTTAGATTTGGGGTTAGGGTTAGGTTTAGGGTTACTGTTTGAGGTTGGTTTAGCGTTAGGGTTAGGGTTAGGGTTAGGGTTAGGGATTGGTTTGGGGTAGGGTTAGTGTTAGGGTTAGGGATAGAGTTTAGTTTAGGATTAGTGTTATGGTTAGGGTTAGGGTTTAGGTTTGGTTGAGGGCTTGTGTTTGGGTTAGGGTTAGGGTTTAGGTTTGAGTTAGGGTTAGGGTTAGGGTTAGTTTTAGGGCTTGGGTTAGGGTTAGGGTTAGGGTTAGGGCTTGGGTTTAGGTTAGGTTTAAGGTTTGGGTTAGGCTTAGGTTTAGGGCTTGTGTTTGGGTTAGGGTTAGGTTTAGGGTTAGGGTTAGGGTTAGGGTTAGGTTTAGTTTTAGTGCTTGGGTTACGGTTAGGGTTAGGGTTAGGGATTGGGTTTAGGTTAGGTTTTGGGTTTGGGTTAGGCTTAGGGTTAGTGTTTGGGTTTGGGTTATGTTTAGGTTAAGGTTTAGGGTTAGGGTTAGGGTTAGGGTTTGGGTTTGGGTTAGAGTAAGGTACCGGGTTAGGGTTTGGGTTCGGTTTAAGTTTAGGGTTAGGATTTGGGTTAGGGTTTGGGTTAGCGTTAAGGTTCGTGTTAGGGTTAGGGGTTAGGGTTAGGGTTAGGCTTAGGGTTAGGGTTAGGGTTAGTGTTACGGTTAGGATTTGGGGTAGGGTTAGGTTTAGTGGTAGGGTTAGCGTTAGGGTTTGTGTTAGGGTTAGGGTTAGGGTTAGTGTTAGGGTTAGGTTTTGGGTTCGGTTTAGGGTTAGCTTTAGGGTTAATGTTTGGACTTGGGTTAGGGTTAGGTTTAGGGTTAGTGTTAGAGTTAGGGTTAGGGTTTGGCTTAGGGTTAGGGTTAGGGTTAGGGTTAGGGCTAAGTGATAGGGATAACATTAGGGGTTGGGTTGGGGTTAGTGTTTAGGCTTGGGTTAGGGTTAGGGTTAGGGTTAGGATTAGGGTTAGGTTTAGTGTTAGGATTAGGGTTTGGGTTTCGGTTAGGGTTAGGGTTTAGGTTAGGGTTAGGGTTAGGTTTTGGTTAGGATTTAGGTTTGGATTAGGGTTAGGGTTAGGGTTAATTTTAGGGCTTGGGTTAGGGTTAGGGTTAGAGTTAGGGCTTGGGTGTAGGTTAGGTTGAGGGTTTGGGTTAGGCTTAGGGTTAGGTTTCGGCTTAGGGTTAGGGTTAGTGTTAGGGTTAGGGGTTAGGGTTAGTATTAGTGTTTGGGCTTTGGTTAGGGTTAGGTTTAGGGATAGGGGTAGGATTTGGTTTGGCTTAGAGTTATGGTTAGGTTTAGTGTTAGGGTTAGGGTTTGTGTTAGGATTAGGGTTAGGGCTAGGCGATAGCGATAGGGTTAGGGTTAGGGTTGGGTTTAGTGTTTGGGCTTGGATTAGGGTTAGTGTTAGGGTTAGGATTAGGGTTAGGTTTCGTGTTAGGATTAGGGTTTGTGTTTCGGTTAGGGTTAGGGTTAGGGTTAGCGTTTGCGTTAGTGTTAGGGTTAAGGATAGGGTTTAGGTTAGTGTTAGGGTTAGGGTTTGGGTTAGGATTTAGTTTTGGATTAGCATTAGGGTTAGGGTTAGTTTTAGGGCTTGGGTTAGGGTTAGGGTTAGAGTTAGGGCTTGGCTTTAGGTTAGGTTTAGGGTTTGGTTTAGGCTTAGGGTTAGGCTTAGGGTTAGGGTTAGGGTAAGTGTTAGGGTTAAGGTTTGGATTAGGGTTAGGGTTAGCTTTAGGCTTAGTGTTAGGGTTTGGTTTGGTTTAGGGTTAGTGTTAGGTTTAGGGTAAGTGTTAGGGTTAGGGTTAGGGTTAGGCTTAGGGTTTGGGTTAGTTTTAGCTTTAGGGTTAGGGTTAGGGTTAGGGTTATGGTTAGTTTTAGTGCTTGGGTTAGGGTTAGGGTCAGGGTTAGGGATTGGGTTTAGGTTAGGTTTAGGGTTTGGGTTAGGCTTAGGGTTAATGTTTGGGTTTGGATTAGGTTTAGGTTTAGGGTTAGGGTTAGGGTTTGGGTTTGGGTTAGAGTAAGGTATCTGGTTAGGCTTTGGGTTAGGTTTAAGGTTAGGGTTAGGGTTAGGGCTTAGCGTTAGGGTAAGAGTTACGGTTAGGGTTAGGGTTAGTTTTACGGTTAGGATTTGGGGTAGGGTTAGGGTTTGGTTTAGGGTTAGGGTTAGGGTTAGCGTTAGGATTTGGGTTAGGGTCAGGCTTAGGGTTAGGTTTAGGGTTAGTGTTTGGGTTAGGGTTATGGTTATGGTTAGCGTTAGGATTAGGGTTAGGGTTAGGGTTAGGTTTTTGGTTAGGGTTAGTGTTAGGGTTTGCGTTTGAGTTAGGGATAGGGTTAGGGTAAGGGCTGGGGTTAGTGTTTTGGTTAAGGTTAGGGTATGGGTTTGGGTTAGAGTTAGGTTTATAGTTGGGGTTTGGTTAGGGTTAGGTTTAGGCTTAGTGTTGGGGTTAGGGTTAGGGTTAGGGTTAGGGTTAGGTTTAGGATTAGGGTTAGGTTTAGGTTTAGGTTTTGGGTTAGGGTTAGGGTTAGGGTTAGGGTTAGGGTTTGGTTTGGGTTAGGGTTAACGTTACGGATAGGGTAACGGTTAGATTTGGGGTTAGGGTTAGGTTTAGGGTTACTGTTTGAGGTTGGTTTAGCGTTAGGGTTAGGGTTAGGGTTAGGGTTAGGGATTGGTTTGGGGTAGGGTTAGTGTTAGGGTTAGGGATAGAGTTTAGTTTAGGATTAGTGTTACGGTTAGGGTTTGGGTTTAGGTTTGGTTTAGGGCTTGTGTTTGGGTTAGGGTTAGGGTTTAGGTTTGAGTTAGGGTTAGGGTTAGGGTTAGTTTTAGGGCTTGGGTTAGGGTTAGGTTTAGGGTTAGGGCTTGGGTTTATTTTAGGTTTAAGGTTTGGGTTAGGCTTAGGTTTAGGGCTTGTGTTTGGGTTAGGGTTAGCTTTAGGTTTAGGGTTAGGGTTAGGGTTAGGTTTAGTTTTAGTGCTTGGCTTACGGTTAGGGTTAGGGTTAGGGATTGGGTTTAGGTTAGGTTTTGGGTTTGGGTTAGGCTTAGGGTTAGTGTTTGGGTTTGGGTTATGTTTAGGTTAAGGTTTAGGGTTAGGGTTAATGTTAGGGTTTGGGTTTGGGTTAGAGAAAGGTACGGGGTTAGGGTTTGGGTTAGGTTTAAGTTTAGGGTTAGGATTTGGGTTAGGGTTTGGGTTAGCGTTAAGGTTAGTGTTAGGGTTAGGGGTTAGGGTTAGGGTTAGGCTTAGGGTTAGGGTTAGGGTTAGTGTTACGGTTAGGATTTGGGGTAGGGTTAGGTTTAGTGGTAGGGTTAGCGTTAGGGTTTGTGTTAGGGTTAGGGTTAGGGTTAGTGTTAGGTTAGGTTTTGGGTTAGGTTTAGGGTTAGCTTTAGGGTTAATGTTTAGGCTTGGGTGAGGGTTAGGTTTAGGGTTAGTGTTAGAGTTAGGGTTAGGGTTTGGCTTAGGGTTAGGGTTAGGGTTAGGGCTAAGTGATAGGGATAACTTTAGGGGTTGGGTTGGGGTTAGTGTTTAGGCTTGGGTTAGGGTTAGTGTTAGGGTTAGGATTAGGGTTAGGTTTAGTGTTAGGATTAGGGTTTGGGTTTCGGTTAGGGTTAGGGTTTAGGTTAGGGTTAGGGTTAGGTTTTGGTTAGGATTTAGGTTTGGATTAGGGTTAGGGTTAGGGTTAATTTTAGGGCTTGGGTTAGGGTTAGGGTTAGAGTTAGGGCTTGGGTGTAGGTTAGGTTGAGGGTTTGGGTTAGGCTTAGGGATAGGTTTCGGCTTTGGGCTAGGGTTAGTGTTAGGGTTAGGGGTTAGGGTTAGTATTAGTGTTTGGGCTTTGGTTAGGGTTAGGTTTAGGGATAGGGGTAGGATTTGGTTTGGCTTAGGGTTATGGTTAGGTTTAGGGTTAGGGTTAGCGTTTGTGTTAGGATTAGGGTTAGGGCTAGGCGATAGCGATAGGGTTAGGGTTAGGGTTGGGTTTAGTGTTTGGGCTTGGATTAGGGTTAGTGTTAGGGTTAGGATTAGGGTTAGGTTTAGTGTTAGGATTAGGGTTTGTGTTTCGGTTAGGGTTAGGGTTAGGGTTAGGGTTTGCGTTAGTGTTAGGGTTAAGGATAGGGTTTAGGGTAGAGTTAGGGAGAGGGGAAGGGTGGGGAGTTAGTGTTGGGTTAGGATGAGGGTTAGGGGTAGTTTTAGGGCTTGGGTTAGGGTAAGGGTTAGAGTTACAGCTTGGCTTTAGATTAGGTTTAGGGTTTGGTTTAGGCTTAGGGTTAGGGTTCGGGTTAGGGTTCGGGTTAGGGTTATGGTTAGGGTTAAGGTTAGGGTTAGTGTTAGGATTAGGGTTTGGGTTAGGGTTTGGTCTTGGGTTTAGTTTCGGGTTAGGCTTTGGGCTTGAGTTAGGGTTAGGATTAGGGTTAGGGTTAGGGCTTGGGTTAGGATTATGTTTAGGGTTAGGATTAACGATAGGGTTAGGGTTTGGGCTTGGGTTAGATTAAGGTTGAGGCTTAGGGTTTGGGTTAGTGATAGGGTAAGGGTTAGGGTTAGGATTTGAGTTAGAGTTTGTGTTAGGGATTGGGTTAGGGTTAGGGTTAGGGTAAGGGTTAGGGTTAGGGTTTGTGTTAGGTTTAGGATTAGGGTTAGGGTTAGGTTATTGTTAGGATTATGGATTTGGTTAGGTTTAGGGTTAGGGTTAGGGTTAGGGTTTAGGGTTAGGGTTTGGATTTCGGTTAGGGTTAGTGTTAGGGTTTCGGTTAGGTTTAGGGTTAGTGTTAGGGTTTAGGGTTTAGGGTTAGGGTACGGGTAAGGGTTAGGGTTATGGTTTGTTTTAGGGTTTGGGTTAGGTTTAAGGTTAGGGTCAGGGTTAGGGGTTAGGGAAAGGTTTAGGGTTAGGGTTAGGGTTAGGGCTCGGGTTAGGTTTCGGGTTAGGATTAGGGTTAGTTTTGAGGTTAGGGTTTAGGTTAGGGTTAGGGTTAGGGTTAGGGTTAGGGTTTGGGTTAGGTTTAGGGTTAGGGCTAGGGTTTCGGTTAGGGTTAGGGTTAGTGTTAGGGTTTAGGGTTTACGGTTAGGGTACGGGTAAGGGTTAGGGTTATGGTTTCTTTTAGGGTTTGGGTTAGGTTTAAGGTTAGGGTCAGGGTTAGGGGTTAGGGAAAGGTTTAGGATTAGGGTTAGGGTTCGGGTTAGGGTTCGGGTTAGGATTAGGGTTAGTGTTAAGGTTAGGGTTTAGGTAAGGGTTAGGGTTAGGGTTAGGGTTTGGGTTAGGGTTAGGGTTAGGGTTCGGGTTAGGGTTCGGGTTAGGTTTAGTGTTACGGTTAGGGTTTGGGTTAGGGTTAGGGTTAGGGTTAGAGTTAGGGTTAGGCTTAGGGTTAGGGCTTTGTGTGGGGGAGGGTAAATGTAGGGGTAAGGAATAGAGTTTAGGTTAGGGTTAGGGTTAGGGTTAGGGTTTGGGTTAGGTTTAAGGTTAGGGTGAGGGTTTGGGTTAGGGTAAAGGTTAGGGTTAGGGTTAGGGTTTGGGTTAGGGTAGGGTTAGTGTTACGGTTAGGGTTTAGGGTACGGTTAGGTTTAGGGTTAATGTTAGGGTTTGTGTTAGGGTTACGGTTAGGGTTTTGGTTAGGGTTACGGTATGGTTTAGGGTTATGGTTAGGTTTAGGGTTATTGTTTGGGTTTGGGTTAGGGTTAGGTTTGGGGTTAGGGTTTGAGTTAGGGTTAGGGTTTGGTTTAGGATTAGGCTTAGGGTTAGGGTTTTGGTTTGGGTTATGTTTAGGTTTAGGGTTAGGGTTAGGGTTAGGGTTAGGTTTTGCGTTTGGGTTAGATTAAGGTAGAGGGTTAGTGTTGGGTTAGGTTTAGGTTTAGGTTTAGGGTTAGGCTTCGTGTTAGTGTTATGGGTGGTTTAGGGTTAGGGTTAGGGTTACGGTTAAGGTTAGGGTTAAGGTTTGGGTTTGGGTTAGAGTTGGGTTTAGAGTTAGGGTTTGGTTTAGGGTTAGGTGTAGGGTTAGGTTTGGGGTTAGGGTTAGGTTAGGGTTAGGGTTAGTGTTAGGTTTATGATTAGGGTTAGGGTTAGGGTTAGGTTTTGGATTAGGGTTAGAGTTAGGGTTAGGGTTAGGGTTTGGTTTGGGTTAGGGTTAGTGTTACGGATAGGGTAAGGGTTACGTTTTGTGTTAGGATTAGGTTTAGGGTTAGGGTTAGAGGTTGGTTGAGGTTTAGGTTTAGGGTTAGGATGAGAGTTAGGGTTTGGTTTGGGTTAGGTTAGTGTTAGGGTTAGGGATAGGGTTTGAGTTAGGATTATGGTTAGGGATAGGGTTTAGGTTCGGGTTCGGGTTAGGGTTAGGTTTATGGTTAGGGTCAGGGCTTGGGTTAGGATTAGGGTTAGGGTTAGGATTAAGGTGAGGGTTAGGGTTTGGGTTTGAGTTAGAGTAAGGTTGAGGCTTAGTGTTTGGGTTAGGTTTAGAT
Organism: Eospalax fontanierii; assembly: GCA_035773235.1. Lineage (NCBI taxonomy): Eukaryota > Metazoa > Chordata > Mammalia > Rodentia > Spalacidae > Eospalax > Eospalax fontanierii. The sequence continues at coordinate 4,896,433 of CM069528.1, forward strand.
TTAGGGTTAGAGTTTGGATTAGGGTTAGGGTTAGGGTTAGGATTAGGATTAGAGTTAGGGTTAAGGTTAGGGTTAGGGTTAGGGTTAGGGTTAGGGTTAGGGGTTAGGGGTTAGCCTTATGGTTAGGGTAAGGGTTATGTTTAGGGTTTGGGTTTGGTTCAGGTTTAGGTTTAGGGTTAGGGTTTGGGTTTGGGTTAGGGTTATGGTTAGGATTACGGTTAGGTTTAGGGTTAGGGTTTGGTTTGGGTTAGGGTTAGCGTTAGGGTTATGGTTAGGTTTAGGGTTTGGGTTTGGTTTAGGATTAGGATTAGGGTTAGGGTTAGGGTAAGTGTTAGGGTTAGGGTTTGGGTTAGTGTTAGGGTTTGGGATAGGATTAGGGGTAGGGTAAGGGTTAGGGTTAGGGTTTGTGTGAGGGTTAGGGTTAGGGTTAGGGTTAGTGTTAGGATTAGAGTTTGTGTTAGGTTTAGGATTAGGGTTAGGGTTAGGGTTTCGGTTTGAGTTAGGGTTAGGGTTAGGGTTAGTGTTTGGTTTAGGGTTAGGGTTAGGGTTTGCTTTGGTTTAGGGTTAGTGTTAGGGTTAGTATAAGGGTTAGCTTTAGGGTTAGGTTTAGGTTTAGGGTTAGGGTTAGGGTTAGGGTTAGGGTTAGGGTTAGGGTTAGTTAGGGTTAGGGTTAGGGTTAGGTTTAGGGTTAGGGTTACGGGTAAGGTTAGGGTTAGTTATAGGGCTTGGGTTAGGGTTAGGGTTAGGGTTAGGGCTTGGGTTTAGGTTAGGTTTAGGTTTTGGGTTAGGCTTAGGGTTAGGGTTTGGGTTTGGGTTAGGTTTAGGGTTAGGGTTAGGGTTAGGGTTAGGGTTAGGGTTTGGATTTGGGTTAGAGTAAGGTATAGGGTTAGGGTTTGGGTTAGGTTTAGTGTTAGGGTTAGGGTTTGCGTTAGGGTTTGGGTTAGGGTTAAGGTTAGGGTTAGGGTTAGGGGTTAGGGTTAGGGTTAAGGTTTGGGTTAGGGTTAGGGTTAGCGTTAGGGTTAGGGTTTGGGTTAGGGTTAGGGTTAGGGTTAGGGTTAGGTTTAGGGTTAGTGTTTGGGCTTGGGTTATGGTTATGGTTAGGGTTAGGATTAGGGTTAGGCTTAGGGTTAGGTTTTTGGTTAGGTTTAGTGTTAGGGTTTGCGTTTGAGTTAGGGATAGGGTTAGGATTAGGGTTAGGGTTAGGCGATAGGGATAGGGTTAGGGTTAGTGTTTGGGTTAGGGTTAGGGTTAGGTTTAGGGTTAGGGTTAGGGTTTGGTTTGGTTTAGGGTTAGTGTTAGGCTTAGGGAAAGGGTTAGGGTTAGGGCTTGTTTAGGGTTAGGGTTTGGGTTAGGATTAAGGTTAGGGTTAAGGTTTAGGTTTGGGTTAAAGTTAGGTTTAGAGTTGGGGTTTGGTTTAGGGTTAGGTTTAGGGGTAGGGTTGGGGTTAGGAATAGGGTTAGGGTTAGGTTTTAGATTACCGTTAGTTTTAGGTTTAGGTTTTGGATTAGGGTGAGGGTTAGGGTGAGGGTTAGAGTTTGGTTTGGGTTCTGGTGAATGTTAAGGATAAGATAAGGGTTAGGCTTGGGGTTAGGGTTTGGTTTATGGTTACTGCAAGCGGTTGATTTAGGGTAAGGGTAGTGTTAGGGTTAGGGATAGGGATTGGTTTGGGGTAGGGTTAATGTTAGGGTTAGGGATAGAGTTTCGGTTAGGGTTAGGGTTAGGGTTAGGGTTAGGGTTAGGGTTTAGGTTTGGGTTAGGTTTAAGGTTAGGGTTAGGGTTTGTGTTAGGGTTAAGGTTAGGGTTAGGGTAAGGGGTTAGGGTTAGGGTTAGGGTTAGGGTTTGTGTTACGGTTTGCGTTAGGGTTAGGGTTAGTGTTATGGTTAGGGTTTAGGGTAGGGTTAGGTTTAGGGTTAGGTTTAGGGTTAGGGTTTGTATTAGGGTTACGGTTAGGGTTATGGTTAGGGTTAGGCTTTGGGTTAGGGTCATGGTTAGGTTTAGGGTTAGTGTTTGGGCTTGGGTTAGGGTTAGGTTTAGCGTTAGATTTAGAGTTAGGGTTAGGGTTTGGCTTAGGGGTAGGGTTAGGGTTAGGGCTAGGCGATAGTGGTAGCCTTAGGGTTAGGGTTAGGTTTAGGGTTTGGGCTGGGGTTAGGGTTAGTGTTAGGTTTAGTATTAGGGTTAGGTTTAGAGGTAGGATTAGGATTTGGGTTTGGTTAGGGTTAGGGTTAGGGTTAGGGTTTGGGTTAGTGTTAGGGTTTGGGATACGTTTAGGGGTAGGGTAAGGGTTAGGGTTAGGGTTTGTGTTAGGGTTAGGGTTAGGATTAGGGTTAGTGTTAGGATTAGGGTTTGTGTTAGGTTTAGGGTTAGGGTTACGGTTAGGGTTTCGTTTTCGGTTTGGGTTAGGGTTAGGGTTAGTGTTTGGTTTAGGGTTAGGGTTAGGGTTAGGCTTAGGGTTAGGGTTAGGGTAAGTGTTAGGGTTAGGGTTTGGATTAGGGTTAGGGTTAGCTTTAGGCTTAGTGTTAGGGTTTGGTTTGGTTTAGGGTTAGTGTTAGGGTTAGGGTAAGTGTTAGGGTTAGGGTTAGGGTTAGGGTTAGGGTTAGGGTTTGGGTTAGGTTTAGCTTTAGGGTTAGGTTTAGGGTTAGGGTTATGGTTAGTTTTAGTGCTTGGGTTAGGGTTAGGGTCAGGGTTAGGGATTGGGTTTAGGTTAGGTTTAGGGTTTGGTTTAGGCTTAGGGTTAATGTTTGGGTTTGGGTTAGGTTTAGGTTTAGGGTTAGGGTTAGGGTTTGGGTTTGGGTTAGAGTAAGGTATCTGGTTAGGGTTTGGGTTAGGTTTAAGGTTAGGGTTAGGGTTAGGGCTTAGGGTTAGGGTAAGAGTTACTGTTAGGTTTAGGGTTAGTTTTACGGTTAGGATTTGGGGTAGGGTTAGGGTTTGGTTTCGGGTTAGGGTTAGGGTTAGGGTTAGGATTTGGGTTAGGGTCAGGCTTAGGGTTAGTGTTAGGGTTAGTGTTTGGGTTAGGGTTATGGTTATGGTTAGCGTTAGGATTAGGGTTAGGGTTAGGGTTAGGTTTTTGGTTAGGGTTAGTGTTAGGGTTTGCGTTTGAGTTAGGGATAGGGTTAGGGTAAGGGCTGGGGTTAGTGTTTTGGTTAAGGTTAGGGTATGGGTTTGGGTTAGAGTTAGGTTTATAGTTGGGGTTTGGTTAGGGTTAGGTTTAGTCTTAGTGTTGGGGATAGGGTTAGGGGTAGGGTTAGGGTTAGGTTTAGGATTAGGGTTAGGTTTAGGTTTAGGTTTTGGGTTAGGGTTAGGGTTAGGGTTAGGGTTAGGGTTTGGTTTGTGTTAGGGTTAACGTTACGGATAGGGTAACGGTTAGATTTGGGGTTAGGGTTAGGTTTAGGGTTACTGTTTGAGGTTGGTTTAGCGTTAGGGTTAGGGTTAGGGTTAGGGTTAGGGATTGGTTTGGTGTAGGGTTAGTGTTAGGGTTAGGGATAGAGTTTAGTTTAGGATTAGTGTTACGGATAGGGTTAGGGTTTAGGTTTGGTTTAGGGCTTGTGTTTGGGTTAGGGTTAGGGTTTAG
>CM069528.1:4905000-4912500 GCA_035773235.1 Eospalax fontanierii
TTGTTTGGGCTTGGGTTAGGGTTAGATTTGGGGTTAGGTTTAGAGTTAGGGTTAGGGTTTGGCTAAGGGTTAGGGTTAGGGTTAGGGTTAGGGCTAGGCGATAGGGATAGGGTTAGGGTTAGGGTTAGGGTTAGGGTTAGGATTAGGGTTTGGGCTTGGAATAGGGTTAGTGTTAGCGTTAGTATTAGGGTTAGGTTTAGTGTTAGGATTAGGGTTTGGGTTTCGGTTAGGATTATGTTTAGGGTTACGGTTTGGGTTAGTGTTAGGGTTTGGGATAGGGTTAGGGTTAGTGTTAGGGTTTCGGTTAGGGTTAGGGTTAGTGTTAGGGTTTAGGGTTTAGGGTTAGGATTCGGGTAAAGGTTAGGGTTATGGTTTGTTTTAGGGTTTGGGTTAGGGTTAAGGTTAGGGTCAGGGTTAGGGGTTAGGGTAAGGTTTAGGGTTAGGTTTAGGGTTAGGGTTCGGGTTAGGTATAGGGTTAGTGTTACGTTTAGGGTTTATGTTAGGGTTAGGGTTAGGGTTAGGGTTTGGGTTAGCGTTAGGGTTAGGGTTCGGGTTAGGTTTAGGGTTAGTGTTACGGTTAGGGTTTGGGTTAGGGTTAGGGTTAGGGTTAGAGTTAGGGTTAGGGTTAGGGTTAGGGATTTATTTGGGGTAGGGTTAATGTTAGTGTTAGGGATAGAGTATTGGTTAGGGTTAGGGTTAGTGTTAGGGTTAGGGTTAGGGTATGGGTTAGAGTAAGGTATCGGGTTAGGGTTTGTGTTAGGTTTAAGCTTACGGTTAGGGTTTGGGTTAGGGTTTGGTTTAGGGTTAAGGTTAGGGTTAGGGTTATGGGTTAGGGCGAGGGTTAGGGTTTGGGTTAGGGTTAGGGTTAGTGTTAGGGTTAGGGGTTAGGGTACGGTTAGGTTTAGGGTTATTGTTTGGGCTTGGGTTAGGGTTAGGTTTGGGGTTAGGGTTAGAGTTAGGGTTAGGGTTTGGCTTAGGGTTAGGGTAAGGGTTAGGGTTAGGGTTAGGGCTAGGCGATAGGGATAGGGTTAGGGTTAGGGTTAGGGTTAGGTTTAGGGTTAGGGTTTGAGCTTGGGATAGGGTTAGTGTTAGGGTTAGTATTAGGGTTAGGTTTAGTGTTAGGATTAGGGTTTGGGTTTCGGTTAGGATTATGTTTAGGGTTAGGGTTTGGTTTAGTGTTAGGGTTTGGGATAGGGTTAGGGTTCGGGTAAGGGTTAGGGTTAGGGTTTGTGTTAGGGTTAGGTTTAGTGTTAGGATTAGGGTTTGTGTTAGGTTTAGGGTTAGGGTTAGGTTTAGGGTTTGGGTTTGGGTTAGGGTTAGGGTTAGGGTTAGGGTTTGGTTTAGTGTTAATGTTAGGGTAAGGGTTAGGGTTAGGGTTAGGATTTGGTTTAGGGTCAGGGTTAGGCTTAAGGTTTGGGATAGGGTTATGGTTATGGTTAGGGTTAGGGTTAGGTTTAGGGGTAGGGTTAAGGTTAGGGTTAGGCTTAGGGTTTGGGTTTGAGTTAGGGTTAGGTTGAGGGTTAGGGTTGGGGTTAGTGTTAGGGTTAGGGTTAGGGTGTGGGTTTGGGTTAGGGTTATGCTTAGGGTTAGGGTTAGGGTTAGGGTTTCGTTTGGGGTTAGTTTTAGGGTTGGGGTTAGGTTTAGGGTGTGGGTTTTGGTAAGGGTTAGGCTTAGGGTTACTGTTAGGGTAAGTGTTAGGGTTAGGGTTTTGTTTAGGGTTAGGGGTAGGGGTAGGTTTAGGGTTAGTGTTAGGGTTTGGTTTGGTTTAAGGTTAGTGTTAGTGTTAGGGGAAGGGTTAGGGTTAGGGTTAGGGTTAGGGGTGGTTTAGGGTTAGTGTGAGGGTTAGGATTAAAGTTAGGGTTAAGGATTAGGATTGGGTTAGTGTTAGGTTTAGAGTTGGGGTTTGGTTTAGGGTTAGGGTTGGGGTTATGGTTAGGGTTCGGGTTAGGGTTAGGATTAGGGTTCGGTTTAGGTTTAGGTTTTGGGTTAGTGTTAGGGTTAGGGTTAGGGTTAGAGTTTGGATTGGGTTAGGGTTAGGGTTATGGTTTAGGTTTGGTTTAGGGTTAGGGTTAGGGTTAGTGTTAGGGCTTGGGTTAGTGTTAAGGTTAGGGTTAGGGCTTGGGTTTAGGTTAGGTTTAAGATTTGGGCTAGGCTTAGCTTTAGGGTTTGTGTTTGGGTTAGGTTTAGCTTTGGGGTTAGCGTTAGGGTTAGGGTTAGGTTTAGTTTTAGGGCTTGGGTTAGGGTTAGGGATAGGGTTAGGGATTGGGTTTAGGTTAGGTTTAGGGTTTGGGTTAGGCTTAGGGACATGGTTTGCGTTTGAGTTAGGTTTAGGCTTAGGTTTAGGGTTAGGGTTAGAGTTAGGGTTAGGGTTTGGGTTTGTGTTAGAGTAAGGTATCGGGTTAGGGTTTGGGTTAGGTTTAAGGTTAGGGTTAGGGTTTGTGTTAGGGTTAGGGTTAGTGTTACAGTTAGGGTTTAGGGTAGGGTTAGGTTTAGGGTTAGGGTTAGGGTTAGGGTTTGTGTTAGAGTTACGGTTATGGTTATGGTTATGGTTATGATTTGGGTTAGTGTTAGAGTTAGGTTTAGTGTTATTGTTTGGGCTTGGTTTAGGGTTAGGTTTAGGGGTAGGGTTAGAGTAAGGGTTAGTGTTTGGCTTAGGGTTAGGGTAAGGGTTAGGGTTAGGGCAAGGGCTAGGTGATAGGGATAAGGTTAGGGTTAGTGTTAGGTTTAGTGTTTGGGCTTGGGATAGGGTTAGTGTTAGGGTTAGTATTAGGGTTAGGTTTAGTGTTAGGATTAGGGTTTGGGTTTCGGTTAGGGTTAGGGTTAGGGTTAGGGTTTGGGTTAATGTTAGGGTTTGGGATACGGTTAGGGTTAGTGTAAGGGTTAGGGTTAGGGTTTGTGTTAGGGTTAGGGTTAGGGTTAGGGTTTGGGTTTCGGTTAGGGTTAGGGTTAGGGTTAGGGTTTGGTTTAGGGTTAGGGTTAGGGTTAGGGTTAGGTTTAGGATTTGGGTTAGGGTCAGGGTTAAGGTAAGGGTTAGGGTTAGGGTTAGGGTTTGGGTTAGAGTTATGGTTATGGTTATGGTTAGGGTTAGGGTTACGGTTTGGGTTTGGGTTAGAGTAAGGTATAGGGTTAGGTTTGGGTTAGATTTAGTGTTAGGGTTAGGGTTTGGGTTAGGGTTAAGGTTAGGGTTAGGGTTAGGGTTAGGGTTTGGGTTAGGGTTAAAGTTAGGATTAGGGTTAGTGGTTAGGGTTAGGGTTAGGGTTAGGGGTTAAGGTAAGGGTTATGGTTTGTATTAGGGTTACAGTTATGGTTATGGTTATGGTTAGGGTTTAGGGTTAGGGTTAGGGTTAGGGTTAGGGTTAGGATTTGGGTTACGGTCAGGGTTAGGGTTAGGGTTAGTGTTAGGGTTTGGGTTAGGGTTATGGTTATGGATTGGGTTACAATTAGGGTTAGGGTTAGGGTTAGGGTTTGGGTTAGGTTTAGTGTTAGGGTTTGGGATTTAGTTAGGGTTAGGGTTAGGGTTTGGTTTAGGGTTGGGTTTAGTGTTAATGTTAGGGTTAGGGTGTGGGTTTGGGTTCGGTTTAGGCTTAGGGTTAGGGTTCGGGTAAGTGTTAGGTTTAGGGCTTTGGTAAGGGTTAGGCTTAGGGTTAGGTTTAGGGTTCGGGTTAGGTTTAGGGTGTGGGTTTTGGTTATGGTTAGGCTTAGGGTTAGGGTTAGGGTAAGTGTTAGGGTTAGGGTTTGGATTAGGGTTAGGGTTAGGGTTAGGCTTAGGGTTAGGTTTTGGTGTGGTTTAGGGTTAGTGTTAGGGTTAGGGTAAGGGTTAGGGTTAGGGTTAGGGTTAGGGTTAGGGTTTGTTTTAAGGTTAGTTTTAGGGCTTGGGTTAGGGTTAGGGTTAGGGTTAGGGATTGGGTTTAGGTTAGATTTAGGGTTTGGGTAGGCTTAGGGTTAGGGTTTGTGTTTGGTTTAGGTTTAGGTTTAGGGTTAGGGTTAGGGTTAGCGTTTGGGCTTGGGATAGGGTTAGTGTTAGGGTTAGTATTAGGGTTAGGTTTAGTGTTAGGATCAGTGTTTGGGCTTCGGTTAGGGTTAGGGTTAGGGTTAGGGTTAGGGTTTATGTTAGTGTTAGCGTTAGGGATAGGGTTTAGGTTAGGGTTAGGGTTAGGGTTTGGGTTAGGGTTAGGGTTAGGGTTTGGGTTTCGGTTAGGGTTAGGTTTAGGGTTAGGGTTTGGTTTAGGGTTAGGGTTAGGGTTAGGGTTACGGTTAGGATTTGGGTTAGGGTCAGGGTTAGGGTTAGGGTTCGGGTTAGGGTTTGGTTTAGGGTTACTGTTAGAGGTTGGTTTAGGGTTAGGGTCAGGGTTAGGGTTAGGGGTTGGGATTGGTTTGGGGTAGGGTTAGTGTTAGGGTTAGGGATAGAGTTTAGGTTAAGGTTAGGGTTACGGTTAGGGTTAAGGTTAGTGTTAGGATTAGGGTTTGTGTTAGGTTTAGGGTTAGGGTTAGGGTTAGTGTTTGGGTTTGGGTTAGGGTTAGGGTTAGGGTTAGGGTTAGGGTTAGGGTTAGGGATTGGTTTGGGGTAAGGTTAGTGTTAGGGTTAGGGATAGAGTTTAGGTTAGGGTTAGTGTTACGGTTAGGGTTAGGGTTTAGGTTTGGTTTAGGGTTAGGGTTAGGGTTTGGATTAGGGTTTAGGTTTGAATTAGGGTTAGGGTTAGGGTTAGTTTTAGGGCTTGGGTTAGTGTTAGGGTTAGGGTTAGGGCTTGGGTTTAGGTTAGGTTTAAGGTTTGGGTTAGGCTTAGGTTTAGGGCTTGTGTTTGGGTTAGGGTTAGCTTTAGGGTTAGGGTTAGAGTTAGGGTTAGTGTTAGTTTTAGTGCTTGGGTTACGGTTAGGGTTAGGGTTAGGGATTGGGTTTAGGTTAGGTTTTGGGTTTGGGTTAGGCTTAGGGTTAGTGTTTGGGTTTGGGTTATGTTTAGGTTAAGGTTTAGGGTTGGGGTTAGGGTTAGGGTTTGGGTTTGGGTTAGAGTAAGGTACCGGGTTAGGGTTTGGGTTAGGTTTAAGTTTAGGGTTAGGATATGGGTTAGGGTTTGGGTTAGCGTTAAGGTTAGTGTTAGGGTTAGGGGTTAGGGTTAGGGTTAGGCTTAGGGTTAGGGTTAGGGTTAGTGTTACGGTTAGGATTTGGGGTAGGGTTAGGTTTAGTGGTAGGGTTAGCGTTAGGGTTTGTGTTAGGGTTAGGGTTAGGGTTAGTGTTAGGGTTAGGTTTTGGGTTAGGTTTAGGGTTAGCTTTAGGGATAGTGTTTGGGCTTGGGTTAGGGTTAGGTTTAGGGTTAGTGTTAGAATTAGGGTTAGGGTTAGGGCTAAGTGATAGGGATAACGTTAGGGGTTGGGTTGGAGTTAGTGTTTAGGCTTGGGTTAGGGTTAGTGTTAGGGTTAGGATTAGGGTTAGGTTTAGTGTTAGGATTAGGGTTTGGGTTTCGGTTAGGGTTAGGGTTTAGGTTAGGGTTAGGGTTAGGTTTTGGTAAGGATTTAGGTTTGGATTAGGGTTAGGGTTAGGGTTAATTTTAGGGCTTGGATTAGGGTTAGGGTTAGAGTTAGGGCTTGGGTGTAGGTTAGGTTGAGGGTTTGGGTTAGGCTTAGGGTTAGGTTTCGGCTTAGGCTTAGGGTTAGTGTTAGGGTTAGGGGTTAGGGTTAGTATTAGTGTTTGGGCTTTGGTTAGGGTTAGGTTTAGGGATAGGGGTAGGTTTTGGTTTGGCTTAGGGTTATGGTAAGGTTTAGGTTTAGGTTTAGGGTTTGTGTTAGGATTAGGGTTAGGGCTAGGCGATAGCGATAGGGTTAGTGTTAGGGTTGGGTTTAGTGTTTGGGCTTGGATAAGGGTTAGTGTTAGGGTTAGGATTAGGGTTAGGTTTAGTGTTAGGATTAGGGTTTGGGTTTCGGTTAGGGTTAGGGTTAGGGTTAGGGTTTGCGTTAGTGTTAGGGTTAAGGATAGGGTTTAGGTTAGGCTTAGGGTTAGGGTTTGGGTTAGGATTTAGTTTTGGATTAGCGTTAGGGTTAGGGTTAGTTTTAGGGCTTCGGTTATGGTTAGGGTTAGAGTTAGGGCTTGGCTTTAGGTTAGGTTTAGGGTTTGGTTTAGGCTTAGGGTTAGGGTTCGGGTTCGGGTTCGGGTTAGGGTTATGGTTAGGGTTAGGGTTAGGGTTAGGGTTAGTGTTAGGATTAGGGTTTGGGTTAGGGTTTGGTCTTGGTTTTAGTTTCGGGTTAGGCTTTGGGCTTGAGTTAGGGTTAGGATTAGGGTTAGGGTTAGGTCTTGGGTTTGGATTAGGGTTAGGGTTAGGATTAACGATAGGGTTAGGGTTTGGGCTTGGGTTAGATTAAGGTTGAGGCTTAGGGTTTGGGTTAGGGTTAGGTTAAGGGTTAGGGGTAGGATTTGAGTTAGAGTTAGTGTTAGGGATTGGGTTAGGGTTAGGGTTAGGGGAAGGGTTAGGGTTAGGGTTTGTTATACATTTAGGATTAGGGTTCGGGTTAGGTTATTGTTAGGATTAGGGATTTGGTTAGGTTTAGGGTTAGGGTTAGGGTTAGGGTTTAGGGTTAGGGTTTGGATTTCGGTTAGGGTTAGTGTTAGGGTTTCGGTTAGGGTTAGGGTTAGTATTAGGGTTTAGGGTTTAGGGTTAGGTTACGGGTAAGGGTTAGGGTTATGGTTTGTTTTAGGGTTTGGGTTAGGGTTAAGGTTAGGGTCAGGGTTAGGGGTTAGGGAAAGGTTTAGGGTTAGGTTTAGGTTTCGGGTTAGGATTCGCGTTAGGATTAGGGTTAGTGTTGAGGTTAGGGTTTAGGTTAGGGTTAGGGTTAGGGTTAGGGTTTGGGTTAGGGTTAGGGTTAGGGTTAGGGTTTCGGTTAGGGTTAGGGTTATTGTTAGGGTTTAGGGTTTAGGGTTAGGGTAAGGGTAAGGGTTAGGTTATGGTTTGTTTTATGGTTTGGGTTAGGTTTAAGGTTAGGGTCAGGGTTAGGGGTTAGGGAAAGGTTTAGGGTTAGGGTTAGGGTTCGGGTTAGGGTTCGGGTTAGGTTTAGGGTTAGTGTTATGGTTAGGGTTTAGGTTAGGGTTAGGGTTAGGGTTTGGGTTAGGGTTAGGGTTAGGGTTCGGGTTAGGGTTCGGGTTAGGTTTAGGGTTAGTGTTACGGTTAGGGTTTCGGTTAGGGTTAGGGTTAGGGTTAGAGTTAGGTTTAGGTTTAGGGTTAGGGATTTGTTTGGGGTAGGGTTAATGTTAGGGTTAGGGATAGAGTTTAGGTTAGGGTTAGGGTTAGGGTTAGGGTTTGGGTTAGAGTAAGGTATCAGGTTAGGGTTTGGGTTAGGTTTAAGGTTAGGGTGAGGGTTTGGGTTAGGGTTTGGGTTAGGGTAAAGGTTAGGGTTAGGGTTAGGGTTAGGGTTTGGGTTAGGGTTAGGGTTAGTGTTACGGTTAGGGTTTAGGGTACGGTTAGGTTTAGGGTTAATGTTACGGTTTGTGTTAGGGTTACGGTTAGGGTTATGGTT
>CM069528.1:4915000-4950000 GCA_035773235.1 Eospalax fontanierii
AGGGTTAGGGTTAGGTTTAGGGTTAGGGGTGGTTTAGGGTTAGTGTTAGGGTTAGGATTAAAGTTAGGGTTAAGGATTAGGATTGGGTTAGTGTTAGGGTTAGGGTTGGGGTTATGGTTAGGGTTCGGGTTAGGGTTAGGATTAGGGTTCGGTTTAGATTTAGGTTTTGGGTTAGTGTTAGGGTTAGGGTTAGGGTTAGAGTTTGGATTGGGTTAGGGATAGGGTTAGGGTTTAGGTTTGGTTTAGGGTTAGGGTTAGGGTTAGTTTTAGGGCTTGGGTTAGTGTTAAGGTTAGGGTTAGGGCTTGGGTTTAGGTTAGGTTTAAGATTTGGGCTAGGCTTAGCTTTAGGGTTTGTGTTTGGGTTAGGTTTAGCTTTGGGGTTAGCGTTAGGGTTAGGGTTAGGTTTAGTTTTAGGGCTTGGGTTAGGGTTAGGGATAGGGTTAGGGATTGGGTTTAGGTTAGGTTTAGGGTTTGGGTTAGGCTTAGGGACAGGGTTTGCGTTTGAGTTAGGTTTAGGCTTAGGTTTAGGGTTAGGGTTAGAGTTAGGGTTAGGGTTTGGGTTTGGGTTAGAGTAAGGTATCGGGTTAGGGTTTGGGTTAGGTTTAAGGTTAGGGTTAGGGTTAGGGTTTGTGTTAGGGTTAGGGTTAGTGTTACAGTTAGGGTTTAGGGTAGGGTTAGGTTTAGGGTTAGGGTTAGGGTTAGGGTTTGTGTTAGAGTTACGGTTATGGTTATGGTTATGGTTATGATTTGGGTTAGTGTTAGAATTAGGTTTAGGGTTATTGTTTGGGCTTGGTTTAGGGTTAGGTTTAGGGGTAGTGTTAGAGTTAGGGTTAGTGTTTGGCTTAGGGTTAGGGTTAGCGTTAGGGTTAGGGTTAGGGCTAGGTGATAGGGATAAGGTTAGGGTTAGTGTTAGGTTTAGTGTTTGGGCTTGGGATAGGGTTAGTGTTAGGGTTAGTATTAGGGTTAGGTTTAGTGTTAGGATTAGGGTTTGGGTTTCGGTTAGGGTTAGGGTTAGGGTTTGGGTTAGTGTTAGGGTTTGGGATACGGTTAGGGTTAGTGTAAGGGTTAGGGTTAGGGTTTGTGTTAGGGTTAGGGTTAGGGTTAGGGTTTGGGTTTCGGTTAGGGTTAGGGTTAGGGTTAGGGTTTGGTTTAGGGTTAGGGTTAGGGTTAGGGTTAGGGTTAGGTTTAGGATTTGGGTTAGAGTCAGGGTTAAGGTTAGGGTTAGGGTTAGGGTTAGGGTTTGGGTTAGAGTTATGGTTATGGTTATGGTTAGGGTTAGGGTTACGGTTTGGGTTTGGGTTAGAGTAAGGTATAGGGTTAGGTTTGGGTTAGATTTAGTGTTAGGGTTAGGGTTTGGGTTAGGGTTAAGGTTAGGGTTAGGGTTAGGGTTAGGGTTTGGGTTAGGGTTAAAGTTAGGATTAGGGTCAGTGGTTAGGGTTAGGGTTAGGGTTAGGGGTTAAGGTAAGGGTTATGGTTTGTATTAGGGTTACGGTTATGGTTATGGTTATGGTTAGGGTTTAGGGTTAGGGTTAGGGTTAGGGTTAGGGTTAGGATTTGGGTTAAGGTCAGTGTTAGAGTTAGGGTTAGTGTTAGGGTTTGGGTTAGGGTTATGGTTATGGATTGGGTTACCATTAGGGTTAGGGTTAGGGTTAGGGTTTGGGTTAGGTTTAGTGTTAGGGTTTGGGTTTTAGTTAGGGTTAGGGTTAGGGTTTGGTTTAGGGTTGGGTTTAGTGTTAATGTTAGGGTTAGGGTGTGGGTTTGGGTTCGGTTTAGGCTTAGGGTTAGGGTTCGGGTAAGTGTTAGGTTTAGGGCTTTGGTAAGGGTTAGGCTTAGGGTTAGGTTTAGGGTTCGGGTTAGGTTTAGGGTGTGGGTTTTGGTTATGGTTAGGCTTAGGGTTAGGGTTAGGGTAAGTGTTAGGGTTAGGGTTTGGATTAGGGTTAGGGTTAGGGTTAGGCTTAGGGTTAGGTTTTGGTGTGGTTTAGGGTTAGTGTTAGGGTTAGGGTAAGGGTTAGGGTTAGGGTTAGGGTTAGGGTTAGGGTTTGTTTTAAGGTTAGTTTTAGGGCTTGGGTTAGGGTTAGGGTTAGGGTTAGGGATTGGGTTTAGGTTAGATTTAGGGTTTGGGTAGGCTTAGGGTTAGGGTTTGTGTTTGGGTTAGGTTTAGGTTTAGGGTTAGGGTTAGGGTTAGCGTTTGGGCTTGGGATAGGGTTAGTGTTAGGGTTAGTATTAGGGTTAGGTTTAGTGTTAGGATCAGTGTTTGGGCTTCGGTTAGGGTTAGGGTTAGGGTTAGGGTTAGGGTTTATGTTAGTGTTAGCGTTAGGGATAGGGTTTAGGTTAGGGTTAGGGTTAGGGTTTGGGTTAGGGTTAGGGTTAGGGTTTGGGTTTCGGTTAGGGTTAGGTTTAGGGTTAGGGTTTGGTTTAGGGTTAGGGTTAGGGTTAGGGTTACGGTTAGGATTTGGGTTAGGGTCAGGGTTAGCTTTAGGGTTCGGGTTAGGGTTTGGTTTAGGGTTACTGTTAGAGGTTGGTTTAGGGTTAGGGTCAGGGTTAGGGTTAGGGGTTGGGATTGGTTTGGGGTAGGGTTAGTGTTAGGGTTAGGGATAGAGTTTAGGTTAAGGTTAGGGTTACGGTTAGGGTTAAGGTTAGTGTTAGGATTAGGGTTTGTGTTAGGTTTAGGTTTAGGGTTAGGGTTAGGGTTAGTGTTTGGGTTTGGGTTAGGGTTAGGGTTAGGGTTAGGGTTAGGGTTAGGGTTAGGGTTAGGGATTGGTTTGGGGTAAGGTTAGTGTTAGGGTTAGGGATAGAGTTTAGGTTAGGGTTAGTGTTACGGTTAGGGTTAGGGTTTAGGTTTGGTTTAGGGTTACGGTTAGGGTTTGGATTAGGGTTTACGTTTGAGTTAGGGTTAGGGTAAGGGTTAGTTTTAGGGCTTGGGTTAGTGTTAGGGTTAGGGTTAGGGCTTGGGTTTAGGTTAGGTTTAAGGTTTGGGTTAGGCTTAGGTTTAGGGCTTGTGTTTGGGTTAGGGTTAGCTTTAGGGTTAGGGTTAGAGTTAGGGTTAGTGTTAGTTTTAGTGCTTGGGTTACGGTTAGGGTTAGGGTTAGGGATTGGGTTTAGGTTAGGTTTTGGGTTTGGGTTAGGCTTAGGGTTAGTGTTTGGGTTTGGGTTATGTTTAGGTTAAGGTTTAGGGTTAGGGTTAGGGTTAGGGTTTGGGTTTGGGTTAGAGTAAGGTACCGGGTTAGGGTTTGGGTTAGGTTTAAGTTTAGGGTTAGGATATGGGTTAGGGTTTGGGTTAGCGTTAAGGTTAGTGTTAGGGTTAGGGGTTAGGGTTAGGGTTAGGCTTAGGGTTAGGGTTAGGGTTAGTGTTACGGTTAGGATGTGGGGTAGGGTTAGGTTTAGTGGTAGGATTAGCGTTAGGGTTTGTGTTAGGGTTAGGTTTAGGGTTAGTGTTAGGGTTAGGTTTTGGGTTAGGTTTAGGGTTAGCTTTAGGGATAGTGTTTGGGCTTGGATTAGGGTTAGGTTTAGGGTTAGTGTTAGAATTAGGGTTAGGGTTAGGGCTAAGTGATAGGGATAACGTTAGGGGTTGGGTTGGGGTTAGTGTTTAGGCTTGGGTTAGGGTTAGTGTTAGGGTTAGGATTAGGGTTAGGTTTAGTGTTAGGATTAGGGTTTGGGTTTCGGTTAGGGTTAGTGTTTAGGTTAGGGTTAGGGTTAGGTTTTGGTAAGGATTTAGGTTTGGATTAGGGTTAGGGTTAGGGTTAATTTTAGGGCTTGGATTAGGGTTAGGGTTAGAGTTAGGGCTTGGGTGTAGGTTAGGTTGAGGGTTTGGGTTAGGCTTAGGGTTAGGTTTCGGCATAGGCTTAGGGTTAGTGTTAGGGTTAGGGGTTAGGGTTAGTATTAGTGTTTGGGCTTTGGTTAGGGTTAGGTTTAGGGATAGGGGTAGGTTTTGGTTTGGCTTAGGGTTATGGTTAGGTTTAGGGTTAGGTTTAGTGTGTGTGTTAGGATTAGGGTTACGGCTAGGCGATAGCGATAGGGTTAGTGTTAGGGTTGGGTTTAGTGTTTGGGCTTGGATAAGGGTTAGTGTTAGGGTTAGGATTAGGGTTAGGTTTAGTGTTAGGATTAGGGTTTGGGTTTCGGTTAGGGTTAGGGTTAGGGTTAGGGTTTGCGTTAGTGTTAGGGTTAAGGATAGGGTTTAGGTTAGGCTTAGGGTTAGGGTTTGGGTTAGGATTTAGTTTTGGATTAGCGTTAGGGTTAGGGTTAGTTTTAGGGCTTGGGTTATGGTTAGGGTTAGAGTTAGGGCTTGGCTTTAGGTTAGGTTTAGGGTTTGGTTTAGGCTTAGGGTTAGGGTTCGGGTTAGGGTTCGGGTTAGGGTTATGGTTAGGGTTAGGGTTAGGGTTAGTGTTAGGATTAGGGTTTGGGTTAGGGTTTGGTCTTGGGTTTAGTTTCGGGTTAGGCTTTGGGCTTGAGTTAGGGTTAGGATTAGGGTTAGGGTTAGGGCTTGGGTTTGGATTAGGGTTAGGGTTAGGATTAACGATAGGGTTAGGGTTTGGGCTTGGGTTAGATTAAGGTTGAGGCTTAGGGTTTGGGTTAGGGTTAGGTTAAGGGTTAGGGTTAGGATTTGAGTTAGAGTTAGTGTTAGGGATTGGGTTAGGGTTAGGGTTAGGGTAAGGGTTAGGGTTAGGGTTTGTGTTAGATTTAGGATTAGGGTTCGGGTTAGGTTATTGTTAGGATTAGGGATTTGGTTAGGTTTAGGGTTAGGGTTAGGGTTAGGGTTTAGGGTTAGGGTTTGGATTTCGGTTAGGGTTAGTGTTAGGGTTTCGGTTAGGGTTAGGGTTAGTATTAGGGTTTAGGGTTTAGGGTTAGGTTACGGGTAAGGGTTAGGGTTATGGTTTGTTTTAGGGTTTGGGTTAGGGTTAAGGTTAGGGTCAGGGTTAGGGGTTAGGGAAAGGTTTAGGGTTAGGGTTAGGGTTCTGGTTAGGGTTCGCGTTAGGATTAGGGTTAGTGTTGAGGTTAGGGTTTAGGTTAGGGTTAGGGTTAGGGTTAGGGTTAGGGTTAGGGTTTGGGTTAGGGTTAGGGTTAGGGTTAGGGTTTCGGTTAGGGTTAGGGTTATTGTTAGGGTTTAGGGTTTAGGGTTAGGGTAAGGGTAAGGGTTAGGGTTATGGTTTCCTTTAGGGTTTGGGTTAGGTTTAAAGTTAGGGTCAGGGTTAGGGGATAGGGAAAGGTTTAGGGTTAGGGTTAGGGTTCGGGTTAGGGTTCGGGTTAGGGTTCGCGTTAGGATTAGGGTTAGTGTTGAGGTTAGGGTTTAGGTTAGGATTAGGGTTAGGGTTAGGGTTAGGGTTTGGGTTAGGGTTAGGGTTAGGGTTAGGGTTTCGGTTAGGGTTAGGGTTATTGTTAGGGTTTAGGGTTTAGGGTTAGGGTAAGGGTAAGGGTTAGGGTTATGGTTTCCTTTAGGGTTTGGGTTAGGTTTAAAGTTAGGGTCAGGGTTAGGGGTTAGGGAAAGGTTTAGGGTTAGGGTTAGGGTTCGGGTTAGGGTTCGGGTTAGGTTTAGGGTTAGTGTTAAGGTTAGGGTTTAGGTTAGGGTTAGGGTTAGGGTTTGGGTTAGGGTTAGGGTTAGGGTTCGGGTTAGGGTTCGGGTTAGGTTTAGGGTTAGTGTTACGGTTAGGGTTTCGGTTAGGGTTAGGGTTAGGGTTAGAGTTAGGTTTAGGTTTAGGGTTAGGGATTTGTTTGGGGTAGGGTTAATGTTAGGGTTAGGGATAGAGTTTAGGTTAGGGTTAGGGTTAGGGTTAGGGTTTGGGTTAGAGTAAGGTATCGGGTTAGGGTTTGGGTTAGGTTTAAGGTTAGGGTGAGGGTTTGGGTTAGGGTTTGGGTTAGGGTAAAGGTTAGGGTGAGGGTTAGGGTTAGGGTTTGGGTTAGGGTTAGGGTTAGTGTTACGGTTAGGGTTTAGGGTACGGTTAGGTTTAGGGTTAATGTTACGGTTTGTGTTAGGGTTACGGTTAGGGTTATGGTTAGGGTTACGGTATGGTTTAGGGTTATGGTTAGGTTTAGGGTTATTGTTTGGGTTTGGGTTAGGGTTAGGTTTGGGGTTAGGGTTAGAGTTAGGGTTAGGGTTTGGTTTAGGGTTAGGCTTAGGGTTAGGGTTTTGGTTTGGGTTACGTTTAGGTTTAGGGTTAGGGTTAGGGTTAGGGTTAGGGTTAGGGTTAGGGTTTGCGTTTGGGTTAGATTAAGGTAGAGGGTTAGTGTTGGGTTAGGTTTAGGTTTAGGTTTAGGGTTAGGCTTCGTGTTAGTGTTAGGGGTGGTTTAGGGTTAGGGTTAGGGTTACGGTTAAGGTTAGGGTTAAGGTTTGGGTTTGGGTTAGAGTTGGGTTTAGAGTTAGGGTTTGGTTTAGGGTTAGGTGTAGGGTTAGGTTTGGGGTTAGGGTTAGGTTAGGGTTAGGGTTAGTGTTAGGTTTATGATTAGGGTTAGGGTTAGGGTTAGGTTTTGGGTTAGGGTTAGAGTTAGGGTTAGGGTTAGGGTTTGGTTTGGGTTAGGGTTAGTGTTACGGATAGGGTAAGGGTTACTTTTTGTGTTAGGAATAGGTTTAGGGTCAGGGTTAGAGGTTCGTTGAGGTTTAGGTTTAGGGTTAGGATGAGAGTTAGGGTTTGGTTTGGGTTAGGTTAGTGTTAGGGTTAGGGATAGGGTTTGGGTTAGGGTTATGGTTAGGGTTAGGGTTTAGGTTCGGGTTTGGGTTAGGGTTAGGTTTATGGTTAGGGTCAGGGCTTGGGTTAGGATTAGGGTTAGGGTTAGGATTAAGGTGAGGATTAGGGTTTGGGTTTCAGTTAGCGTAAGGTTGAGGCTTGTGTTTCGGTTAGCGTTAGATTTAGGGTTAGAGTTTGGGTTAGGGTTAGGGTTAGGGTTAGGGTTAGGGGTTAGGGCTTAGCCTTATGGTTACGGTAAGTGTTATGTTTAGGGTTTGGGTTTGGTTAAGGTTTAGGTTTAGGGTTAGGGTTTGGGTTTGGGTTAGGGTTATGGTTAGGATTACGGTTAGGGTTAGGGTTAGGGTTTGGTTTGGGTTAGGGTTAGCGTTAGGGTTATGGTTAGGTTTAGGGTTTGGGTTAGGGCTGGGTTAGGGTTAGGGTTTGAGTTAGGGTTAGGTTTAGGGTTATGGTTTAGGGTTTAGGATTAGGGTCCGGTTTCGGTTAGGGTTAGGGTTAGGGTTAGTGTTTGGGTTAGGGTTTGTGTTAGGGTTAGGATTAGGGTTAGGGTTAGGTTATTGTTAGGATTAGGGATTGGGTTAGGTTTAGGGTTAGGGTTAGGGTTTGGGTTTGGGTTAGAGTAAGGTATCGGGTTAGGGTTTGGGTTAGGTTTAAGGTTAGGGTTAGGGTTTGGGTTAGGGTTAAGGTGAGGGTAAGGGTTAGGGGTAGGGTTAAGGTTAGGGTTAGGGTTTGGGTTAGGGTTAGGGTTAGTGTTACGGTTAGGGTTTAGGGTACGGTTAGGTTTAGGGTTATTGTTTGGGCTTGGGTTAGGGTTAGATTTGGGGTTAGGGTTAGAGTTAGGGTTAGGGTTTGGCTTAGGGTTAGGGTTAGGGTTAGGGTTAGGGTTAGGGCTAGGCGATAGGGATAGGGTTATGGTTAGGGTTAGGGTTAGGGTTAGGGTTTGGGCTTGGGATAGGGTTAGTGTTAGGGTTAGTATTAGGGTTAGGTTTAGTGTTAGGATTAGGGTTTGGGTTTCGGTTAGGATTATGTTTACGATTAGGGTTTGGGTTAGTGTTAGGGTTTAGGGTTTAGGGTTAGGGTTCGGGTAAAGGTTAGGGTTATGGTTTGTTTTAGGGTTTGGGTTAGGGTTAAGGTTAGGGTCAGGGTTAGGGGTTAGGGTAAGGTTTAGGGTTAGCTTTAGGGTTAGGGTTCGGGTTAGGTTTAGGGTTAGTGATACGGTTAGGGTTTATGTTAGGGTTAGGGTTAGGGTTAGGGTTTGGGTTAGCGTTAGGGTTAGGGTTCGGGTTAGGGTTCGGGTTAGGTTTAGCGTTAGTGTTACGGTTAGGGTTTGGGTTAGGGTTAGGGTTAGGGTTAGAGTTAGGGTTAGGGTTAGGGTTAGGGATTTATTTGGGGTAGGGTTAATGTTAGGGTTAGGGATAGAGTATAGGTTAGGGTTAGGGTTAGGGTTAGGGTTAGGGTTAGGGTTTGGGTTAGAGTAAGGTATCGGGTTAGGGTTTGGGTTAGGTTTAAGCTTACGGTTAGGGTTTGGGTTATTGTTTGGTTTAGGGTTAAGGTTAGGGTTAGGGTTAGGGGTTAGGGTTAGGGTTAGGGTTTGGGGTTAGGGTTAGGGTTAGGGTTAGGGTTAGGTTTAGTGTTAGGATTAGGGTTTGGGTTTCGGTTAGGGTTAGGGTTAGGGTTAGGGTTTGCGTTAGTGTTAGGGTTAAGGATAGGGTTTAGGTTAGGCTTAGGGTTAGGGTTTGGGTTAGGATTTAGTTTTGGATTAGCGTTAGGGTTAGGGTTAGTTTTAGGGCTTGGGTTATGGTTAGGGTTAGAGTTAGGGCTTGGCTTTAGGTTAGGTTTAGGGTTTGGTTTAGGCTTAGGGTTAGGGTTCGGGTTAGGGTTCCGGTTAGGGTTATGGTTAGGGTTAGGGTTAGGGTTAGGGTTAGTGTTAGGATTAGGGTTTGGGTTAGGGTTTGGTCTTGGGTTTAGTTTCGGGGTAGGCTTTGGGCTTGAGTTAGGGTTAGGATTAGGGTTAGGGTTAGGGCTTGGGTTTGGATTAGGGTTAGGGTTAGGATTAACGATAGGGTTAGGGTTTGGGCTTGGGTTAGATTAAGGTTGAGGCTTAGGGTTTGGGTTAGGGTTAGGTTAAGGGTTAGGGTTAGGATTTGAGTTAGAGTTAGTGTTAGGGATTGGGTTAGGGTTAGGGTTAGGGTAAGGGTTAGGGTTAGGGTTTGTGTTAGATTTAGGATTAGGGTTCGGGTTAGGTTATTGTTAGGATTAGGGATTTGGTTAGGTTTAGGGTTAGGGTTAGGGTTAGGGTTTAGGGTTAGGGTTTGGATTTCGGTTAGGGTTAGTGTTAGGGTTTCGGTTAGGGTTAGGGTTAGTATTAGGGTTTAGGGTTTAGGGTTAGGTTACGGGTAAGGGTTAGGGTTATGGTTTGTTTTAGGGTTTGGGTTAGGGTTAAGGTTAGGGTCAGGGTTAGGGGTTAGGGAAAGGTTTAGGGTTAGGGTTAGGGTTCTGGTTAGGGTTCGCGTTAGGATTAGGGTTAGTGTTGAGGTTAGGGTTTAGGTTAGGGTTAGGGTTAGGGTTAGGGTTAGGGTTAGGGTTTGGGTTAGGGTTAGGGTTAGGGTTAGGGTTTCGGTTAGGGTTAGGGTTATTGTTAGGGTTTAGGGTTTAGGGTTAGGGTAAGGGTATGGGTTAGGGTTATGGTTTCCTTTAGGGTTTGGGTTAGGTTTAAGGTTAGGGTCAGGGTTAGGGGTTAGGGAAAGGTTTAGGGTTAGGGTTAGGGTTCGGGTTAGGGTTCGGGTTAGGTTTAGGGTTAGTGTTAAGGTTAGGGTTTAGGTTAGGGTTAGGGTTAGGGTTTGGGTTCGGGTTAGGTTTAGGGTTCGGGTTAGGGTTCGGGTTAGGTTTAGGGTTAGTGTTACGGTTAGGGTTTCGGTTAGGGTTAGGGTTAGGGTTAGAGTTAGGTTTAGGTTTAGGGTTAGGGATTTGTTTGGGGTAGGGTTAATGTTAGGGTTAGGGATAGAGTTTAGGTTAGGGTTAGGGTTAGGGTTAGGGTTTGGGTTAGAGTAAGGTATCGGGTTAGGGTTTGGGTTAGGTTTAAGGTTAGGGTGAGGGTTTGGGTTAGGGTTTGGGTTAGGGTAAAGGTTAGGGTTAGGGTTAGGGTTAGGGTTTGGGTTAGGGTTAGGGTTAGTGTTACGGTTAGGGTTTAGGGTACGGTTAGGTTTAGGGTTAATGTTACGGTTTGTGTTAGGGTTACGGTTAGGGTTATGGTTAGGGTTACGGTACGGTTTAGGGTTATGGTTAGGTTTAGGGTTATTGTTTGGGTTTGGGTTAGGGTTAGGTTTGGGGTTAGGGTTAGAGTTAGGGTTAGGGTTTGGTTTAGGGTTAGGCTTAGGGTTAGGGTTTTGGTTTGGGTTACGTTTAGGTTTAGGGTTAGGGTTAGGGTTAGGGTTAGGGTTAGGGTTAGGGTTTGCGTTTGGGTTAGATTAAGGTAGAGGGTTAGTGTTGTGTTAGGTTTAGGTTTAGGATTAGGGTAAGGCTTCGTGTTAGTGTTAGGGGTGGTTTAGGGTTAGGGTTAGGGTTACGGTTAAGGTTAGGGTTAAGGTTTGGGTTTGGGTTAGAGTTGGGTTTAGAGTTAGGGTTTGGTTTAGGGTTAGGTGTAGGGTTAGGTTTGGGGTTAGGGTTAGTTTAGGGTTAGGGTTAGTGTTAGGTTTATGATTAGGGTTAGGGTTAGGGTTAGGTTTTGGGTTAGGGTTAGAGTTAGGGTTAGGGTTAGGGTTTGGTTTGGGTTAGGGTTAGTGTTACGGATAGGGTAAGGGTTAATTTTTGTGTTAGGAATAGGTTTAGGGTCAGGGTTAGAGGTTCGTTGAGGTTTAGGTTTAGGGTTAGGATGAGAGTTAGGGTTTGGTTTGGGTTAGGTTAGTGTTAGGGTTAGGGATAGGGTTTGGGTTAGGGTTATGGTTAGGGTTAGGGTTTAGGTTCGGGTTTGGGTTCGGGTTAGGTTTATGGTTAGGGTCAGGGCTTGGGTTAGGATTAGGGTTAGGGTTAGGATTAAGGTGAGGATTAGGGTTTGGGTTTCAGTTAGAGTAAGGTTGACGCTTGTGTTTCGGTTAGGGTTAGATTTAGGGTTAGAGTTTGGGTTAGGGTTAGGGTTAGGGTTAGGGTTAGGGGTTAGGGCTTAGCCTTATGGTTATGGTAAGTGGTATGTTTAGGGTTTGGGTTTGGTTAAGGTTTAGGTTTAGGGTTAGGGTTTGGGTTTGGGTTAGGGTTATGGTTAGGATTACGGTTAGGGTTAGGGTTAGGGTTTGGTTTGGGTTAGGGTTAGCGTTAGGGTTATGGTTAGGTTTAGGGTTTGGGTTAGGGCTGGGTTAGGGTTAGGGTTTGAGTTAGGGTTAGGTTTAGGGTTATGGTTTAGGGTTTAGGGTTAGGGTCCGGTTTCGGTTAGGGTTAGGGTTAGGGTTAGTGTTTGGGTTAGGGTTTGTGTTAGGGTTAGGATTAGGGTTAGGGTTAGGTTATTGTTAGGATTAGGGATTGGGTTAGGTTTAGGGTTAGGGTTAGGGTTTGGGTTTGGGTTAGAGTAAGGTATCGGGTTAGGGTTTGGGTTAGGTTTAAGGTTAGGGTTAGGGTTTGGGTTAGGGTTAAGGTTAGGGTTAGGGTTAGGGGTTAGGGTTAAGGTTAGGGTTAGGGTTTGGGTTAGGGTTAGGGTTAGTGTTACGGTTAGGGTTTAGGGTACGGTTAGGTTTAGGGTTATTGTTTGGGCTTGGGTTAGGGTTAGATTTGGGGTTAGGGTTAGAGTTAGGGTTAGGGTTTGGCTTAGGGTTAGGGTTAGGGTTAGGGTTAGGGTTAGGGCTAGGCGATAGGGATAGGGTTATGGTTAGGGTTAAGGTTAGGGTTAGGGTTTGGGCTTGGGATAGGGTTAGTGTTAGGGTTAGTATTAGGGTTAGGTTTAGTGTTAGGATTAGGGTTTGGGTTTCGGTTAGGATTATGTTTACGATTAGGGTTTGGGTTAGTGTTAGGGTTTAGGGTTTAGGGTTAGGGTTCGGGTAAAGGTTAGGGTTATGGTTTGTTTTAGGGTTTGGGTTAGGGTTAAGGTTAGGGTCAGGGTTAGGGGTTAGGGTAAGGTTTAGGGTTAGCTTTAGGGTTAGGGTTCGGGTTAGGTTTAGGGTTAGTGATACGGTTAGGGTTTATGTTAGGGTTAGGGTTAGGGTTAGGGTTTGGGTTAGCGTTAGGGTTAGGGTTCGGGTTAGGGTTCGGGTTAGGTTTAGCGTTAGTGTTACGGTTAGGGTTTGGGTTAGGGTTAGGGTTAGGGTTAGAGTTAGGGTTAGGGTTAGGGTTAGGGATTTATTTGGGGTAGGGTTAATGTTAGGGTTAGGGATAGAGTATAGGTTAGGGTTAGGGTTAGGGTTAGGGTTAGGGTTTGGGTTAGAGTAAGGTATCGGGTTAGGGTTTGGGTTAGGTTTAAGCTTACGGTTAGGGTTTGGGTTATTGTTTGGTTTAGGGTTAAGGTTAGGGTTAGGGTTAGGGGTTAGGGTTAGGGTTAGGGTTTGGGTTAGGGTTAGGGTTAGTATTACGGTTAGGGTTTAGGGTACGGTTAGGTTTAGTGTTATTGTTTGGGCTTGGGTTAGGGTTAGGTTTGGGGTTAGGGTTAGAGTTAGGGTTAGGGTTTGGCTTAGGGTTAGGGTTAGGGTTAGGGTTAGGGTTAGGGCTGGGCGATAGGGATAGGGTTAGGGTTAGGGTTACGGTTAGGGTTAGGGTTTGAGCTTGGGAGAGGTTTAGTGTTAGGGTTAGTATTAGGGTTAGGTTTAGTGTTAGGATTAGGGTTTGGGTTTTGGTTAGGATTATGTTTAGGGTTAGGGTTTGGTTTAGTGTTAGGGTTTGGGATAGGGTTAGGGTTCGGGTAAGGGTTAGGGTTAGGGTTTGTGTTAGGGTTAGGGTTAGGTTTAGGGTTAGGGTTAGGTTTAGTGTTAGGATTAGGGTTTGTGTTAGGTTTAGGGTTAGGGTTAGGTTTAGGGTTTGGGTTTGGGTTAGGGTTAGGGTTAGGGTTAGTTTTTGGTTTAGTGTTAATGTTAGGGTTAGGGTTAGGTTAGGGTTAGGATTTAGTTTAGGGTCAGGGTTAGGGTTAGGGTTTGGGATAGGGTTATGGTTATGGTTAGGGTTAGGGTTAGGTTTAGGGGTAGGGTTAAGGTTAGGGTTAGGCTTAGGGTTTGGGTTTGAGTTAGGGTTAGGTTTAGGGTTAGGGTTGGGGTTAGTGTTAGGGTTAGGGTGTGGGTTTGGGTTAGGGTTAGGCTTAGGGTTAGGGTTAGTGTTAGGGTTTCGTTTAGGGTTAGTTTTAGGGTTCGGGTTAGGTTTAGGGTGTGGGTTTTGGTTATGGTTAGGCTTAGGGTTACTGTTAGGGTAAGTGTTAGGGTCAGGGTTTTGTTTAGGGTTAGGGGTAGGGGTAGGTTTAGGGTTAGGGTTAGGGTTTGGTTTGGTTTAAGGTTAGTGTTAGTGTTAGGGGAAGGGTTAGGGTTAGGTTTAGGGTTAGGGGTCGTTTAGGGTTAGTGTTAGGGTTAGGTTTAAAGTTAGGGTTAAGGATTAGGATTGGGTTAGTGTTAGGGTTAGGGTTGGGGTTATGGTTAGGGTTCGGGTTAGGGTTAGGATTAGGGTTCGGTTTAGATTTAGGTTTTGGGTTAGTGTTAGGGTTAGGGTTAGGGTTAGAGTTTGGATTGGGTTAGGGATAGGGTTAGGGTTTAGGTTTGGTTTAGGGTTAGGGTTAGGGTTAGTTTTAGGGCTTGGGTTAGTGTTAAGGTTAGGGTTAGGGCTTGGGTTTAGGTTAGGTTTAAGGTTTGGGCTAGGCTTAGCTTTAGGGTTTGTGTTTGGGTTAGGTTTAGCTTTGGGGTTAGCGTTAGGGTTAGGGTTAGGTTTAGTTTTAGGGCTTGGGTTAGGGTAAGGTGTAGGGTTAGGGTTTAGGTTTAGGTTAAGTTTAGGGTTTGGGTTAGACTTAGGGATAGGGTTTGCGTTTGAGTAAAGTTTAGGTTTAGGTTTAGGGTTAGGGTTAGAGTTAGAGTTAGGGTTTGCGTTTGGGTTAGAGTAAGGTATCGGGGTAGGGTTTGGGTTAGGTTTAAGGTTAGGGTTAGGGTTTGGGTTAGGGTTTGGGTTAGGGTTACGCTTAGTGTTACAGTTAGGGTTTAGGGTAGGGTTAGGTTTAGGGTTAGGGTTAGGGTTAGGGTTTGTGTTAGAGTTACGGTTAGGGTTATGGTTATGGTTATGATTTGGGTTAGTGTTAGAGTTAGGTTTAGGGTTATTGTTTGGGCTTGGTTTAGGGTTAGGTTTAGGGGTAGGGTTAGAGTTAGGGTTAGTGTTTGGCTTAGGGTTAGGGTTAGCGTTAGGGTTAGGGTTAGGGCTAGGCGATAGGGATAGGGTTAGGGTTAGGGTTAGGTTTAGTGTTTGGGCTTGGGATAGGGTTAGTGTTAGGGTTAGTATTAGGGTTAGGGTTAGGGTTTGAGTTAGGGTTAAAGTTAGGATTAGGGTTAGTGGTTAGGGTTAGGGTTAGGGTTAGGGGTTAGGGTAAGGGTTAGGGTTTGTGTTAGGGTTACGGTTAGGGTTATGGTTATGGTTAGGGTTTAGGGTTAGGGTTAGGGTTAGGGTTAGGATTTGGGTTACGGTCATTGTTAGGGTTAGGGTTAGGGTTAGGGTTTGGGTTAGGGTTATGGTTATGGTTTGGGTTACAATTAGGGTTAGGGATAGGGTTAGGGTTTGGGTTAGGTTTAGTGTTAGGGTTTGGGTTTTAGTTAGTGTTAGGGTTAGGGTTAGGGTTTGGGTTAGAATAAGGTGTCGGGTTAGGGTTTGGGTTAGGTTTAAGGTTAGGGTGAGGGTTTGGGTTAGGGTTTGGGTTAGGGTAAAGGTTAGGGTTAGGGTTAGGGCTAGGGTTTGGGTTAGGGTTAGGGTTAGTGCTACGGTTAGGGTTTAGGGTATGGTTAGGTTTAGGGTTAATGTTAGGGTTTGTGTTAGGGTTACGGTTAGGGTTATGGTTAGGGTTACGGTATGGTTTAGGATTATGGTTAGGTTTAGGGTTATTGTTTGGGTTTGGTTAGGGTTAGGTTTGGGGTTAGGGTTAGAGTTAGGGTTAGGGTTTGGTTTTGGGTTAGGCTTAGGGTTAGGGTTTTGGTTTGGGTTACATTTAGGTTTAGGGTTAGGGTTAGGGTTAGGGTTTGCGTTTGGGTTAGATTAAGGTAGAGGGTTAGTGTTGGGTTAGGTTTAGGTTTAGGTTTAGGGTTAGGCTTCGTTTTAGTGTTAGGGGTGGTTTAGGGTTAGGGTTAGGGTTACGGTTAAGGTTAGGGTTAAGGTTTGGGTTTGGGTTAGAGTTGGGTTTAGAGTTAGGGTTTGGTTTACTGTTAGGTGTAGGGTTAGGTTTGGGGTTAGGGTTAGGTTAGGGTTAGGGTTAGTGTTAGGTTTATGATTAGGGTTAGGGTTAGGGTTAGGTTTTGGGTTAGGGTTAGAGTTAGGGTTAGGGTTAGGGTTTGGTTTGGGATAGGGTTAGTGTTACGGATAGGGTAAGGGTTACGTTTTGTGTTAGGATTAGGTTTAGGGTTAGGGTTAGAGGTTGGTTGAGGTTTAGGTTTAGGGTTAGGATGAGAGTTAGGGTTTGGTTTGGGTTAGGTTAGTGTTAGGGTTAGGGATAGCGTTTGGGTTAGGGTTATGGTTAGGGTTAGGGTTTAGGTTCGGGTTCGGGTAGGGTTAGATTTATGGTTAGGGTCAGGGCTTGGGTTAGGATTAGGGTTAGGGTTAGGATTAAGGTGAGGGTTAGGGTTTGGGTTTGAGTTAGAGTAAGGTTGAGGCTTAGTGTTTGGGTTAGGGTTAGATTTAGGGTTAGAGTTTGGGTTAGGGTTAGGGTTAGGGTTAGGATTAGGATTAGAGTTAGGGTTAAGGTTAGGGTTAGGGTTAGGGTTTCTGTTAGGGGTTAGGGGTTAGCCTTATGGTTAGGGTTAGGTTATGTTTAGGGTTTGGGTTTGATTCAGGTTTAGGTTTAGGGTTAGGGTTTGGGTTTGGGTTAGGGTTATGGTTAGGATTACGGTTAGGGTTAAGGTTAGGGTTTGGTTTGGGTTAGATTTAGCGTTAGGGTTATGGTTAGGATTAGGGTTTGGGTTAGGGCTGGGTTAGGGTTAGGGTTTGAGTTAGGGTTAGGTTTAGGGTTATGGTTTAGGGTTTAGGGTTAGGGTCCGGTTTCGGTTAGGGTTAGGGTTAGGGTGAGTGTTTGGGTTAGGGTTTGTGTTAGGGTTAGGATTAGGGTTAGGGTTAGGTTATTGTTAGGATTAGGGATTGGGTTAGGTTTAGGGTTAGGGTTAGGGTTAGGGTTTGGGTTAGAGTAAGGTATCGGGTTAGGGTTTGGGTTAGGTTTAAGGTTAGGGTTAGGGTTAGGGGTTAGGGTTAGGGTTAGTGTTAGGGTTTGAGTTAGGGTTAGGGTTAGTGTTACGGTTAGGGTTTAGGGTACGGTTAGGTTTAGGGTTATTGTTTGGTCTTGGGTTAGGGTTAGATTTGGGGTTAGGGTTTGACTTAGGGTTAGGTTTTGGCTTAGGGTTACGGTTGGGGTTAGGGTTAGGGTTAGGGCTAGGCGATAGGGATAGGGTTAGGGTTAGGGTTATGGTTAGGGTTAGGGTTTAGTTTCGGG
Organism: Eospalax fontanierii; assembly: GCA_035773235.1. Classification (NCBI taxonomy): domain Eukaryota; kingdom Metazoa; phylum Chordata; class Mammalia; order Rodentia; family Spalacidae; genus Eospalax; species Eospalax fontanierii. The sequence goes on from CM069528.1 coordinate 4,931,303, forward strand.
TTCGGGTTAGGGTTAGGTTTATGGTTAGGGTCAGGGCTTGGGTTAGGATTAGGGTTAGGGTTAGGATTAAGGTGAGGGTTAGGGTTTGGGTTTGAGTTAGAGTAAGGTTGAGGCTTAGTGTTTGGGTTAGGGTTAGATTTAGGGTTAGAGTTTGGGTTAGGGTTAGGGTTAGGGCTAGGCGATAGGGATAGGGTTAGGGTTAGGGTTAGGGTTAGGGTTAGGGTTTGGGCTTGGGATAGGGTTAGTTTTAGGGTTAGTATTTGGGTTAGGTTTAGTGTTAGGATTAGGGTTTGGGTTTCGGTTAGGATTATGTTTAGGGTTAGGGTTTGGGTTAGTGTTAGGTTTTGGGATAGGGTTAGGATTAGTGTTAGGGTTTCGGTTAGGGTTAGGGTTAGTGTTAGGGTTTAGGGTTTAGGGTTAGGGTTCGGGTAAAGGTTAGGGTTATGGTTTGTTTTAGGGTTTGGGTTAGGGTTAAGGTTAGGGTCAGGGTTAGGGGTTAGGGTAAGTTTTAGGGTTAGGTTTAGTGTTAGGGTTCGGGTTAGGTTTAGGGTTAGTGTTACGGTTAGGGTTTATGTTAGTGTTAGGGTTAGGGTTAGGGTTTGGGTTAGCGTTAGGGTTAGGGTTTGGGTTAGGGTTCGGGTTAGGTTTATGGTTAGTGTTACGGTTAGGGTTTGGGTTAGGGTTAGGGTTAGGGTTAGAGTTAGGGTTAGGGTTAGGGTTAGGGATTTATTTGGGGTAGGGTTAATGTTAGGGTTAGTGATAGAGTATAGGTTAGGGTTAGGATAGGGTTAGGGTTAGGGTTTGGGTTTGAGTAAGGTATCGGGTTAGGGTTTGGGTTAGGTTTAAGCTTACGGTTAGGGTTAGGGTTAGGGTTTGGGTTAGGGTTAGGGTTAGTGTTACGGTTAGGGTTTAGGGTACGGTTAGGTTTAGGGTTATTGTTTGGGCTTGGGTTAAGGTTAGGTTTGGGGTTAGGGTTAGAGTTAGGGTTAGGGTTTGGCTTAGGGTTAGGGTTAGGGTTAGGGTTAGGGTTAGGGTTAGGGTTAGGGTTAGGGCTAGGCGATAGGGATAGGGTTAGGGTTAGGGTTAGGGTTTGAGCTTGGGATAGGGTTAGTGTTAGGGTTAGTATTAGGGTTAGGTTTAGTGTTAGGATTAGCGTTTGGGTTTCGCTTAGGATTATGTTTAGGGTTAGGGTTTGGGTTAGTGTTAAGGTTTGGGATAGGGTTAGGGTTCGGGTAAAGGTTAGGGTTAGGGTTTGTGTTAGGGTTAGGGTTAGGGTTAGGGTTGGGGTTAGTGTTAGGGTTAGGGTTAGGGTGTGGGTTTGGGTTAGGGTTAGGCTTAGGGTTAAGGTTAGGTTTAGGGTTTCGTTTAGGGTTAGTTTTAGGGTTCGGGTTAGGTTTAGGGTGTGGGTTTTTGTTAAGGTTAGGCTTAGGGTTACTGTTAGGGTAAGTGTTAGGGTTAGGGTTTGGTTTAGGGTTAGGGGTAGGGGTAGGTTTAGGGTTAGGGTTAGGGTTTGGTTTGGTTTAAGGTTAGTGTTAGTGTTAGGGGAAGGGTTAGGTTTAGGGTTAGGGTTAGGGGTGGTTTAGGGTTAGTGTTAGGGTTAGGATTAAAGTTAGGGTTAAGGATTAGGATTGGGTTAGTGTTAGGTTTAGAGTTGGGGTTTGGTTTAGGGTTAGGGTTGGGGTTATGGTTAGGGTTCGGGTTAGGGTTAGGATTAGGGTTCGGTTTAGGTTTAGGTTTTGGGTTAGTGTTAGGGTTAGGGTTAGGGTTAGAGTTTGGTTTGGGTTAGGGTTAGGGTTAGGGTTTAGGTTTGGTTTAGGGTTAGGGTTAGGGTTAGTTTTAGGGCTTGGGTTAGTGTTAAGGTTAGGGTTAGGGCTTGGGTTTAGGTTAGGTTTAAGGTTTGGGTTAGGCTTAGCATTAGGGTTTGTGTTTGGGTTAGGTTTAGCTTTGGGATTAGCGTTAGGGTTATGGTTAGGTTTAGTTTTAGGGCTTGCGTTAGGGTTAGGGTTAGGGATTGGGTTTAGGTTAGGTTTAGGATTTGGGTTAGGCTAAGGGATAGGATTTGCATTTGAGTTAGGTTTAGGTTTAGGTTTAGGGTTAGGGTTAGAGTTAGGGTTAGGGTTTGGGTTTGGGTTAGAGTAAGGTATCGGGTTAGGGTTTGGGTTAGGTTTAAGGTTAGGGTTAGGGTTTGGGTTAGGGTTTTGGTTAGGGTTAGGGTTAGTGTTACATTTAGGGTTTAGGGTAGGGTTAGGTTTAGGGTTAGGGTTAGGGTTAGGGTTTGTGTTAGAGTTACGCTTAGGGTTATGGCTATGGTTATGATTTGGGTTAGTGTTAGAGTTAGGTTTAGGGTTATTGTTTGGGCTTGGTTTAGGGTTAGGTTTAGGGGTAGGGTTAGAGTTAGGGTTAGTGTTTGGCTTAGGGTTAGGGTTAGCGTTAAGGTTAGGGTTAGGGCTCGGCGATAGGGATAGGGTTAGGGTTAGGGTTAGGTTTAGTGTTTGGGCTTGGGATAGGGTTAGTGTTAGGGTTAGTATTAGGGTTAGGTTTAGTCTTAGGATTAGGGTTTGGGTTTCGGTTAGGGTTTGGATTAGGGTTAGGGTTTGGGTTAGGGTTAGGGTTTGGGATACGGTTAGGGTTAGTGTAAGGGTTAGGGTTAGGGTTTGTGTTAGGGTTAGGGTTAGGGTTAGGGCTTGGGTTTCGGTTAGGGTTAGGGTTAGGGTTAGGGGTTGGTTTAGGGTTAGGGTTAGGTTTAGGTTTAGGATTTGGGTTAGGGTCAGGGTTAAGGTTAGGGTTAGGGTTAGGGTTTGGGTTAGGGTTATGGTTATGGTTATGGTTATGGTTAGTGTTAGGTTTACGGTTTGGGTTTGGGTTAGAGTAAGGTATAGGGTTAGGTTTGGGTTAGGGTTAGGGTTAGGGTTAGGGTTAGGGTTAGGGTTAAGGTTAGGGTTAGGGTTCGGGTTAGGGTTTGAGTTAGGGTTAAAGTTAGTATTAGGGTTTGTGGTTAGGGTTAGGGTTAGGGTTAGGGGTTAGCGTAAGGGTTAGAGTTTGTGTTAGGGTTACGGTTAGGGTTATGGTTATGGTTAGGGTTTAGGGTTAGGGTTAGGGTTAGGTTTAGGGTTAGGGTTAGGATTTGGGTTACGGTCAGGGTTAGGGTTATGGTTATGGTTAGGGTTTGGGTTAGGGTTATGGTTAAGGTTTGGGTTACAATTAGGGTTAGGGTTAGGGTTAGGGTTTGGGTTAGGTTTAGTGTTAGGGTATGGGTTTTAGTTAGGGTTAGGGTTAGGGTTAGGGTTTGGGTTAGAGTAAGGTATCGGGTTAGGGTTTGGGTTAGGTTTAAGGTTAGGGTGAGGGTTTGGGTTAGGGTTTGGTTTAGGGTAAAGGTTAGGGTTAGGGTTAGGGTTAGGGTTTGGGTTAGGGTTAGGGTTAGTGTTACGGTTAGGGTTTAGGGTACGGTTAGGTTTAGGGTTAATGTTAGGGTTTGTGTTAGGGTTACGGTTAGGGTTATGGTTAGGGTTACGGTATGGTTTAGGGTTATGGTTAGGTTTAGGGTTATTGTTTGGGTTTGGTTAGGGTTAAGTTTGGGGTTAGGGTTAGAGTTAGGGTTAGGGTTTGGTTTAGGGTTAGGCTTAGGGTTAGGGTTTTGGTTTGGGTTACGTTTAGGTTTAGGGTTAGGGTTAGGGTTAGGGTTAGGGTTTGCGTTTGGGTTAGAATAAGGTAGAGGGTTAGTGTTGGGTTAGGTTTAGGTTTAGGTTTAGGGTTAGGCTTCGTTTTAGTGTTAGGGGTGGTTTAGGGTTAGGGTTAGGGTTACGGTTAAGGTTAGGGTTAAGGTTTGGGTTTGGGTTAGAGTTGGGTTTAGAGTTAGGGTTTGGTTTAGGGATAGGTGTAGGGTTAGTTTTGGGGTTAGGTTTAGGTTAGGGTTAGGGTTATTGTTAGGTTTATGATTATGGTTAGGTTTAGGGTTAGGTTTTGGTTTAGGGTTAGAGTTAGGGTTAGGGTTAGGGTTTGGTTTGGGTTAGGGTTAGTGTTACGGAATGGGTAACTGTTACGTTTTGTGTTAGGATTAGGTTTAGGGTTAGGGTTAGAGGTTGGTTGAGGTTTAGGTTTAGGGTTAGGATGAGAGTTAGGGTTTGATTTGGGTTAGGTTAGTGTTAGGGTTAGGGATAGCGTTTGGGTTAGGGTTATGGTTAGGGTTAGGGTTTAGGTTTGGGTTCGGGTAGGGTTAGGTTTATGGTTAGGGTCAGGGCTTGGGTTAGGATTAGTGTTAGGTTTAGGATTAAGGTGAGGGTTAGGGTTTGGGTTTGAGTTAGAGTAAGGTTGAGGCTTAGTGTTTGGGTTAGGGTTAGATTTAGGGTTAGAGTTTGGGTTAGGGTTAGGGTTAAGGTTAGGTTTAGGATTAGAGTTGGGGTTAAGGTTAGGGTTAGGGTTAGGGTTTGGGTTAGGGGTTAGGGGTTAGCCTTATGGTTAGGGTAAGGGTTATGTTTAGGGTTTGGGTTTGGTTCAGGTTTAGGTTTAGGGTTAGGGTTTGGGTTTGGGTTAGGGTTATGGTTAGGATTACGGTTAGGGTTAGGGTTAGGGTTTGGTTTGGGTTAGGGTTAGCGTTAGGGTTATGGTTAGGATTAGGGTTTGGGTTAGGGCTGGGTTAGGGTTAGGGTTTGAGTTAGGGTTAGGTTTAGGGTTATGGTTTAGGGTTTAGGGTTAGGGTCCGGTTTCGGTTAGGGTTAGGGTTAGGGTGAGTGTTTGGGTTAGGGTTTGTGTTAGGGTTAGGATTAGGGTTAGGGTTAGGTTATTGTTAGGATTAGGGATTGGGTTAGGTTTAGGGTTAGGGTTAGCGTTAGGGTTTGGGTTAGGTTTAAGGTTAGGGTTGGGGTTTGGTTTAGGTTAAGGTTAGGGTTAGGGTTAGGGGTTAGGTTTAGGGTTAGGGTTAGGGTTTGAGTTAGGGTTAGGGTTAGTGTTACGGTAAGGGTTTAGGGTACGGTTAGGTTTAGGGTTATTGTTTGGGCTTGGGTTAGGGTTAGATTTGGGGTTAGGGTTTGACTTAGGGTTAGGGTTTGGCTTAGGGTTAGGGTTAGGGTTAGGGTTAGGGTTAGGGCTAGGCGATAGGGATTGGGTTAGGGTTAGGGTTAGGGTTAGGGTTAGGGTTTGGGGTTGGGATAGGGTTAGTTTTAGGGTTAGTATTAGGGTTAGGTTTAGTGTTAGGATTAGGGTTTGTGTTTCGGTTAGGATTATGTTTAGGGTTAGGGTTTGGGTTAGTGTTAGGTTTTGGGATAGGGTTATGGTTTGTTTTAGGGTTTGGGTTAGGGTTAGGGTTAGTGTTAGGGTTTAGGGTTTAGGGTTAGGGTTCGGGTAAAGGTTAGGATTATGGTTTGTTTTAGGGTTTGGGTTAGGGTTAAGGTTAGGGTCAGGGTTAGGGGTTAGGGTAAGGTTTAGGGTTAGGTTTAGGGTTAGGGTTCGGGTTAGGTTTAGGGTTAGTGTTACGGTTAGGGTTTATGTTAGGGTTAGGGTTAGGGTTAGGGTTTGGGTTAGCGTTAGGGTTAGGATTCGGGTTAGGGCTCGGGTTAGGTTTAGGGTTAGTGTTACGGTTAGGGTTTGGGTTAGGGTTAGGGTTAGGGTTAGGGTTAGGGTTAGGGATTTATTTGGGGTAGGGTTAATGTTAGGGTTAGGGATAGAGTATAGGTTAGGGTTAGGGTTAGGGTTAGGGTTTGGGTTAGAGTAAGGTATCGGGTTAGAGTTTGGGTTAGGTTTAAGCTTACGGTTAGGGTTTGGGTTAGGGTTTGGTTTAGGGTTAAGGTTAAGGTTAGGGTTAGGGGTTAGGGTTAGGGTTAGGGTTTGGGTTAGGGTTAGGGTTAGTGTTACGGTTAGGGTTTAGGGTACGGTTAGGTTTAGGGTTATTGTTTGGGCTTGGGTTAGGGTTAGGTTTGGGGTTAGGGTTAGAGTTAGGGTTAGGGTTTGGCTTAGGGTTAGGGTTATGGTTAGGGTTAGGGTTAGGGTTAGGGCTAGGCGATAGGGATAGGGTTAGGGTTAGGGTTAGGGTTTGAGCTTGGGATAGGGTTAGTGTTAGGTTTAGTATTAGGGTTAGGTTTAGTGTTAGGATTAGGGTTTGGGTTTCGGTTAGGATTATGTTTAGGGTTAGGGTTTGGTTTAGTGTTACGGTTTGGGATAGGGTTAGGGTTCGGGTAAGGGTTAGGGTTAGGGTTTGTGTTAGGGTTAGGGTTAGGGTTAGGGTTAGGTTTAGTGTTAGGATTAGGGTTTGTGTTAGGTTTAGGGATAGGGTTAGGTTTAGGGTTTGGGTTTGGGTTAGGGTTAGGGTTAGGTTTAGGGTTTGGTTTAGTGTTAATGTTAGGGTTAGGGTTAGGGTTAGGGTTAGGATTTGGTTTAGGGTCAGGGTTAGGGTTAGGGTTTGGGATAGGGTTATGGTTATGGTTAGGGTTAGGGTTAGGTTTAGGGGTAGGGTTAAGTTTAGGGTTAGGCTTAGGGTTTGGGTTTGAGTTAGGGTTAGGTTTAGGGTTAGGGTTGGGGTTAGTGTTAGGGTTAGGGTTAGGGTGTGGGTTTAGGTTAGGGTTAGGCTTAGGGTTAGGGTTAGGGTTAGGGTTTCGTTTAGGGTTAGTTTTAGGGTTCGGGTTAGGTTTAGGGTGTGGGTTTTGGTTAGGGTTAGGCTTAGGGTTACTGTTAGGGTAAGTGTTAGGGTTAGGGTTTGGTTTAGGGTTAGGGGTAGGGGTAGGTTTAGGGTTAGTGTTAGGGTTTGGTTTGGTTTAAGGTTAGTGTTAGTGTTAGGGGAAGGGTTAGGTTTAGGGTCAGGGGTAGGGGTGGTTAAGGGTAAGTGTTCGGGTTAGGAGTAAAGTTAAGGTTAATGATTAGGATTGGGTTAGTGTTAGGTTTAGAGTTGGGGTTTGGTTTAGGGTTCGGGTTGGGGTTATGGTTAGGGTTCGGGTTAGGGTTAGGATTAGGGTTCGGTTTAGGTTTAGGTTTTGGGTTAGTGTTAGGGTTAGGGGTAGGGTTAGAGTTTGGTTTGGGTTAGGGTTAGGGTTAGGGTTTAGGTTGGGTTGAGGGTTAGGGTTAGGGGTAGTTTTAGGGCTTGGGTTAGTGTTAAGGTTAGGGTTAGGGCTTGGGTTTAGGTTAGGTTTAAGGTTTGGGTTAGGCTTAGCTTTAGGGTTTGTGTTTGGGTTAGGTTTAGCTTTGGGGTTAGCGTTAGGGTTATGGTTAGGTTTAGTTTTAGGGCTTGCGTTAGGATTAGGGTTTGTGTTAGGTTTAGGGATAGGGTTAGGTTTAGGGTTTGGGTTTGGGTTAGGGTTAGGGTTAGGTTTAGGGTTTGGTTTAGTGTTAATGTTAGGGTTAGGGTTAGGGTTAGGGTTAGGATTTGGTTTAGGGTCAGGGTTAGGGTTAGGGTTTGGGATAGGGTTATGGTTATGGTTAGGGTTAGGTTTAGGGGTAGGGTTAAGTTTAGGGTTAGGCTTAGGGTTTGGGTTTGAGTTAGGGTTAGGTTTAGGGTTAGGGTTGGGGTTAGTGTTAGGGTTAGGGTTAGGGTGTGGGTTTAGGTTAGGGTTAGGCTTAGGGTTAGGGTTAGGGTTAGGGTTTCGTTTAGGGTTAGTTTTAGGGTTCGGGTTAGGTTTAGGGTGTGGGTTTTGGTTAGGGTTAGGCTTAGGGTTACTGTTAGGGTAAGTGTTAGGGTTAGGGTTTGGTTTAGGGTTAGGGGTAGGGGTAGGTTTAGGGTTAGTGTTAGGGTTTGGTTTGGTTTAAGGTTAGTGTTAGTGTTAGGGGAAGGGTTAGGTTTAGGGTTAGGGTTAGGGGTGGTTTAGGGTTAGTGTTAGGGTTAGGATTAAAGTTAGGGTTAATGATTAGGATTGGGTTAGTGTTAGGTTTAGAGTTGGGGTTTGGTTTAGGGTTCGGGTTGGGGTTATGGTTAGGGTTCGGGTTAGGGTTAGGATTAGCGTTCGGTTTAGGCTTAGGTTTTGGGTTAGTGTTAGGGTTAGGGGTAGGGTTAGAGTTTGGTTTGGGTTAGGGTTAGGGTTAGGGTTTAGGTTTGGTTTAGGGTTAGGGTTAGGGCTAGTTTTAGGGCTTGGGTTAGTGTTAAGGTTAGGGTTAGGGCTTGGGTTTAGGTTAGGTTTAAGGTTTGGGTTAGGCTTAGCTTTAGGGTTTGTGTTTGGGTTAGGTTTAGCTTTGGGGTTAGCGTTAGGGTTATGGTTAGGTTTAGTTTTAGGGCTTGCGTTAGGGTTAGGGTTAGGGTTAGGGATTGGGTTTAGGTTAGGTTTAGGGTTTGGGTTAGGCTTAGGGATAGGGTTTGCATTTGAGTTAGGTTTAGGTTTAGGTTTAGGGTTAGGGTTAGAGTTAGGGTTAGGGTTTGGGTTTGGGTTAGAGTAAGGTATCGGGTTAGGGTTTGGGTTAGGTTTAAGGTTAGGGTTAGGGTTTGGGTTAGGGTTTTCGTTAGGGTTAGGGTTAGTGTTACAGTTAGGGTTTAGGGTAGGGTTAGGTTTAGGGTTAGGGTTAGGGTTAGGGTTTGTGTTAGAGTTACGGTTAGGGTTATGGATATGGTTATGATTTGGGTTAGTGTTAGAGTTAGGTTTAGGGTTATTGTTTGGGCTTGGTTTAGGGTTAGGTTTAGGGGTAGGGTTAGAGTTAGGGTTAGTGTTTGGCTTAGGGTTAGGGTTAGCGTTAGGGTTAGGGTTAGGGCTAGGCGATAGGGATAGGGTTAGGGTTAGGGTTAGGTTTAGTGTTTGGGCTTGGGATAGGGTTAGTGTTAGGGTTAGTATTAGGGTTAGGTTTAGTCTTAGGATTAGGGTTTGGGTTTCGGTTAGGGTTTGGATTAGGGTTAGGGTTTGGGTTAGGGTTAGTGTTTGGGATACGGTTAGGGTTAGTGTTAGGGTTAGGGTTAGGGTTAGTGTCAGAGTTAGGGTTAGAGTTAGGGCTTGGGTTTCGGTTAGGGTTAGGGTTAGGGTTAGGGGTTGGTTTAGGGTTAGGGTTAGGTTTAGGTTTAGGATTTGGGTTAGGGTTAGGGTTTGGGTTAGGGTTATGGTTATGGTTATGGTTATGGTTAGTGTTAGGTTTACGGTTTGGGTTTGGGTTAGAGTAAGGTATATGGTTAGGTTTGGGTTAGGTTTAGTGTTAGGGTTAGGGTTTGGGTTAGGGTTAAGGTTAGGGTTAGGGTTCGTGTTAGGGTTTGAGTTAGGGTTAAAGTTAGTATTAGGGTTTGTGGTTAGGGTTAGGGTTAGGTTTAGGGGTTAGCGTAAGGGTTAGAGTTTGTGTTAGGGTTACGGTTAGGGTTATGGTTATGGTTAGGGTTTAGGGTTAGGGTTAGGGTTAGGTTTAGGGTTAGGGATAGGATTTGGGTTACGGTCAGGGTTAGGGTTATGGTTAGGGTTAGGGTTTGGGTTAGGGTTATGGTTAAGGTTTGGGTTACAATTAGGGTTAGGGTTAGGGTTAGGGTTTGGGTTAGGTTTAGTGTTAGGGTATGGGTTTGAGTTAGGGTTAGGGTTAGGGTTAACGTTTGGGTTAGAGTAAGGTATCGGGTTAGGGTTTGGGTTAGGTTTAAGGTTAGGGTGAGGGTTTGGGTTAGGGTTTGGTTTAGGGTAAAGGTTAGGGTTAGGGTTAGGATTAGGGTTTGGGTTAGGGTTAGGGTTAGTGTTACGGTTAGGGTTTAGGGTACGGTTAGGTTTAGGGTTAATGTTAGGGTTTGTGTTAGGGTTACGGTTAGGGTTATGGTTAGGGTTACGGTATGGTTTAGGGTTATGGTTAGGTTTAGGGTTATTGTTTGGGTTTGGTTAGGGTTAAGTTTGGGGTTAGGGTTAGAGTTAGGGTTAGGGTTTGGTTTAGGGTTAGGCTTAGGGTTAGGGTTTTGGTTTGGGTTACGTTTAGGTTTAGGGTTAGGGTTAGGGTTAGGGTTAGGGTTTGCGTTTGGGTTAGATTAAGGTAGAGGGTTAGTGTTGGGTTAGGTTTAGGTTTAGGTTTAGGGTTAGGCTTCGTTTTAGTGTTAGGGGTGGTTTAGGGTTAGGGTTAGGGTTACGGTTAAGGTTAGGGTTAAGGTTTGGGTTTGGGTTAGAGTTGGGTTTAGAGTTAGGGTTTGGTTTAGGGTTAGGTGTAGGGTTAGTTTTGGGGTTAGGTTTAGGTTAGGGTTAGGGTTATTGTTAGGTTTATGATTATGGTTAGGTTTAGGGTTAGGTTTTGGGTTAGGGTTAGAGTTAGGGTTAGGGTTAGGGTTTGGTTTGGGTTAGGGTTAGTGTTACGGAATGGGTAACTGTTACGTTTTGTGTTAGGATTAGGTTTAGGGTTAGGGTTAGAGGTTGGTTGAGGTTTAGGTTTAGGGTTAGGATGAGAGTTAGGGTTTGATTTGTGTTAGGTTAGTGTTAGGGTTAGGGATAGCGTTTGGGTTAGGGTTATGGTTAGGGTTAGGGTTTAGGTTTGGGTTCGGGTAGGGTTAGGTTTATGGTTAGGGTCAGGGCTTGGGTTAGGATTAGGGTTAGGTTTAGGATTAAGGTGAGGGTTAGGGTTTGGGTTTGAGTTAGAGTAAGGTTGAGGCTTAGTGTTTGGGTTAGGGTTAGATTTAGGGTTAGAGTTTGGGTTAGGGTTAGGGTTAAGGTTAGGTTTAGGATTAGAGTTAGGGTTAAGGTTAGGGTTAGGGTTAGGGTTTGGGTTAGGGGTTAGGGGTTAGCCTTATGGTTAGGGTAAGGGTTATGTTTAGGGTTTGGGTTTGGTTCAGGTTTAGGTTTAGGGTTAGGGTTTGGGTTTGGGTTAGGGTTATGGTTAGGATTACGGTTAGGGTTAGGGTTAGGGTTTGGTTTGGGTTAGGGTTAGCGTTAGGGTTATGGTTAGGATTAGGGTTTGGGTTAGGGCTGGGTTAGGGTTAGGGTTTGAGTTAGGGTTAGGTTTAGGGTTATGGTTTAGGGTTTAGGGTTAGGGTCCGGTTTCGGTTAGGGTTAGGGTTAGGGTGAGTGTTTGGGTTAGGGTTTGTGTTAGGGTTAGGATTAGGGTTAGGGTTAGGTTATTGTTAGGATTAGGGATTGGGTTAGGTTTAGGGTTAGGGTTAGGGTTAGGGTTTGGGTTAGGTTTAAGGTTAGGGTTAGGGTTTGGTTTAGGGTTAAGGTTAGGGTTAGGGTTAGGGGTTAGGTTTAGGGTTAGGGTTAGGGTTTGAGTTAGGGTTAGGGTTAGTGTTACGGTAAGGGTTTAGGGTACGGTTAGGTTTAGGGTTATTGTTTGGGCTTGGGTTAGGGTTAGATTTGGGGTTAGGGTTTGACTTAGGGTTAGGGTTTGGCTTAGGGTTAGGGTTAGGGTTAGGGTTAGGGTTAGGGCTAGGCGATAGGGATAGGGTTAGGGTTAGGGTTAGGGTTAGGGTTAGGGTTTGGGCTTGGGATAGAGTTAGTTTTAGGGTTAGTATTAGGGTTAGGTTTAGTGTTAGGATTAGGGTTTGTGTTTCGGTTAGGATTATGTTTAGGGTTAGGGTTTGGGTTAGTGTTAGGTTTTGGGATAGGGTTAGGGTTAGTGTTAGGGTTTGGGTTAGGGTTAGGGTTAGTGTTAGGGTTTAGGGTTTAGGGTTAGGGTTCGGGTAAAGGTTAGGATTATGGTTTGTTTTAGGGTTTGGGTTAGGGTTAAGGTTAGGGTCAGGGTTAGGGGTTAGGGTAAGGTTTAGGGTTAGGTTTAGGGTTAGGGTTCGGGTTAGGTTTAGGGTTAGTGTTACGGTTAGGGTTTATGTTAGGGTTAGGGTTAGGGTTAGGGTTAGGGTTTGGGTTAGCGTTAGGGTTAGGATTCGGGTTAGGGTTCGGGTTAGGTTTAGGTTTAGTGTTACGGTTAGGGTTTGGGTTAGGGTTAGGGTTAGGGTTAGAGTTAGGGTTAGGTTTAGGGTTAGGGATTTATTTGGGGTAGGGTTAATGTTAGGGTTAGGGATAGAGTATAGGTTAGGGTTAGGGTTAGGGTTAGGGTTAGGGTTACGGTTAGGGTTTGGGTTAGAGTAAGGTATCGGGTTAGGGTTTGGGTTAGGTTTAAGCTTACGGTTAGGGTTTGGGTTAGGGTTTGGGTTAGGGCTAGGGTTAGGGTTAGAGTTAGGGTTAGGTTTAGGGTTAGGGATTTATTTGGGGTAGGGTTAATGTTAGGGTTAGGGATAGAGTATAGGTTAGGGTTAGGGTTAGGGTTAGGGTTAGGGTTTGGGTTAGAGTAAGGTATCGGGTTAGGGTTTGGGTTAGGTTTAAGCTTACGGTTAGGTTTGGGTTAGGGTTTGGTTTAGGGTTAAGGTTAGGGTTAGGGTTAGGGGTTAGGGTTAGGGTTAGGGTTTGGGTTAAGGTTAGGGTTAGTGTTACGGTTAGGGTTTAGGGTACGGTTAGGTTTAGGGTTATTGTTTGTGCTTGGGTTAAGGTTAGGTTTGGGGTTAGGGTTAGAGTTAGGGTTAGGGTTTGGCTTAGGGTTAGGGTTAGGGTTAGGGTTAGGGTTAGGGTTAGGGCTAGGCGATAGGGATAGGGTTAGGGTTAGGGTTAGGGTTTGAGCTTGGGAGAGGGTTAGTGTTAGGGTTAGTATTAGGGTTAGGTTTAGTGTTAGGATTAGGGTTTGGGTTTCGGTTAGGATTATGTTTAGGGTTAGGGTTTAGGTTAGTGTTAAGGTTTGGGATAGGGTTAGGGTTCGGGTAAGGGTTAGGGTTAGGGTTTGTGTTAGGGTTAGGGTTAGGGTTAGGGTTAGGTTTAGTGTTAGGATTAGGGTTTGTGTTAGGTTTAGGGTTAGGGTTAGGTTTAGGGTTTGGGTTTGGGTTAGGGTTAGGGTTAGGTTTAGGGTTTGGTTTAGTGTTAATGTTAGGGTAAGGGTTAGGATTTGCTTTAGGGTCAGGGTTAGGGTTAGGGTTTGGGATAGGGTTATGGTTATGGTTAGGGTTAGGGTTAGGTTTAGGTGTAGGGTTAAGTTTAGGTTTAGGCTTAGAGTTTGGGTTTGAGTTAGGGTTAGGTTTAGGGTTAGGGTTGGGGTTAGTGTTAGGGTTAGGGTTAGGGTGTGGGTTTGGGTTAGGGTTAGGCTTAGGGTTAGGGTTAGGGTTAGGGTTTCGTTTAGGGTTAGTTTTAGTGTTCGGGTTAGGTTTAGTGTGTGGGTTTTTGTTAGGGTTAGGCTTAGGGTTACTGTTAGGGTAAGTGTTAGGGTTAGGGTTTGGTTTAGGGTTAGGGGTAGGGTTAGGTTTAGTGTTAGGATTAGGGTTTGGGTTTCGGTTAGGGTTAGGGTTAGGGTTAGGGTTAGGGTTTGGGTTAGTGTTAGGTTTTGGGATACGGTTAGGGTTAGTGTAAGGGTTAGGGTTAGGGTTTGTGTTAGGGTTAGGGTTTGGGTTAGGGCTTGGGTTTCGGTTAGGGTTAGGGTTAGGGTTAGGGTTTGGTTTAGGGTTAGGGTTAGGGTTAGGTTTAGGATTTGGGTTAGGGTCAGGGTTAAGGTTAGGGTTAGGGTTAAGGTTTGGGTTAGGGTTATGGTTATGGTTATGGTTAGGGTTAGGTTTACGGTTTGGGTTTGGGTTAGAGTAAGGTATAGGGTTAGGTTTGGGTTAGGTTTAGTGTTAGGGTTAGGGTTTGGGTTAGGGTTAAGATTAGGGTTAGGGTTAGGGTTAGGGTTTGAGTTAGGGTTAAAGTTAGGATTAGGGTTAGTGGTTAGGGTTAGGGTTAGGGTTAGGGGTTAGGGTAAGGGTTAGGGTTTGTGTTAGGGTTACGGTTAGGGTTATGGTTATGGTTAGGGTTTAGGGTTAGGGTTAGGGTTAGGGTTAGGGTTAGGATTTGGGTTACGGTCAGGGTTAGGGTTAGGGTTAGGGTTTGGGTTAGGGTTATGGTTATGGTTTGGGTTACAATTAGGGTTAGGGTTAGGGTTAGGGTTTGGGTTAGGTTTAGTGTTAGGGTTTGGGTTTTAGTTAGGGTTAGGGTTAGGGTTAGGGTTTGGGTTAGAGTAAGGTATCAGGTTAGGGTTTGGGTTAGGTTTAAGGTTAGGGTGAGGGTTTGGGTTAGGGTTTGGGTTAGGGTAAAGGTTAGGGTTAGGGTTAGGGTTAGGGTTTGGGTTAGGGTTAGGGTTAGTGTTACGGTTAGGGTTTAGGGTACGGTTAGGTTTAGGGTTAATGTTACGGTTTGTGTTAGGGTTACGGTTAGGGTTATGGTTAGGGTTACGGTATGGTTTAGGGTTATGGTTAGGTTTAGGGTTATTGTTTGGGTTTGGGTTAGGGTTAGGTTTGGGGTTAGGGTTAGAGTTAGGGTTAGGGTTTGGTTTAGGGTTAGGCTTAGGGTTAGGGTTTTGGTTTGGGTTACGTTTAGGTTTAGGGTTAGGGTTAGGGTTAGGGTTAGGGTTTGCGTTTGGGTTAGATGAAGGTAGAGGGTTAGTGTTGGGTTAGGTTTAGGTTTAGGTTTAGGGTTAGGCTTCGTGTTAGTGTTAGGGGTGGTTTAGGGTTAGGGTTAGGGTTACGGTTAAGGTTAGGGTTAAGGTTTGGGTTTGGGTTAGAGTTGGGTTTAGAGTTAGGGTTTGGTTTAGGGTTAGGTGTAGGGTTAGGTTTGGAGTTAGATTTAGGTTAGGGTTAGGGTTAGTGTTAGGTTTATGATTAGGGTTAGGGTTAGGGTTAGGTTTTGGGTTAGGGTTAGAGTTAGGGTTAGGGTTAGGGTTTGGTTTGGGTTAGGGTTAGTGTTACGGATAGGGTAAGGGTTACGTTTTGTGTTAGGATTAGGTTTAGGGTTAGGGTTAGAGGTTGGTTGAGGTTTAGGTTTAGGGTTAGGATGAGAGTTAGGGTTTGGTTTGCGTTAGGTTAGTGTTAGGGTTAGGGATAGCGTTTGGGTTAGGGTTATGGTTAGGGTTAGGGTTTAGGTTCGGGTTCGGGTTAGGGTTAGGTTTATGGTTAGGGTCAGGGCTTGGGTTAGGATTAGGGTTAGGGTTAGGATTAATGTGAGGGTTAGGGTTTGGGTTATGGTTTAGGGTTTAGGGTTAGGGTCCGGTTTCGGTTAGAGTTAGGGTTAGGGTTAGGATTACGGTTAGGGTTAGGGTTAGGGTTTGGTTTGGGTTAGGGTTAGCGTTAGGGTTATGGTTAGGTTTAGGGTTTGGGTTAGGGCTGGGTTAGGGTTAGGGTTTGAGTTATGGTTAGGTTTAGGGTTATGGTTTAGGGTTTAGGGTTAGGGTCCGGTTTCGGTTAGGGTTAGGGTTAGGGTTAGTGTTTGGGTTAGGGTTTGTGTTAGGGTTAGGATTAGGGTTAGGGTTAGGTTATTGTTAGGATTAGGGATTGGGTTAGGTTTAGGGTTAGGGTTAGGGTTAGGGTTTGGGTTAGAGTAAGGTATCGGGTGAGGGTTTGGGTTAGGTTTAAGGTTAGGGTTAGGGTTTGGTTTAGGGTTAAGGTTAGGGTTAGGGTTAGGGGTTAGGGTTAGGGTTAGGGTTAGGGTTTAGGTTAGGGTTAGGGTTAGTGTTACGGTTAGGGTTTAGGGTACGGTTAGGTTTAGGGTTATTGTTTGGGCTTGGGTTATGGTTAGATTTGGGGTTAGGGTTAGAGTTAGGGTTAGGGTTTGGATTTCGGTTAGGGATAGTGTTAGGGTTTCGGTTAGGGTTAGGCTTAGTGTTAGGGTTTAGGGTTTAGGGTTAGGGTCCGCGTAAGGGTTATTGTTATGGTTTGTTTTAGGGTTTGGTTTAGGTTTAAGGTTAGGGTCAGGGTTAGGGATTAGGGAAAGGTTTAGGGTTAGGGTTAGGGTTAGGGTTCGGGTTAGGGTTCGGGTTAGGATTAGGGTTAGTGTTATGGTTAGGGTTTAGGTTAGGGTTATGTTTATGGTTTGGGTTAGGATTAGGGTTAGGGTTAGTTTTAGGGTTTGGGTTAGGTTTAGTGTTAGGGTTTGGGTTTTAGTTAGGGTTAGGGTTAGAGTTTGGGTTAAGGTTTGGGTTAGTGTTAATGTTAGGGTTAGGTTGTGGGTTTGGGTTAGGTTTAGGCTTAGGGTTAGGGTTAGGGTAAGTGTTAGGGTTAGGGCTTTGGTAAGGGTTAGGGTTAGGGTTAGGGTTAGGGTTAGGGTTTCGTTTAGGGTTAGGTTTAGGGTTAGGGTTAGGGTTAGGGTTAGGGTTAGGGTTAGGGTTAGGGTTAGGGTTAGGGTTAGGGTTTGGTTTTGGGTTAGAGTAAGGTATAGGGTTTATTGTTTGGGTTAGGTTTAGTGTTAGGGTTAGGGTTTGGCTTAGGGTTTGGGTTAGGGTTAAGGTTAGGGTTAGGGTTTGGGTTTGGGTTAGAGTAAGGTATAGGGTTTATTGTTTGGCTTAGGTTTAGTGTTAGGGTTAGGTTTTGGGTTAGGGGTAAGGTTAGGGTTAGGGTTAGGTATTAGGGTTAGCGTTAGGTTTAGGGTTAGGGTTTGGGTTAGGGTTAGGGTTAATGTTAGGGATTGGGTTTGAGTTAGAGTAAGGTATAGGGTTAGGGTTTGGGTTAGATTTAGTGTTAGGGTTAGGGTTTGGGTTAGGGTTTGGGTTAGGGTTAAGGTTAGGGTTAGGGTTAGGTGTTAGGGTTAGGGTTAGGGTTAGGGTTTGGGTTAGGGTTAGGCTTTGGGTTAGGGTTAGGGTTAAGGTTAGTATTAGTGTTACGGTTAGGATTTGGGGTAGGGTTAGGTTTAGGGGTAGGGTTAGGGTTAGGGTTTGTGTTAGGGTTACGGTTAGGGTTAGAGTTAGGTTTAGGGTTTGGGTTAGGGTTAGGGTTAGGTGTAGGGTTAGTGTTTGGGCTTGGGTTAGGGTTAGGTTTAGGGTTAGGGTTAGAGTTAGGGTTAGGGTTTGGCTTAGGGTTAGGGTTAGGGTTAGGGCTAGGCGATAGAGATAGGGTTAGGGTTAGGGTTGTGGTTAGTGTTTCGGCTTGGGTTAGGGTTAGTGTTAGGGTTAGGATTAAGGTTAGCATTATTGTTAGGATTAGGGTTTGGGTTTCGGTTATGGTTAGGGTTAGAGTTAGGGTTAGGGTTTGGGTTAGTGTTAGGGTTGGGGGATAGGGTTTAGGTTAGGGTTAGGGTTAGGGTTTGGGTTAGGGTTTAGGTTTGGGTTAGGGTTAGGGTTAGGGTTAGGGTTAGGGTTAGGGTTTAGGTTAGGTTTAGGTTTTGGGTTAGGCTTAGGTTTAGTTTTAGGTTTAGAGTTAAGATTAGGGTTTGGCTTAGGGTTAGGGTTAGGGTTAGGGCTAGGCGATAGGGATAGGCTTAGAGTTAGGGTTGGGGTTAGAGTTTGGGCTAGGGTTAGGGTTAGGGTTAGGTTTAGCGTTTGGGTTGGGGTTAAGGTTAGGATTAGGGTTAGGGGTTAGGATTAGGGTTAGGGTTAGGGGTTAGGCTAAGGTTTAGGGTTTGTGTTAGGGTTACACTTAGGGTTATGGTTAGGGTTACGGTTTAGGGTTAGGGATAGGGTTAGGGTTAGGGTTATGGTTAGGATTTGGGTTAGGGTCAGTGTTAGGGTTAGGGTTAGGGTTAGGTTTTGGGTTAGGGTTATGGTTATGGTTTGGGTTAGGATTAGGGTTAGGGCTAGGGTTAGGGTTGGGGTTAGTGTTAATGTTAGGGTTAGGGTGTGGGTTTGGGTTAGGTTTAGGCTTAGGGTTAGGGTTAGGGTAAGTGTTAGGGTTAGCGCTTTGGTAAGGGTTAGGGTTAGGGTTAGGGTTAGGGTTAGGGTTTCGTTTAGGGTTAGGTTTAGGTTTCGGGTTAGGTTTAGGGTGTGGGTTTTGGTTAGGGTTAGGCTTAGGGTTAGGGTTAGGGTAAGTGTTAGGGTTAGGGTTTGGATTAGGGTTAGGGTTTGGTTTGGTTTAGGGTTAGTGTTAGGGTTAGGGTAAGTGTTAGGGTTAGGGTTAGGGTTAGGGTTAGGCTTAGTTTTATGGCTTGGCTTAGGGTTAGGGTTAGGGTTAGGGATTGGGTTTAGGTTAGATTTAGGGTTTGGGTAGGCTTAGGGTTAGGGTTTGCGTTTGGGTTATGTTTAGCTTTAGGGTTAGGGTTAGGGTTATGATTAGTGTGAGGGTTGGTGCTTGGGATAGTGTTAGTGTTAGTTTTAGTATTAGGGTTAGGTTTGGTGTTAGGATTAGGGTTTGTTTTTCGGGTAGGGTTAGGGCTAGGGTTAGGGTTTGGGTTAGTGTTAGGGTTTGGGATACGGTTAGGGTTAGTGTAAGGGTTAGGGTTAGGGTTTGTGTTAGGGTTAGGGTTAGGGTGAGGGTTAGGGTTTGGGTTTCGGTTAGGGTTAGGGTTAGGGTTAGGGTTAGGGTTACGGTTAGGATTTGGGTTAGGGTCAGGGTTAGGGTTAGGGTTAGGGTTAGGGTTTGGGTTAGGGTTATGGTTATGATTATGGTTAGGGTTAGGGTTAGGGTTAGGTTTTGGGTTTGGGTTTGAGTATGGTATAGGGTTAGGTTTGGGTTAGGTTTAGTGTTAGGGTTAGGGTTTGGCTTAGGGTTTGGGTTAGGGTTAAGGTTAGGGTTAGGGTTTGGGTTTGGGTTAGAGTAAGGTATAGGGTTTATTGTTTGGCTTAGGTTTAGTGTTAGGGTTAGGTTTTGGGTTAGGGTTAAGGTTAGGGTTAGGGTTAGGTATTAGGGTTAGCGTTAGGTTTAGGGTTAGGGTTTGGGTTAGGGTTAGGGTTAATGTTAGGGATTGGGTTTGAGTTAGAGTAAGGTATAGGGTTAGGGTTTGGGTTAGATTTAGTGTTAGGGTTAGGGTTTGGGTTAGGGTTTGGGTTAGGGTTAAGGTTAGGGTTAGGGTTAGGTGTTAGGGTTAGGGTTAGGGTTAGGGTTTGGGTTAGGGTTAGGCTTTGGGTTAGGGTTAGGGTTAAGG
>CM069528.1:4955000-4977500 GCA_035773235.1 Eospalax fontanierii
TTTAGGTTTAGGTTTAGGGTTAGGGTTAGAGTTAGGGTTAGGGTTTGGGTTTGGGTTAGAGTAAGGTATCGGGTTAGGGTTTGGGTTAGGTTTAAGGTTAGGGTTAGGGTTTGGGTTAGGGTTTTGGTTAGGGTTAGGGTTAGTGTTACAGTTAGGGTTTAGGGTAGGGTTAGGTTTAGGGTTAGGGTTAGGGTTAGCGTTTGTGTTAGAGTTACGCTTAGGGTTATGGATATGGTTATGATTTGGGTTAGTGTTAGAGTTAGGTTTAGGGTTATTGTTTGGGCTTGGTTTAGGGTTAGGTTTAGGGGTAGGGTTAGAGTTAGGGTTAGTGTTTGGCTTAGGGTTAGGGTTAGCGTTAGGGTTAGGGTTAGGGCTAGGCGATAGGGATAGGGTTAGGGTTAGGGTTAGGTTTAGTGTTTGGGCTTGGGATAGGGTTAGTGTTAGGGATAGTATTAGGGTTAGGTTTAGTGTTAGGATTAGGGTTTGGGTTTCGGTTAGGGTTAGGGTTAGGGTTAGGGTTTGGGTTAGTGTTAGGGTTTGGGATACGGTTAGGGTTAGTGTAAGGGTTAGGGTTAGGGTTTGTGTTAGGGTTAGGGTTAGGGTTAGGGTTTGGGTTTCGGTTAGGGTTAGGGTTAGGGTTAGGGTTTGGTTTAGGGTTAGGGTTAGGGTTAGGGTTAGGGTTAGGGTTAGGTTTAGGATTTGGGTTAGGGTCAGGATTAAGGTTAGGGTTAGGGTTAGGGTTTGGGTTAGGGTTATGGTTATGGTTATGGTTAGGGTTAGGGTTACGGTTTGGGTTTGGGTTAGAGTAAGGTATAGGGTTAGGTTTGGGTTAGGTTTAGTGTTAGGGTTAGGGTTTGGGATAGGGTTAAGGTTAGGGTTAGGGTTAGGGTTAGGGTTTGAGTTAGGGTTAAAGTTAGGATTAGGGTTAGTGGTTAGGGGTCGGGTTAGGGTTAGGGGTTAGGGTAAGGGTTAGGGTTTGTGTTAGGGTTATGGTTATGGTTAGGGTTTAGGGTTAGGGTTAGGGTTAGGGTTAGGGTTAGGGTTTCGTTTAGGGTTAGGTTTAGGTTTCGGGTTAGGTTTAGGGTGTGGGTTTTGGTTAGGGTTAGGCTTAGGGTTAGGGTTAGGGTAAGTGTTAGGGTTAGGGTTTGGATTAGGGTTAGGGTTTGGTTTGGTTTAGGGTTAGTGTTAGGGTTAGGGTAAGTGTTAGGGTTAGGGCTAGGGTTAGGGTTAGGCTTAGTTTTATGGCTTGGCTTAGGGTTAGGGTTAGGGTTAGGGATTGGGTTTAGGTTAGATTTAGGGTTTGGGTAGGCTTAGGGTTAGGGTTTGCGTTTGGGTTAGGTTTAGCTTTAGGGTTAGGGTTAGGGTTAGGATTAGGGTTAGGGTTGGGGCTTGGGATAGGGTTAGTGTTAGGGTTAGTATTAGGGTTAGGTTTAGTGTTAGGATTAGGGTTTGGCTTTCGGATAGGGTTAGGGTTAGGGTTAGGGTTTGGGTTAGTGTTAGGGTTTGGGATACGGTTAGGGTTAGTGTAAGGGTTAGGGTTAGGGTTTGTGTTAGGGTTAGGGTTAGGGTGAGGGTTAGGGTTTGGGTTTCGGTTAGGGTTAGGGTTAGGGTTAGGGTTTGATTTAGGGTTAGGGTTAGGGTTAGGGTTACGGTTAGGATTTGGGTTAGGGTCAGGGTTAGGGTTAGGGTTAGGGTTAGGGTTTGGGTTAGGGTTATGGTTATGATTATGGTTAGGGTTAGGGTTAGGGTTAGGTTTTGGGTTTGGGTTTGAGTATGGTATAGGGTTAGGTTTGGGTTAGGTTTAGTGTTAGGGTTAGGGTTTGGGTTAGGGTTAAGGTTAGGGTTAGGGTTAGGGTTAGGGTTAGGGTTAGGGTTAGGGTTAGGGTTAGGGTTATTGTTTGGGTTTGGGTTAGGGTTAGGTTTGGGGTTAGGGTTAGAGTTAGGGTTAGGGTTTGGTTTAGGGTTAGGCTTAGGTTTATGGTTTTGGTTTGGGTTACGTTTAGGTTTAGGGTTAGGGTTAGGGTTAGGGTTAGGGTTTGCGTTTGGTTTAGATTAAGGTAGAGGGTTAGTGTTGGGTTAGGTTTAGGTTTAGGTTTAGGGTTAAGCTTCGTGTTAGTGTTAGGGGTGGTTTAGGGTTAGGGTTAGGGTTACGGTTAAGGTTAGGGTTAAGGTTTGGGTTTGGATTAGAGTTGGGTTTAGAGTTAGGGTTTGGTTTAGGGATAGGTGTAGGGTTAGGTTTGGGGTTAGGGTTAGGTTAGGGTTAGGGTTAGTGTTAGGTTTATGATTAGGGTTAGGGTTAGGGTTAGGTTTTGGGTTAGGGTTAGGGATAGGGTTTGGGTTAGGCTTAGGGATAGGGTTTGCATTTGAGTTAGGTTTAGGTTTAGGTTTAGGGTTAGGGTTAGAGTTAGGGTTAGGGTTTGGGTTTGGGTTAGAGTAAGGTATCGGGTTAGGGTTTGGGTTAGGTTTAAGGTTAGGGTTAGGGTTTGGGTTAGGGTTTTGGTTAGGGTTAGGGTTAGTGTTACAGTTAGGGTTTAGGGTAGGGTTAGGTTTAGGGTTAGGGTTAGGGTTAGGGTTTGTGTTAGAGTTACGGTTAGGGTTATGGATATGGTTATGATTTGGGTTAGTGTTAGAGTTAGGTTTAGGGTTATTGTTTGGGCTTGGTTTAGGGTTAGGTTTAGGGGTAGGGTTAGAGTTAGGGTTAGTGTTTGGCTTAGGGTTAGGGTTAGCGTTAGGGTTAGGGTTAGTTCTAGGCGATAGGGATAGGGTTAGGGTTAGGGTTAGGTTTAGTGTTTGGGCTTGGGATAGGGTTAGTGTTAGGGTTAGTATTAGGGTTAGGTTTAGTGTTAGGATTAGGGTTTGGGTTTCGGTTAGGGTTAGGGTTAGGGTTAGGGTTTGGGTTAGTGTTAGGGTTTGGGATACGGTTAGGGTTAGTGTAAGGGTTAGGGTTAGGGTTTGTGTTAGGGTTAGGGTTAGGGTTAGGGTTTGGGTTTCGGTTAGGGTTAGGGTTAGGGTTAGGGTTTGGTTTAGGGTTAGGGTTAGGGTTAGGGTTAGGGTTAGGGTTAGGTTTAGGATTTGGGTTAGGGTCAGGATTAAGATTAGGGTTAGGGTTAGGGTTTGGGTTAGGGTTATGGTTATGGTTATGGTTAGGGTTAGGGTTACGGTTTGGGTTTGGGTTAGAGTAAGGTATAGGGTTAGGTTTGGGTTAGGTTTAGTGTTAGGGTTAGGGTTTGGGATAGGGTTAAGGTTAGGGTTAGGGTTAGGGTTAGGGTTAGGGTTTGAGTTAGGGTTAAAGTTAGGATTAGGGTTAGTGGTTAGGGTTCGGGTTAGGGTTAGGGGTTAGGGTAAGGGTTAGGGTTTGTGTTAGGGTTATGGTTATGGTTAGGGTTTAGGGTTAGGGTTAGGGTTAGGGTTAGGGTTAGGGTTAGGATTTGGGTTACAGTCAGGGTTAGGGTTTGGGTTAGGGTTAGGGTTTGGGTTAGGGTTATGGTTATGGTTTGGGTTACAATTAGGGTTAGGGTTAGGGTTAGGGTTTCGGTTACATGTAGTGTTAGAGTTTGGGTTTTAGTTAGGTTTAGGTTTAGGTATAGGGTTTGGGCTAGAGGAAGGTATCGGGTTAGGGTTTGGGTTAGGTTTAAGGTTAGGGTGAGGGTTTGGGTTAGGGTTTGGGTCAGGGTAAAGGTTAGGGTTAGGGTTAGGGTTAGGGTTTGGGTTAGGGTTAGAGTTAGTGTTACGGTTAGGGTTAGGGTACGGTTAGGTTTAGGGTTAATGTTAGGGTTTGTGTTAGGGTTACGGTTAGGGTTATGGTTAGGGTTACGGTACGGTTTAGGATTATGGTTAGGTTTGGGGTTATTGTTTGGGTTTGGGTTAGGGTTAGGTTTGGGGTTAGGGTTAGAGTTAGGGTTAGGGTTTGGTTTAGGGTTAGGCTTAGGGTTAGGGTTTTTGTTTGGGTAACGTTTAGGTTTAGGGTTAGGGTTAGGGTTAGGATTAGGGTTTGCGTTTGGGTTAGATTAAGGTAGAGGGTTAGTGTTGGGTTAGGTTTAGGTTTAGGTTTAGGGTTAGGCTTCGTGTTAGTGTTAGGGGTGGTTTAGGGTTAGGGTTAGGGTTACGGTTAAGGTTAGGGTTAAGGTTTGGGTTTGGGTTAGAGTTGGGTTTAGAGTTAGGGTTTGGTTTAGGGATAGGTGTAGGGTTAGGTTTGGGGTTAGGGTTAGGTTAGGGTTAGGGTTAGTGTTAGGTTTATGATTAGGGTTAGGGTTAGGGTTAGGTTTTGGGTTAGGGTTAGAGTTAGGGTTAGGGTTAGGGTTTGGTTTGGGTTAGGGTTAGTGTTACGGATAGGGTAAGGGTTACGTTTTGTGTTAGGATTAGGTTTAGGGTTAGGGTTAGAGGTTGGTTGAGGTTTAGGTTTAGGGTTAGGATGAGAGTTAGGGTTTGGTTTGCGTTAGGTTAGTGTTAGGGTTAGGGATAGCGTTTGGGTTAGGGTTATGGTTAGGGTTAGGGTTTAGGTTCGGGTTCGGGTTAGGGTTAGGTTTATGGTTAGGGTCAGGGCTTGGGTTAGGATTAGGGTTAGGGTTAGGATTAAGGTGAGGGTTAGGGTTTGGGTTTGAGTTAGAGTAAGGTTGAGGCTTAGTGTTTGGGTTAGGGTTAGATTTAGGGTTAGAGTTTGGGTTAGGGTTAGGGTTAGGGTTAGGATTAGGATTAGAGTTAGGGTTAAGGTTAGGGTTAGGGTTAGGGTTAGGGTTAGGGGTTAGGGGTTAGCCTTATGGTTAGGGTAAGGGTTATGTTTAGGGTTTGGGTTTGGTTCAGGTTTAGGTTTAGGGTTAGGGTTTGGGTTTGGGTTAGGGTTATGGTTAGGATTACGGTTAGGGTTAAGGTTAGGGTTTGGTTTGGGTTAGATTTAGCGTTAGGGTTATGGTTAGGATTAGGGTTTGGGTTAGGGCTGGGTTAGGGTTAGGGTTTGAGTTAGGGTTAGGTTTAGGGTTAGGGTTTAGGGTTTAGGGTTAGGGTCCGGTTTCGGTTAGGGTTAGGGTTAGGGTGAGTGTTTAGGTTAGGGTTTGTGTTAGGGTTAGGATTAGGGTTAGGGTTAGGTTATTGTTAGGATTAGGGATTGGGTTAGGTTTAGGGTTAGGGTTAGGGTTAGGGTTTGGGTTAGAGTAAGGTATCGGGCTAGGGTTTGGGTTAGGTTTAAGGTTAGGGTTAGGGTTTGGTTTAGGGTTAAGGTTAGGGTTAGGGTTATGGGTTAGGGTTAGGGTTAGCGTTAGGGTTTGGGTTAGGGTTAGGGTTAGTGTTACGGTTAGGGTTTAGGGTACAGTTAGGTTTAGAGTTATTGTTTGGGCTTGGGTTAGGGTTAGATTTTTGGTTAGGTTTTGAGTTAGGGTTAGTGTTTGGCTTAGGGTTAGGGTAGGGTTAGGGTTAGGGTTAGGGTTAAGGTTAGGGCTTGGGATAGGGTTAGTTTTAGGGTTAGTATTAGGGTTAGGTTTAGTGTTAGGATTAGGGTTTGGGTTTCGGTTAGGATTATGTTTAGGTTTAGGGTTTGGGTTAGTGTTAGGTTTTGGGATAGGGTTAGGGTTAGTGTTAGGGTTTCGGTTAGGGTTAGGGTTAGTGTTAGGGTTTAGGGTTTAGGGTTAGGGTTCGGGTAAAGGTTAGGGTTATGGTTTGTTTTAGGGTTTGGGTTAGGGTTAAGGTTAGGGTCAGGGTTAGGGGTTAGGGTAAGGTTTAGGGTTAGGTTTAGGGTTAGGGTTCGGGTTAGGTTTAGGGTTAGTGTTACGGTTAGGGTTTATGTTAGGGTTAGGGTTAGGGTTAGGGTTAGGGTTTGGGTTAGCGTTAGGGTTAGGGTTCGGGTTAGGGTTCGGGTTAGGTTTAGGTTTAGTGTTACGGTTAGGGTTTGGGTTAGGGTTAGGGTTAGGGTTAGAGTTAGGGTTAGGTTTAGGGTTAGGGATTTATTTGGGGTAGGGTTAATGTTAGGGTTAGGGATAGAGTATAGGTTAGGGTTAGGGTTAGGGTTAGGGTTAGGTTTACGGTTAGGGTTTGGGTTAGAGTAAGGTATAGGGTTAGGGTTTGGGTTAGGTTTAAGCTTACGGTTAGGGTTTGGGTTAGGGTTTGGGTTAGGGTTAGGGTTAGGGTTAGAGTTAGGGTTAGGTTTAGGGTTAGGGATTTATTTGGGGTAGGGTTAATGTTAGGGTTAGGGATAGAGTATAGGTTAGGGTTAGGGTTAGTGTTAGGGTTAGGGTTAGGGTTAGGGTTTGGGTTAGAGTAAGGTATCGGGTTAGGGTTTGGGTTAGGTTTAAGCTTACGGTTAGGTTTGGGTTAGGGTTTGGTTTAGGGTTAAGGTTAGGGTTAGGGTTAGGGGTTAGGGTTAGGGTTAGGGTTTGGGTTAAGGTTAGGGTTAGTGTTACGGTTAGGGTTTAGGGTACGGTTAGGTTTAGGGTTATTGTTTGTGCTTGGGTTAAGGTTAGGTTTGGGGTTAGGGTTAGAGTTAGGGTTAGGGTTTGGCTTAGGGTTAGGGTTAGGGTTAGGGTTAGGGTTAGGGCTAGGCGATAGGGATAGGGTTAGGGTTAGGGTTAGGGTTTGAGCTTGGGAGAGGGTTAGTGTTAGGGTTAGTATTAGGGTTAGGTTTAGTGTTAGGATTAGGGTTTGGGTTTCGGTTAGGATTATGTTTAGGGTTAGGGTTTAGGTTAGTGTTAAGGTTTGGGATAGGGTTAGGGTTCGGGTAAGGGTTAGGGTTAGGGTTTGTGTTAGGGTTAGGGTTAGGGTTAGGGTTAGGTTTAGTGTTAGGATTAGGGTTTGTGTTAGGTTTAGGGTTATTGTTAGGTTTAGGGTTTGGGTTTGGGTTAGGGTTAGGGTTAGGTTTAGGGTTTGGTTTAGTGTTAATGTTAGGGTAAGGGTTAGGATTTGCTTTAGGGTCAGGGTTAGGGTTAGGGTTTGGGATAGGGTTATGGTTATGGTTAGGGTTAGGGTTAGGTTTAGGTGTAGGGTTAAGTTTAGGTTTAGGCTTAGAGTTTGGGTTTGAGTTAGGGTTAGGTTTAGGGTTAGGGTTGGGGTTAGTGTTAGGGTTAGGGTTAGGGTGTGGGTTTGGGTTAGGGTTAGGATTAGGGTTAGGGTTAGGGTTTGGGTTTCGTTTAGGGTTAGTTTTAGTGTTCGGGTTAGGTTTAGTGTGTGGGTTTTTGTTAGGGTTAGGCTTAGGGTTACTGTTAGGGTAAGTGTTAGGGTTAGGGTTTGGTTTTGGGTTAGTGGTAGGGTTAGGTTTAGTGTTAGGATTAGGGTTTGGGTTTCGGTTAGGGTTAGGGTTAGGGTTAGGGTTTGGGTTAGTGTTAGGTTTTGGGATACGGTTAGGGTTAGTGTAAGGGTTAGGGTTAGGGTTTGTGTTATGGTCAGGGTCAGGGTTAGGGCTTGGGTTTCGGTTAGGGTTAGGGTTAGGGTTGGGGTTTGGTTTAGGGTTGGGGTTAGGGTTAGGTTTAGGATTTGGGTTAGGGTCAGGGTTAAGGTTAGGGTTAGGGTTAGGGTTTGGGTTAGGGTTATGGTTATGGTTATGGTTAGGGTTAGGTTTACGGTTTGGGTTTGGGTTAGAGTAAGGTATAGGGTTAGGTTTGGGTTAGGTTTAGTGTTAGGGTTAGGGTTTGGGTTAGGGTTAAGGTTAGGGTTAGGGTTAGGGCTAGGGTCTGAGTTGGGGTTAAAGTTAGGGTTAGGGTTAGTGGTTAGGGTTAGGGTTAGGGTTAGGGGTTAGGGTAAGGGTTAGGGTGTGTGATAGGGTTACGGTTAGGGTTATGGTTATGGTTAGGGTTTAGGGTTAGGGTTAGGGTTAGGGTTAGGGTTAGGATTTGGGTTACGGTCAGGGTTAGGGTTAGGGTTAGGGTTAGGGTTTGGGTTAGGGTTATGGTTATGGTTTGGGTTACAATTAGGGTTAGGGTTAGGGTTAGGGTTTGGGTTAGGTTTAGTGTTAGGGTTTGGGTTTTAGTTAGGGTTAGGGTTAGGGTTAGGGTTTGCGTTTGGGTTAGATTAAGGTAGAGGGTTAGTGTTGGGTTAGGTTTAGGTTTAGGTTTAGGGTTAAGCTTCGTGTTAGTGTTAGGGGTGGTTTAGGGTTAGGGTTAGGGTTACGGTTAAGGTTAGGGTTAAGGTTTGGGTTTGGGTTAGAGTTGGGTTTAGAGTTAGGGTTTGGTTTAGGGTTAGGTGTAGGGTTAGGTTTGGGGTTAGGGTTAGGTTAGGGTTAGGGTTAGTGTTAGGTTTATGATTAGGGTTAGGGTTAGGGTTAGGTATTGGGTTAGGGTTAGAGTTAGGGTTAGGGTTAGGGTTTGGTTTCGGTTAGGGTTAGTGTTACGGATAGGGTAAGGGTTACGTTTTGTGTTAGGATTAGGTTTAGGGTTAGGGTTAGAGGTTGGTTGAGGTTTAGGTTTAGGGTTAGGATGAGAGTTAGGGTTTGGTTTGGGTTAGGTTAGTGTTAGGGTTAGGGATAGGGTTTGGGTTAGGGTTATGGTTAGGGTTAGGGTTTAGGTTCGGGTTCGGGTTAGGGTTAGGTTTATGGTTAGGGTCAGGGCTTGGGTTAGGATTAGGGTTAGGGTTAGGATTAAGGTGAGGGTTAGGGTTTGGGTTTGAGTTAGAGTAAGGCTGAGCCTTAGTGTTTGCGTTAGGGTTAGATTTAGGGTTAGAGTTTGGGTTAGGGTTAGGGTTAGGGTTAGGATTAGGATTAGAATTAGGGTTAAGGTTAGGGTTAGGGTTAGGATTAGGGTTAGGGTTTGGGTTAGGGTTAGGCTTAGGGTTACGGTTAGTGTTTAGGGTACGGTTAGGGTTAGGGTTATTGTTTGGGCTTGGGTTAGGGTTAGGTTTGGGGTTAGGGTTAGAGTTAGGGTTAGGGTTTGGCTTAGGGTTAGGGTTAGGGTTAGGGTTAGGGTTAGGGCTAGGGGATAGGGAAAGGGTAAGGGTTAGGTTTAGGGTTAGGGTTAGGGTTTGAGCTTGGGATAGGGTTAGTGTTAGGGTTAGTATTAGGGTTAGGTTTAGTGTTAGGATTAGGGTTTGGGTTTCGGTTAGGATTATGTTTAGGGTTAGGGTTTGGTTTAGTGTTAGGGTTTGGGATAGGGTTAGGGTTCGGGTAAGGGTTAGGGTTAGGGTTTGTGTTAGGGTTAGGGTTAGGGTTAGGGTTAGGTTTAGTGTTAGGATTAGGGTTTGTGTTCGGTTTAGGGTTAGGGTTAGGTTTAGGGTTTGGGTTTGGGTTAGGGTTAGGGTTAGGGTTAGGGTTTGTTTTAGTGTTACTGTTAGGGTTAAGGTTAGGGGTAGGGTTAGGATTTGGTTTAGGGTCAGGGTTAGGGTTAGGGTTTGGGATAGGGTTATGGTTATGGTTAGGGTTAGGGTTAGGTTTAGGGGTAGGGTTAAGGTTAGGGTTAGGCTTAGGGTTTGGGTTTGAGTTAGGGTTAGGGTGTGGGTTTGGGTTAGGGTTAGGCTTAGGGTTAGGGTTAGGGTTAGGGTTTCGTTTAGGGTTCGGGTTAGGTTTAGGGTGTGGGTTTTGGTTAGGGTTAGGCTTAGGGTTACTTTTAGGGTAAGTGTTAGGGTTAGGGTTTGGTTTAGGGTTAGGGGTAGGGGTAGGTTTAGGGTTAGGGTTATTGTTTGGTTTGGTTTAAGGTTAGTGTTAGTGTTCTGGGAAGGGTTAGGGTTAGGGTTAGGGTTAGGGGTGGTTTAGGGTTAGTGTTAGGGTTAGGATTAAAGTTAGGGTTAAGGATTAGGATTGGGTTAGTGTTAGGTTTAGAGTTGGGGTTTGGTTTAGGGTTAGGGTTGGGGTTATGGTTAGGGTTCGGGTTAGGGTTAGGATTAGGGTTCGGTTTAGGTTTAGGTTTTGGGTTAGTGTTAGGGTTAGGTTTAGGGTTAGAGTTTGGTTTGGGTTAGGGTTAGGGTTAGGGTTTAGGTTTGGTTTAGGGTTAGGGTTAGGGTTAGGGCTTTGGTAAGGGTTAGGGTTAGGGTTAGGGTTAGGGTTTGGGTTAGGGTTAGGCTTTGGGTAAGGGTTAGGGTTAAGGTTAGTATTAGTGTTACGGTTAGGATTTGGGGTTGGGTTAGGTTTAGGGGTAGGGTTAGGGTTAGGGTTTGTGTTAGGGTTACGGTTAGGGTTAGAGTTAGGTTGAGGGTTTGGGTTAGGGTTAGGGTTAGGTGTAGGGTTAGTGTTTGGGCTTGGGTTAGGGTTAGGTTTAGGGTTAGGGTTAGAGTTAGGGTTAGGGTTTGGCTTAGGTTTAGGGTTAGGGTTAGGGCTAGGCGATAGAGATAGGGTTAGGGTTAGGGTTGGGGTTAGTGTTTCGGCTTGGGTTAGGGTTAGTGTTAGGGTTAGGATTAAGGTTAGGTTTAGTGTTAGGATTAGGGTTTGGGTTTCGGTTATGGTTAGGGTTAGGGTTAGGGTTAGTGTTTGGGTTAGTGTTAGGGTTAGGGATAGGGTTTAGGTTAGGGTTAGGGTTAGGGTTTGGGTTATGATTTAGGTTTGGGTTAGGGTTAGGGTTAGGGTTAGGGTTTAGGTTAGGTTTAGGTTTTGGGTTAGGCTTAGGGTTAGGGTTAAGTTTAGGGTTAGGGTTAGGTTTAGTGTTACGGTTAGGATTTGGGGTAGGGTTAGATTTAGGGGTAGGGTTAGGGTTAGGGTTTGTGTTAGGGTTAGGGTTAGGGTTAGTGTTAGGGTTAGGTTTTGGGTTAGGGTTAGGGTTTGGTTTAGGGTTAGTGTTTGGGCTTGGGTTAGGCTTAGGTTTAGTTTTAGGTTTAGAGTTAACATTAGGGTTTGGCTTAGGGTTAGGGTTAGGGTTAGGGCTAGGCGATAGGGATAGGGTTAGAGTTAGGGTTGGGGTTAGAGTTTGGGCTAGGGTTAGGGTTAGGGTTAGGTTTAGCGTTTGGGTTGGGGTTAAGGTTAGGATTAGGGTTAGGGGTTAGGATTAGGGTTAGGGTTAGGGGTTAGGGTAAGGTTTATTGTTTGTGTTAGCGTTACGGTTAGGGTTATCGTTAGGGTTACGGTTTAGGGTTAGGGATAGGGTTAGGGTTAGGGTTATGGTTAGGATTTGGGTTAGGGTCAGGGTTAGGTTTAGGGTTAGGGTTAGGTTTTGGGTTAGGGTTATGGTTATGGTTTGGGTTAGGATTAGAGTTAGGGTTAGGGTTAGGGTTTGGGTTAGGTTTAGGGTTAGGGTTTGGGTTTTAATTAGGGTTAGGGTTAGGGTTTGGGTTAGGGTTGGGGTTAGTGTTAATGTTAGGGTTAGGGTGTGGGTTTGGGTTAGGTTTAGGCTTAGGGTTAGGGTTAGGGCAAGTGTTAGGGTTAGGGCTTTGGTAAGGGTTAGGGTTAGGGTTAGGATTAGGGTTAGGGTTTCGTTTAGGGTTAGGTTTAGGTTTCGTGTTAGGTTTAGGGTGTGGGTTTTGGTTAGGGTTAGGCTTAGGGTTAGGGTTAGGGTAAGTGTTAGGGTTAGGGTTTGGATTAGTGTTAGGGTTTGGTTTGGTTTAGGGTTAGTGTTAGGGTTAGGGTAAGGGTTAGGGTTAGGGTTAGGGTTAGGGTTAGTTTTAGGGCTTGGCTTAGGGTTAGGGTTAGGGTTAGGGATTGGGTTTAGGTTAGATTTAGGGTTTGGGTAGGCTTAGGGTTAGGGTTTGCGTTTGGGTTAGGTTTAGGTTTAGGGTTAGGGTTAGGGTTAGGATTAGGGTTAGGGTTGGGGCTTGGGATAGGGTTAGTGTTAGGGTTAGTATTAGGGTTAGGTTTAGTGTTAGGATTGGGGTTTGGCTTTCGGATAGGGTTAGGGTTAGGGTTAGGGTTTGGGTTAGTGTTAGGGTTTGGGATACGGTTATGGTTAGTGTAAGGGTTAGGGTTAGGGTTTGTGTTAGGGTTAGGGTTAGGGTGAGGGTTAGGGTTTGGGTTTCGGTTAGGGTTAGGGTTAGGGTTAGGGTTTGATTTAGGGTTAGGGTTAGGATTAGGGTTACGGTTAGCATTTGGGTTAGGGTCATGGTTAGGGTTAGGGTTAGGGTTAGGTTTTGGGTTAGGGTTGTGGTTATGGTTATGGTTAGGGTTAGGGTTAGGGTTAGGTTTTGGGTTTGGGTTTGAGTAAGGTATAGGGTTAGGTTTGGGTTAGGTTTAGTGTTAGGGTTAGGGTTTGGGTTAGGGTTAAGTTTAGGGTTAGGGTTAGGGTTAGGGTTAGGGTTAGGGTTAGGGTTATTGTTTGGGTTTTGGTTAGGGTTAGGTTTGGGGTTAGGGTTAGAGTTAGGGTTAGGGTTTGGTTTAGGGTTAGGCTTAGGGTTATGGTTTTGGTTTGGGTTACGTTCAGGTTTAGGGTTAGGGTTAGGGTTAGGGTTAGGGTTTGCGTTTAGGTTAGATTAAGGTAGAGGGTTAGTGTTGGGTTAGGTTTAGGTTTAGGTTTAGGGTTAGGCTTCGTGTTAGTGTTAGGGGTGGTTTAGGGTTAGGGTTATGGTAATGGTTAAGGTTAGGGTTAAGGTTTGGGTTTGGGTTAGAGTTGGGTTTAGAGTTACGGTTTGGTTTAGGGTTAGGTGTAGGGTTAGGTTTGGGGTTAGGGTTAGGTTAGGGTTAGGGTTAGTGTTAGGTTTATGATTAGGGTTAGGTTTAGGGTTAGGTTTTGGGTTAGGGTTAGAGTTAGGGTTATGGTTAGGGTTTGGTTTGCGTTAGGGTTAGTGTTACGGATAGGGTAAGGGTTACGTTTTGTGTTAGGATTAGATATAGGGTTAGGGTTAGAGGTTGGTTGAGGTTTAGGTTTAGGGTTAGGATGAGTGTTAGGGTTTGGTTTGGGTTAGGTTAGTGTTAGGGTTAGGGATAGGGTTTGGGTTAGGGTTATGGTTAGGGTTAGGGTTTAGGTTCGGGTTCGGGTTAGGGTTAGGTTTATGGTTAGGGTCAGGGCTTGGGTTAGGAATAGGGTTAGGGTTAGGATTAAGGTGAGGGTTAGGGTTTGGGTTTGAGTTAGAGTAAGGTTGAGGCTTAGTGTTTGGGTTAGGGTTAGATTTAGGGTTAGAGTTTGGGTTAGGGTTAGGGTTAGGGTTAGGGTTAGGATTAGGATTAGAGTTAGGGTTAAGGTTAGGGTTAGGGTTAGGGTTAGGGTTTGGTTTGGGTTAGGGTTAGCGTTAGGGTTATGGTTAGGTTTAGTGTTTGGGTTAGGGCTGGGTTAGGGGTAGTGTTTGAGTTAGGGTTAGGTTTAGGGTTATGGTTTAGGGTTTAGGGTTAGGGTCCGGTTTCGGTTAGGGTTAGGGTTAGGGTTAGTGTTTGGGTTAGGGTTTGTGTTAGGGTTAGGATTAGGGTTAGGGTTAGGTTATTGTTAGGATTAGGGATTGGGTTAGGTTTAGGGTTAGGGTTCGGGTTAGGGTTTGGGTTAGAGTAAGGTATCGGGTTAGGGTTTGGGTTAGGTTTAAGCTTACGGTTAGGGTTTGGGTTAGGGTTTGGTTTAGGGTTAAGGTTAGGGTTAGGGTTAGGGGTTAGGGTTAGGGTTAGGGTTTGGGTTAGGGTTTTGCTTAGGGTTAGGGTGGGTTCGGGTTAGGTTTAGGGTTAGTGTTACGGTTAGGGTTTATGTTAGGGTTAGGGTTAGGGTTAGGGTTTGGGTTAGGGTTAGGGTTAGGGTTCGGGTTAGGGTTCGGGTTAGGTTTAGGGTTAGTGTTACGGTTAGGGTTTGGGTTAGGGTTAGGGTTAGGGTTAGAGTTAGGGTTAGGGTTAGGGTTAGGGATTTATTTGGGGTAGGGTTAATGTTAGGGTTAGGGATAGAGTATAGGTTAGGGTTAGGGTTAGGGTTAGAGTTAGGTTTAGGGTTTGGGTTACAGTAAGGTATCGGGTTAGGGTTAGGGTTCGGGTTAGGGTTCGGGTTAGGTTTAGGGTTAGTGTTACGGTTAGGGTTTGGGTTAGGGTTAGGGTTAGGGTTAGAGTTAGGGTTAGGGTTAGGGTTAGAGTTAGGGTTAGGGTTAGAGTTAGGTTTAGGGTTTGGGTTAGAGTAAGGTATCGGGTTAGGGTTTGGGTTAGGTTTAAGCTTACGGTTAGGGTTTGGGTTAGGGTTTGGTTTAGGGTTAAGGTTTGGTTTAGGGTTAAGGTTAGGGTTAGGGTTAGGGGTTAGGGTTAGGGTTAGGGTTAGGGTTAGGGTTTGGGTTAGGGTTAGGGTTAGTGTTACGGTTAGGGTTTAGGGTACGGTTAGGTTTAGGGTTATTGTTTGGGCTTGGGTTAGGGTTAGATTTGGGGTTAGGGTTAGAGTTAGGGTTAGGGTTTGGCTTAGGGTTAGGGTTAGGGTTAGGGTTAGGGTTAGGGCTAGGCGATAGGGATAGGGTTAGGGTTAGGGTTAGGGTTAGGGTTTGGGCTTGGGATAGGGTTAGTGTTAGGGTTAGTATTAGGGTTAGGTTTAGTGTTAGGATTAGGGTTTGGGTTTCGGTTAGGATTATGTTTCGGGTTAGGGTTTGGGTTAGTGTTAGGGTTTGGGATAGGGTTAGGGTTAGTGTTAGGGTTTCGGTTAGGGTTAGGGTTAGTGTTAGGGTTTAGGGTTTAGGGTTAGGGTTCGGGTAAAGGTTAGGGTTATGGTGTGTTTTAGGGTTTGGGTTAGGGTTAAGGTTAGGGTCAGGGTTAGGGGTTAGGGTAAGGTTTAGGGTTAGGGTTCGGGTTAGGTTTAGGGTTAGTGTTACGGTTAGGGTTTATGTTAGGGTTAGGGTTAGGGTTAGGGTTTGGGTTAGGGTTAGGGTTCGGTTTAGGGTTCGGGTTAGGTTTAGGGTTAGTGTTACGGTTAGGGTTTGGGTTAGGGTTAGGGTTAGGGTTAGAGTTAGGGTTAGGGTTAGGGTTAGGGATTTATTTGGGGTAGGGTTAATGTTAGGGTTAGGGATAGAGTATAGGTTAGGGTTAGGGTTAGGGTTAGAGTTAGGTTTAGGGTTTGGGTTAGAGTAAGGTATCGGGTTAGGGTTTGGGTTAGGTTTAAGCTTACAATTAGGGTTTGGGTTAGGGTTTGGTTTAGGGTTAAGGTTAGGGTTAGGGTTAGGGGTTAGGGTTAGGGTTAGGGTTTGGGTTAGGGTTAAGCTTAGTGTTACGGTTGGGGTTTAGGGTGCGGTTAGGTTTGGGGTTATTGTTTGGGCTTGGGTTAGGGTTAGGTTTGGGGTTAAGGTTAGAGTTAGGGTTAGGGTTTGGCTTAGGGTTAGGGTCAGGGTTAGGGTTAGAATTAGGGTTAGGGTTAGGGTTAGGGTTTGTTTTAAGGTTAGTTTTAGGGCTTGGGTTAGGGTTAGGGTTAGGGTTAGGGATTGGGTTTAGGTTAGATTTAGGGTTTGGGTTAGGGTTAGGGTTAGGGTTAGGGTTAGGATTTGGGTTAGGGTCAGGTTTAGGGTTAGGGTTTGGGTTAGGGTTATGGTTATGGTTTGGGTTAGGATTAGGGTTAGGGTTAGTTTTAGGGTTTGGGTTAGGTTTAGTGTTAGGGTTTGGGTTTTAGTTAGGGTTAGGGTTAGGGTTTGGGTTAGGGTTGGAGTTAGTGTTAATGTTAGGGTTAGGGTGTGGGTTTGAGTTAGGTTTAGTCTTAGGGGTAGGGTTTGGGTAAGTGTTAGGGTTAGAGCTTTGGTAAGGGTTAGGGTTAGGGTTAGGGTTAGGGTTAGGGTTAGGGTTTCGTTTAGGGTTAGGTTTAGGTTTAGGGTAAGGGTTAGGGTTAGGGTTAGGGTTTGGGTTTGGGTTAGAGTAAGGTATAGGGTTTATTGTTTGGGTTAGGTTTAGTGTTAGGGTTAGGGTTAAGGTTAGGGTTATGATTAGGTATTAGGGTTAGCGTTAGGGTTAGGGTTAGGGTTTGGGTTAGGGTTAGGGTTAGGGTTAGGGTTTGTGTTAGGGTTAGGGTTAGGGTTTGGATTTGGGTTAGAGTAAGGTATAGGGTTAGGGTTTGGGTTAGGTTTAGTGTTAGGGTTTGGGTTATGGTTTGGGTTAGGATTAAGGTTAGGGTTAGGGTTAGGTGTTAGGGTTAGGGTTAGGGTTAGGGTTTGGGTTAGGGTTAGGCTTTGGGTTAGGGTTAGGGTTAGGGTTAGTATTAGTGTTACGGTTAGGATTTGGGGTAGGGTTAGGTTTAGGGGTAGGGTTACGGTTAGGGTTTGTGTTAGGGTTATGGTTAGGGTTAGAGTTAGGTTTAGGGTTTAGGTTAGGGTTAGGGTTAGGTGTAGGGTTAGTGTTTGGGCTAGGGTTAGGGTTAGGTTTAGGGTTAGGGTTAGGGTTTGGCTTAGGGTTAGGGTTAGGGTTAGGGCTAGGCGATAGAGATAGGGTTAGGGTTAGGGTTGGGGTTAGTGTTTCGGGTTGGGTTAGGGTTAGTGTTAGGGTAAGGTTTAGGGTTAGTTTTAGTGTTAGTGTTAGGGTTTGTGTTTTGGTTATGGTTAGGGTTAGGGTTAGGGTTAGGGTTTGGGTTAGTGTTAGGGTTAGGGATAGGGTTTAGGTTAGGGTTAGGGTTAGGGTTTGGGTTAGGGTATAGGATTGGGTTAGGGTTAGGGTTAGGGTTAGGGTTAGGGTTTAGGTTAGGTTTAGGTTTTGGGTTAGGCTTAGGGTTATGGTTCGGGTTAGAGTTAGGGTTAGGGTTAGGGTTAGGGTTAGGGTTAGGGTTGAAGTTTGGGTTTGGATTAGGGTTAGGGTTAGGGTTAGGGTTTAGGTTCGGTTTAGGTTTTGGGTTAGGCTTAGGGTTAGGGTTCGGGTTCGGGTTAGGGTTAGGGTTAGGGTTAGGGTTAGGGTTGAAGTTTGGGTTTGGATTAGGGTTAGGGTTAGGGTTTCGGTTAGGGTTAGGGTTAGGGTTAGGGTTATGGTTAGGTTTAGTGTGTGGGTTTGGTTTAGGATTAGGCTTAGCGTTAGGGTTAGGGTAAGTGTTAGAGTTAGGGTTTCGGTTAGGGTTAGGGTTAGGGTTTGGGCTTGGGATAGGGTTAGTGTTAGGGTTAGTATTAGGGTTAGGTTTAGTGTTAGGATTAGGGTTTGGGTTTCGGTTAGGATTATGTTTAGGGTTAGGGTTTGGGTTAGTGTTAGGGTGTGGGATAGGGTTAGGGTTAGTGTTAGGGTTTCGGTTAGGGTTAGGGTTAGTGTTAGGGTTTAGGGTTTAGGGTTAGGGTTCGGGTAAAGGTTAGGGTTATGGTTTGTTTTAGGGTTTGGGTTAGGGTTAAGGTTAGGGTCAGGGTTAGGGGTTAGGGTAAGGTTTAGGGTTAGGGATCGGGGTAGGTTTAGGGATAGTGTTACGGATAGGGTTTATGTTAGGGTTAGGGTTAGGGTTAGGGTTTGGGTTAGGGTTAGGGTTAGTGTTAATGTTAGGGTTAGGGTGTGGGTTTGAGTTAGGTTTAGGCTTAGGGTTAGGGTTAGGGTAAGTGTTAGGGTTAGAGCTTTGGTAAGGGTTAGGTTTAGGGTTAGGGTTAGGGTTAGGTTTAGGGTTAGGGTTTCGTTTAGGGTTAGGTTTAGGGTTAGGGTTAGGGTTAGTATTAGTGTTACGGTTAGGATTTGGGGTAGGGTTAGGTTTAGGGTTAGGGTTACGGTTAGTGTTTGTGTTAGGGTTACGGTTAGGGTTAGAGTTAGGTTTAGGGTTTAGGTTAGGGTTAGGGTTAGGTGTAGGGTTAGTGTTTGGGCTAGGGTTAGGGTTAGGTTTAGGGTTAGGTTTAGGGTTTGGCTTAGGGTTAGGGTTAGGGTTAGGGCTAGGCGATAGAGATAGGGTTACGGTTAGGGTTGGGGTTAGTGTTTCGGGTTGGGTTAGGGTTAGTGTTAGGGTTAGGATTAGGGTTAGGTTTAGTGTTATGATTAGGGTTTGGGTTTTGGTTATGGTTATGGTTAGGGTTAGGGTTAGGATTTGGGTTAGTGTTAGGGTTAGGAATAGGGTTTAGGTTAGGGTTAGGGTTAGGGTTTGGGTTAGGGTATAGGATTGGGTTAGGGTTAGGGTTAGTGTTAGGGTTAGGGTTTAGGTTAGGTTTAGGTTTTGGGTTAGGCTTAGGGTTATGGTTCGGGTTAGGGTTAGGGTTAGGGTTAGGGTTAGGGTTAGGGTTAGGGTTAGGGTTGAAGTTTGGGTTTGGATTAGGGTTAGGGTTAGGGTTAGGATTTAGGTTCGGTTTAGGTTTTGGGTTAGGCTAAGGGTTAGGGTTCGGGTTAGGGTTCGGGTTAGGGTTAGGGTTAGGGTTAGGGTTAGGGTTGAAGTTTGGGTTTGGATTAGGGTTAGGGTTAGGGTTTCGGTTAGGGTTAGGGTTAGGGTTAGGGTTATGGTTAGTTTTAGTGTGTGGGTTTGGTTTAGGATTAGGCTTAGCGTTAGGGTTAGGGTAAGTGTTAGAGTTAGGGTTTGGGTTTTGGTTAGGGTTATGGTTATGGTTTGGGTTACAATTAGGGTTAGGGTTAGGGTTAGGGTTTGGGTTAGGTTTAGTGTTAGGGTTTGGGTTTTAGTTAGGGTTAGGGTTAGGGTTTTGTTTAGGGTTGGGTTTAGTGTTAATGTTAGGGTTAGGGTGTGGTTTTGGTTTAGGTTTAGGCTTAGGGTTAGGGTAAGTGTTAGGGTTAGGTCTTTGGTAAGGGTTAGGGTGAGGGTTAGGTTTAGGGTTCAGGTTAGGTTTAGGGTGTGGGTTTTGGTTATGGTTAGGCTTAGGGTTATGGTTAGGGTAAGTGTTAGGGTTCGGGTTTGGATTAAGGTTAGGGTTAGGGTTAGGGTTTGGTTTGGTTTAGGGTTAGTGTTAGGGTTAGGGTAAGGGTTAGGGTTAGGGTTAGGGTTAGGGTTTGGTTTAAGTTTAGTTTTAGGGCTTGGGTTAGGGTTAGGGTTAGGGTTAGGGATTGGGTTTAGGTTAGATTTAGGGTTTGGGTAGGCTTAGGGTTAGGGTTTGTGTTTGGGTTAGGTTTAGGTGTAGGGTTAGGGTTAGGGTTAGGGTTAGGGTTTGGGCTTGGGATAGGGTTAGTGTTAGGGTTAGTATTAGGGTTAGGTTTAGTGTTAGGATTAGGGTTTGGGTTTCAGTTAGGGTTAGGGTTAGGGTTAGGGTTTGGGTTAGTGTTAGGGTTTGGGATATGGTTAGGGTTAGTGTAAGGGTTAGGGTTAGGGTTTGTGTTAGGGTTAGGGTTAGGGTTAGGGTTTGGGTTTCGGTTAGGGTTAGGGTTAGGGTTAGGGTTTGGTTTAGGGTTAGGGTTAGGGTTACGGTTAGGATTTGGGTTAGGGTCAGGGTTAGGGTTAGGTTTGGGGTTAGGGTTTGGTTTAGGGTTACTGATAGGGGTTGGTCTAGGGTTAGGCTGAGGGCTAGCATTAGGGGCGGGGATGCGTTTGGGGTAGGGTTAGTGTTAGGGTCAGGGATAGAGATTAGGTTAAGGTTAGGGTTAGGGTTAGGGTTAAGGTTAGTGTTAGGATTAGGGTTTGTGTTAGGTTTAGGGTTAGGGTTAGGGTTAAGGTTTGGGTTTGGGTTAGGGTTAGGGTTAGGGCTAGGGTTAGGGTTAGGGTTTGGTTTTGCGTTACAGTAAGTTATCGGGTTAGGGTTTGGGTTAGGTTTACGGTTAGGGTTAGGGTTTGGGTTAGGGTTTGGGTTAGGGTTAAGGTTAGGATTAGGGTTAGGGGTTAGGGTTAGGGTTAGGGGTTAGGGTAAGGGTTAGGGTTATGGTTAGGGTTACGGTTACGGTTATGGTTAGGGTTACGGTTTAGGGTTTGGGTTAGGGTTAGGGTTAGGGTTAGGGTTAGGGTTAGGATTTGGGTTAGGGTCAGGGTTAGGGTTAGGGTTTGGGTTAGGGTTATGGTTATGTTTTGGGTTAGAATTAGGGTTAGGGTTAGTTTTAGGGTTTGGGTTAGGTTTAGTGTTAGGGTTTGGGTTTTAGTTAGGGTTAGGGTTAGGGTTTGGGTTACGGTTGTGGTTAGTGTTAATGTTAGGGTTAGGGTGTGGGTTTGGGAGAGGATTAGGCTTAGGGTTAGGGTTAGGGTAAGTGTTAGGGTTAGGGCTTTGGTAAGGGTTAGGGTTAGGGTTAGGGTTAGGGTTAGGGTTAGGGTTTCGTTTAGGGTTAGGTTTAGGGTTAGGGTTAGTGTTAGGGTTAGGGTTAGGGTTAGGGTTAGGGTTAGGGTTAGGGTTAGGATTAGGGTTAGGGTTAGGGTTTGTGTTTGTGTTAGAGTAAGGTATAGGGTTTATTGTTTGGGTTAGGTTTAGTGTTAGGGTTAGGGTTTGGCTTAGGGTGTGTGTTAGGGTTAAGGTTAGGTTTAGGGTTTGGGTTTGGGTTAGAGTAAGGTATAGGGTTTATAGTTTGGGTTAGGTTTAGTGTTAGGGTTAGGTTTTGGGTTAGGGTTAAGGTTAGAGTTACGGTTAGGTATTAGGGTTAGCGTTAGGGTTAGGGTTAGGGTTTGGGTTAGGGTTAGGGTTAGGGTTAGGGTTAGGGTTTGTGTTAGGGCTAGGGTTAGGGTTTGGGTTTGGGTTAGAGTAAGGTATAGGGTTAGGGTTTGGGTTAGGTTTAAGTTTAGGGTTAGGGTTTGGCTTAGGGTTAGGCTTAGTGTTACGGTTAGGGATTAGGGTATGGTTAGGTTTAGGGTTATTGTTTGGGCTTGGGTTAGGGTTAGGTTTGCGGTTAGGGTTAGAGTTAGGGTTAGGGTTTGGCTTAGGGTTAGGGTTAGGGTTAGGGTTAGAGTTAGGGCTAGGCGATAGGGATAGGGTTAGGGTTAAGTTTAGGGTTAGGGTTAGGGTTTGAGCTTGGGATAGGGTTAGTGTTAGGGTTAGTATTAGGGTTAGGTTTAGTGTTAGGATTAGGGTTTGGGTTTCGGTTAGGATTATGTTTAGGGTTAGGGTTTGATTTAGTGTTAGGGTTTGGGATAGGGTTAGGGTTCGGGTAAGGGTTAGGATTAGAGTTTGTGTTAGGGTTAGGGTTAGGTTTAGTGTTAGGATTAGTGTTTGTGTTAGGTTTAGGGTTAGGGTTAGGTTTAGGGTTTGGGTTTGGGTTAGGGCTAGGGTTAGGGTTAAGGTTTGGTTTAGTGTTAATATTAGGGTTAGGGTTAGGGTTAGGGATAGGATTTGGTTTAGAGTCAGGGTTAGGGTTAGGGTTTGGGATAGGGTTATGGTTATGGTTAGGGTTAGGGTTAGGCTTAGGGGTAGGGTTAAGGTTAGGGTTAGGCTTAGGGTTTGGGTTTGAGTTAGGGTAAGGTTTAGGGTTAGGGTTGTGGTTAGTGTTAGGGTAAGGCAAAGGGTGTGGGTTTGGGTTAGGGTTAGGCTTAGGGTTACTGTTAGGGTAAGGGTTAGGTTTGGGGTTTGTTTTAGGGTAAGGGGTAGGGGTAGGTTTAGGGT
Organism: Eospalax fontanierii; assembly: GCA_035773235.1. NCBI lineage: Eukaryota > Metazoa > Chordata > Mammalia > Rodentia > Spalacidae > Eospalax > Eospalax fontanierii. The sequence goes on from CM069528.1 coordinate 4,976,151, forward strand.
AAGGGTTAGGGTTTGGTTTGGTTTAATATTAGTGTTAGTGTTAGGGGAAGGGTCAGGGTTAGGGTTAGGATTAAAGTTAGGGTTAAGGATTAGGATTGGGTTAGTGTTAGGTTTAGAGTTGGGGTTTGGTTTAGGGTTAGGGTTGGGGTTATGGTTAGGGTTCGGGTTAGGGTTAGGATTAGGGTTCGGTTTAGGTTTAGGTTTTGGGTTAGTGTTAGGGTTAGGGTTAGGGTTAGGGTTTGGTTTAGGGTTAGGGTTAGGGTTACGGTTAGGATTTGGGTTAGGGTCAGGGTTAGGGTTAGGGTTAGGGTTAGGGTTATGGTTAGGGTTACGGTTACGGTTATGGTTAGGGTTACGGTTTAGGGTTTGGGTTAGGGTTAGGGTTAGGGTTAGGATTTGGGTTAGGGTCAGGGTTAGGGTTAGGGTTTGGGTTAGGGTTATGGTTATGTTTTGGGTTAGAATTAGGGTTAGGGTTAGTTTTAGGGTTTGGGTTAGGTTTAGTGTTAGGGTTTGGGTTTTAGTTAGGGTTAGGGTTAGGGTTTGGGTTACGGTTGTGGTTAGTGTTAATGTTAGGGTTAGGGTGTGGTTTTGGGATAGGTTTAGGCTTAGGGTTAGGGTTAGGGTAAGTGTTAGGGTTAGGGCTTTGGTAAGGGTTAGGGTTAGGTTTAGGGTTAGGGTTAGGGTTTCGTTTAGGGTTAGGTTTAGGGTTAGGGTTAGTGTTAGGGTTAGGGTTAGGTTTAGGGTTAGGGTTAGGGTTAGGGTTAGGGTTAGGGTTTGTGTTTGTGTTAGAGTAAGGTATAGGGTTTATTGTTTGGGTTAGGTTTAGTGTTAGGGTTAGGGTTTGGCTTAGGGTGTGTGTTAGGGTTAAGGTTAGGTTTAGGGTTTGGGTTTGGGTTAGAGTAAGGTATAGGGTTTATTGTTTGGGTTAGGTTTAGTGTTAGGGTTAGGTTTTGGGTTAGGGTTAAGGTTAGAGTTAGGGTTAGGTATTAGGGTTAGCGTTAGGGTTAGGGTTAGGGTTTGGGTTAGGGTTAGGGTTAGGGTTAGGGTTAGGGTTTGTGTTAGGGCTAGGGTTAGGGTTTGGGTTTGGGTTAGAGTAAGGTATAGGGTTAGGGTTTGGGTTAGGTTTAAGTTTAGGGTTAGGGTTTGGCTTAGGGTTAGGCTTAGTGTTACGGTTAGGGATTAGGGTATGGTTAGGTTTAGGGTTATTGTTTGGGCTTGGGTTAGGGTTAGGTTTGGGGTTAGGGTTAGAGTTAGGGTTAGGGTTTGGCTTAGGGTTAGGGTTAGGGTTAGGGTTACAGTTAGGGCTAGGCGATAGGGATAGGGTTAGGGTTAAGGTTAGGGTTAGGGTTA
>CM069528.1:4980000-4987500 GCA_035773235.1 Eospalax fontanierii
GGTTAGGGTTAGGGTTAGGGTTAGGGTTAGGGTTTGTGTTAGGGCTAGGGTTAGGGTTTGGGTTTGGGTTAGAGTAAGGTATAGGGTTAGGGTTTGGGTTAGGTTTAAGTTTAGGGTTAGGGTTTGGCTTAGGGTTAGGCTTAGTGTTACGGTTAGGGATTAGGGTATGGTTAGGTTTAGGGTTATTGTTTGGGGTTGGGTTAGGGTTAGGTTTGGGGTTAGGGTTAGAGTTAGGGTTAGGGTTTGGCTTAGGGTTTGGGTTAGGGTTAGGGTTAGGGTTAGGGCTAGGCGATAGGAATAGGGTTAGGGTTAAGGTTAGGGTTAGGGTTAGGGTTTGAGCTTGGGATAGGGTTAGTGTTAGGGTTAGTATTAGGGTTAGGTTTAGTGTTAGGATTAGGGTTTGGGTTTCGGTTAGGATTATGTTTAGGGTTAGGGTTTGGTTTAGTGTTAGGGTTTGGGATAGGGTGAGTGGTCGGGTTAGGGTGAGGGTTAGAGTGTGTGTTAGGGTTAGGGTTAGGTTTAGTGTTAGGATTAGGGTTTGTGTTAGGTTTAGAGTTAGGGTTAGGTTTAGGGTTTGGGTTTGGGTTAGGGTTAGGGTTAGGGTTAAGGTTTGGTTTAGTGTTAATATTAGGGTTAGGGTTAGGGTTAGGGATAGGATTTGGTTTAGGGTCAGGGTTAGGGTTAGGTTTTGGGATAGGGTTATGGTTATGGTTAGGGTTAGGGTTAGGTTTAGGGGTAGGGTTAAGGTTAGGGTTAGGCTTAGGGTTTGGGTTTGAGTTAGGGTTAGGTTTAGGGTTAGGGTTGGGGTTAGTGTTAGGGTTAGGGTTAGGGTGTGGGTTTGGGTTAGGGTTAGGCTAAGGGTTAGGGTTAGGGTTAGGGTTTCGTTTAGGGTTAGTTTTAGGGTTCGGGTTAGGTTTACGGTGTGGGTTTTGGTTAGGGTTAGGGTTAGGGTTACTGTTAGGGTAAACGTTAGGTTTAGGGTTTGTTTTAGGGTTAGGGGTAGGGGTAGGTTTAGGGTTAGGGTTAGGGTTTGGTTTGGTTTAATATTAGTGTTAGTGTTAGGGGAAGGGTCAGGGTTAGGGTTAGGATTAAAGTTAGGGTTAAGGATTAGGATTGGGTTAGTGTTAGGTTTAGAGTTTGGGTTTGGTTTAGGGTTAGGGTTGGGGTTATGGTTAGGGTTCGGGTTAGGGTTAGGATTAGGGTTCGGTTTAGGTTTAGGTTTTGGGTTAGTGTTAGGGTTAGGGTTAGGGTTAGAGTTTGGTTAGGGTTAGGGTTAGGGTTAGGATTTGGGTTAGGGTCAGGTTTAGGGTTAGGGTTTGGGTTAGGGTTATGGTTATGGTTTGGGTTAGGATTAGGGTTAGGGTTAGTTTTAGGGTTTGGGTTAGGTTTAGTGTTAGGGTTTGGGTTTTAGTTAGGGTTAGGGTTAGGGTTTGGGTTAGGGTTGGGGTTAGTGTTAATGTTAGGGTTAGGGTGTGGGTTTGAGTTAGGTTTAGGCTTAGGGTTAGGGTTAGGGTAAGTGTTAGGGTTAGAGCTTTGGTAAGGGTTAGGGTTAGTGTTAGGGTTAGGGTTAGGGTTCGGGTTTCGTTTAGGGTTAGGTTTAGGGTTAGGGTTAGGGTTAGGGTTAGGGTTAGGTTTAAGGTTAGGTTTAGGGTTAGGTGTTAGGGTTAGGGTTAGGGTTAGGGATTTATTTGGGGTAGGGTTAATGTTAGGGTTAGGGATAGAGTATAGGTTAGGGTTAGGGTTAGGGTTAGAGTTAGGTTTAGGGTTTGGGTTAGAGTAAGGTATCGGGTTAGGGTTTGGTTTAGGTTTAAGCTTACGGTTAGGGTTTGGGTTAGGGTTTGGTTTAGGGTTAAGGTTAGGGTTAGGGTTAGGGGTTAGGGTTAGGGTTAGGGTTTGGGTAGGGTTAGGCTTAGTGTTACGGTTAGGGTTTAGGGTTATTGTTTGGGCTTGGGTTAGGGTTAGGTTTGGGGTTAAGGTTAGAGTTAGGGTTAGGGTTTGGCTTAGGGTTAGGGTTTAGGGTTATTGTTTGGGCTTGGGTTAGGGTTAGGTTTGGGGTTAAGGTTAGAGTTAGGGTTAGGGTTTGGCTTAGGGTTAGGGTTAGGGTTAGGGTTAGGGCTAGGCGATAGGGATAGGGTTAGGGTTAGGGTTAGGTTTAGGGTTAGGGTTAGGGTTTGAGCTTGGGATAGGGTTAGTGTTAGGGTTAGTATTAGGGTTAGTTTTAGTGTTAGGATTAGGGTTTGGGTTTCGGTTAGGATTATGTTTAGGGTTAGGGTTTGGTTTAGTGTTAGGGTTTGGGATAGGGTTAGGGTTCGGGTAAGGGTTAGGGTTAGGGTTTGTGTTAGGGTTAGGGTTAGGGTTAGGGTTAGGTTTAGTGTTAGGATTAGGGTTTGTGTTAGGTTTAGGGTTAGGGTTAGGTTTAGGGTTTGGGTTTGGGTTAGGGTTAGGGTTAGGGTTAGGGTTAAGGTTTGGTTTAGTGTTAATATTAGGGTTAGGGTTAGGGTTAGGGTTAGGATTTGGTTTAGGGTCAGGGTTAGGGTTAGGGTTTGGGATAGGGTTATGGTTATGGTTAGGGTTAGGGTTAGGTTTAGGTTTAGGGTTAAGGTTAGGGTTAGGCTTAGGGTTTGGGTTTGAGTTAGGGTTAGGTTTAGGGTTAGGGTTGGGGTTAGTGTTAGGGTTAGGGTTAGGGTGTGGGTTTGGGTTAGGGTTAGGCTTAGGGTTAGGGTTAGGGTTAGGGTTTCGTTTAGGGTTAGTTTTAGGGTTCGGGTTAGGTTTACGGTGTGGGTTTTGGTTAGGGTTAGGCTTAGGGTTACTTTTAGGGTAAAGGTTAGGGTTAGGGTTTGGTTTAGGGTTAGGGGTAGGGATAGGTTTAGGTTTAGGGTTAGGGTTTGGTTTGGTTTAAGGTTAGTGTTAGTGTTAGGGGAATGGTTAGTTTAGGGTTAGGATTAAAGTTAGGGTTAAGGATTAGGATTGTGTTAGTGTTAGGTTTAGAGTTGGGGTTTGGTTTAGGGTTAGTGTCGGGGTTATGGTTAGGGTTCGGGTTAGGGTTAGGGTTAGGGTTAGGATTTGGGTTAGGGTCAGGTTTAGGGTTAGGGTTTGGGTTAGAGTTATGGTTATGTTTTGGGTTAGGATTAGGGTTAGGGTTAGTTTTAGGGTTTGGGTTAAGTTTAGTGTTAGGGTTTGGGTTTTAGTTAGGGTTAGGGTTAGGGTTTGGGTTAGGGTTGGGGTTAGTGTTAATGTTAGGGTTAGGGTGTGGGTTTGAGTTAGGTTTAGGCTTAGGGTTAGGCTTAGGGTAAGTGTTAGGGTTAGAGCTTTGGTAAGGGTTAGGTTTAGGGTTAGGGTTAGGGTTAGGTTTAGGGTTAGGGTTTCGTTTAGGGTTAGGTTTAGGGTTAGGGTTAGGGTTAGTATTAGTGTTACGGTTAGGATTTGGGGTAGGGTTAGGTTTAGGGTTAGGGTTACGGTTAGTGTTTGTGTTAGGGTTACGGTTAGGGTTAGAGTTAGGTTTAGGGTTTAGGTTAGGGTTAGGGTTAGGTGTAGGGTTAGTGTTTGGGCTAGGGTTAGGGTTAGGTTTAGGGATAGGGATAGGGTTTGGTTTAGGGTTAGGGTTAGGGTTAGGGCTAGGCGATAGAGATAGGGTTACGGTTAGGGTTGGGGTTAGTGTTTCGGGTTGGGTTAGGGTTAGTGTTAGGGTTAGGATTAGGGTTAGGTTTAGTGTTATGATTAGGGTTTGGGTTTTGGTTATGGTTATGGTTAGGGTTAGGGTTAGGATTTGGGTTAGTGTTAGGGTTAGGAATAGGGTTTAGGTTAGGGTTAGGGTTAGGGTTTGGGTTAGGGTATAGGATTGGGTTAGGGTTAGGGTTAGTGTTAGGGTTAGGGTTTAGGTTAGGTTTAGGTTTTGGGTTAGGCTTAGGGTTATGGTTCGGGTTAGGGTTAGGGTTAGGGTTAGGGTTAGGGTTAGGGTTAGGGTTGAAGTTTGGGTTTGGATTAGGGTTAGGGTTAGGGTTAGGATTTAGGTTCGGTTTAGGTTTTGGGTTAGGCTAAGGGTTAGGGTTCGGGTTAGGGTTCGGGTTAGGGTTAGGGTTAGGGTTAGGGTTAGGGTTGAAGTTTGGGTTTGGATTAGGGTTAGGGTTAGGGTTTCGGTTAGGGTTAGGGTTAGGGTTAGGGTTATGGTTAGTTTTAGTGTGTGGGTTTGGTTTAGGATTAGGCTTAGCGTTAGGGTTAGGGTAAGTGTTAGAGTTAGGGTTTGGGTTAGGGTTAGGGTTGAAGTTTGGGTTTGGGTTAGGGTTAGGGTTAGGTTTAGGGTTAGGGTTATGGTTTGGGTTTCGGTTAGGGTTATGGTTATGGTTTGGGTTACAATTAGGGTTAGGGTTAGGGTTAGGGTTTGGGTTAGGTTTAGTGTTAGGGTTTGGGTTTTAGTTAGGGTTAGGGTTAGGGTTTTGTTTAGGGTTGGGTTTAGTGTTAATGTTAGGGTTAGGGTGTGGTTTTGGTTTAGGTTTAGGCTTAGGGTTAGGGTAAGTGTTAGGGTTAGGTCTTTGGTAAGGGTTAGGGTGAGGGTTAGGTTTAGGGTTCAGGTTAGGTTTAGGGTGTGGGTTTTGGTTATGGTTAGGCTTAGGGTTATGGTTAGGGTAAGTGTTAGGGTTCCGGTTTGGATTAAGGTTAGGGTTAGGGTTAGGGTTTGGTTTGGTTTAGGGTTAGTGTTAGGGTTAGGGTAAGGGTTAGGGTTAGGGTTAGGGTTAGGGTTTGCTTTAAGTTTAGTTTTAGGGCTTGGGTTAGGGTTAGGGTTAGGGTTAGGGATTGGGTTTAGGTTAGATTTAGGGTTTGGGTAGGCTTAGGGTTAGGGTTTGTGTTTGGGTTAGGTTTAGGTGTAGGGTTAGGGTTAGGGTTAGGGTTAGGGTTTGGGCTTGGGATAGGGTTAGTGTTAGGGTTAGTATTAGGGTTAGGTTTAGTGTTAGGATTAGGGTTTGGGTTTCAGTTAGGGTTAGGGTTAGGGTTAGGGTTTGGGTTAGTGTTAGGGTTTGGGATATGGTTAGGGTTAGTGTAAGGGTTAGGGTTAGGGTTTGTGTTAGGGTTAGGGTTAGGGTTAGGGTTTGGGTTTCGGTTAGGGTTAGGGTTAGGGTTAGGGTTTGGTTTAGGGTTAGGGTTAGGGTTACGGTTAGGATTTGGGTTAGGGTCAGGGTTAGGGTTAGGTTTGGGGTTAGGGTTTGGTTTAGGGTTACTGATAGAGGTGGGTTTAGGGTTAGGGTCAGGGTTAGGAGTAGGGGTTGGGATTCGTTTGGGGTAGGGTTAGTGTTAGGGTTAAGGATAGAGATTAGGTTAAGGTTAGGGTTAGGGTTAGGGTTAAGGTTAGTGTTAGGATTAGGGTTTGTGTTAGGTTTAGGGTTAGGGTTAGGGTTAAGGTTTGGGTTTGGGTTAGGGTTAGGGTTAGGGCTAGGGTTAGGGTTAGGGTTTGGTTTTGCGTTACAGTAAGTTATCGGGTTAGGGTTTGGGTTAGGTTTACGGTTAGGGTTAGGGTTTGGGTTAGGGTTTGGGTTAGGGTTAAGGTTAGGATTAGGGTTAGGGGTTAGGGTTAGGGTTAGGGGTTAGGGTAAGGGTTAGGGTTATGGTTAGGGTTACGGTTACGGTTATGGTTAGGGTTACGGTTTAGGGTTTGGGTTAGGGTTAGGGTTAGGGTTAGGGTTAGGGTTAGGATTTGGGTTAGGGTCAGGGTTAGGGTTAGGGTTTGGGTTAGGGTTATGGTTATGTTTTGGGTTAGAATTAGGGTTAGGGTTAGTTTTAGGGTTTGGGTTAGGTTTAGTGTTAGGGTTTGGGTTTTAGTTAGGGTTAGGGTTAGGGTTTGGGTTACGGTTGTGGTTAGTGTTAATGTTAGGGTTAGGGTGTGGGTTTGGGATAGGATTAGGCTTAGGGTTAGGGTTAGGGTAAGTGTTAGGGTTAGGGCTTTGGTAAGGGTTAGGGTTAGGGTTAGGGTTAGGGTTAGGGTTAGGGTTTCGTTTAGGGTTAGGTTTAGTGTTAGGGTTAGTGTTAGGGTTAGGGTTAGGGTTAGGGTTAGGGTTAGGGTTAGGGTTAGGATTAGGGTTAGGGTTAGGGTTTGTGTTTGTGTTAGAGTAAGGTATAGGGTTTATTGTTTGGGTTAGGTTTAGTGTTAGGGTTAGGGTTTGGCTTAGGGTGTGTGTTAGGGTTAAGGTTAGGTTTAGGGTTTGGGTTTGGGTTAGAGTAAGGTATAGGGTTTATAGTTTGGGTTAGGTTTAGTGTTAGGGTTAGGTTTTGGGTTAGGGTTAAGGTTAGAGTTACGGTTAGGTATTAGGGTTAGCGTTAGGGTTAGGGTTAGGGTTTGGGTTAGGGTTAGGGTTAGGGTTAGGGTTAGGGTTTGTGTTAGGGCTAGGGTTAGGGTTTGGGTTTGGGTTAGAGTAAGGTATGGGGTTAGGGTTTGGGTTAGGTTTAAGTTTAGGGTTAGGGTTTGGCTTAGGGTTAGGCTTAGTGTTACGGTTAGGGATTAGGGTATGGTTAGGTTTAGGGTTATTGTTTGGGCTTGGGTTAGGGTTAGGTTTGCGGTTAGGGTTAGAGTTAGGGTTAGGGTTTGGCTTAGGGTTAGGGTTAGGGTTAGGGTTAGAGTTAGGGCTAGGCGATAGGGATAGGGTTAGGGTTAAGTTTAGGGTTAGGGTTAGGGTTTGAGCTTGGGATAGGGTTAGTGTTAGGGTTAGTATTAGGGTTAGGTTTAGTGTTAGGATTAGGGTTTGGGTTTCGGTTAGGATTATGTTTAGGGTTAGGGTTTGATTTAGTGTTAGGGTTTGGGATAGGGTTAGGGTTCGGGTAAGGGTTAGGATTAGAGTTTGTGTTAGGGTTAGGGTTAGGTTTAGTGTTAGGATTAGTGTTTGTGTTAGGTTTAGGGTTAGGGTTAGGTTTAGGGTTTGGGTTTGGGTTAGGGCTAGGGTTAGGGTTAAGGTTTGGTTTAGTGTTAATATTAGGGTTAGGGTTAGGGTTAGGGATAGGATTTGGTTTAGAGTCAGGGTTAGGGTTAGGGTTTGGGATAGGGTTATGGTTATGGTTAGGGTTAGGGTTAGGTTTAGGGGTAGGGTTAAGGTTAGGGTTAGGCTTAGGGTTTGGGTTTGAGTTAGGGTTAGGTTTAGGGTTAGGGTTGGGGTTAGTGTTAGGGTTAGGGTTAGGGTGTGGGTTTGGGTTAGGGTTAGGCTTAGGGTTACTGTTAGGGTAAAGGTTAGGTTTAGGGTTTGTTTTAGCGTTAGGGGTAGGGGTAGGTTTAGGGTTAGGGTTAGGGTTTGGTTTGGTTTAATATTAGTGTTAGTGTTAGGGGAAGGGTCAGGGTTAGGGTTAGGATTAAAGTTAGGGTTAAGGATTAGGATTGGGTTAGTGTTAGGTTTAGAGTTGGGGTTTGGTTTAGGGTTAGGGTTGGGGTTATGGTTAGGGTTCGGGTTAGGGTTAGGATTAGGGTTCGGTTTAGGTTTAGGTTTTGGGTTAGTGTTAGGGTTAGGGTTAGGGTTAGGGTTTGGT
>CM069528.1:4995000-4997500 GCA_035773235.1 Eospalax fontanierii
GGTTATGGTTAGGGTTTGATTTAGGGTTAGGGTTAGGGTTAGGGTTACGGTTAGGATTTGGGTTAGGGTCAGGGTTAGGGTTAGGGTTAGGGTTAGGGTTACGGATAGGGTAAGGGTTACGTGTTGTGTTAGGATTAGGTTTAGGGTTAAGGTTAGAGGTTGGTTGAGGTTTAGGTTTAGGGTTAGGATGAGAGTTAGGGTTTGGTTTGGGTTAGGTTAGTGTTAGGGTTAGGGATAGGGTTTGGGTTAGGGTTATGATTATGGTTAGGGTTTAGGTTCGGGTTCGGGTTAGGGTTAGGTTTATGGTTAGGGTCAGGGCTTGGGTTAGGATTAGGGTTAGAGTTAGGATTAAGGTGAGGGTTAGGGTTTGGGTTTGAGTTAGAGTAAGGTTGAGGCTTAGTGTTTGGGTTAAGGTTAGATTTAGGGTTAGAGTTTGGGTTAGGGTTAGGGTTAGGGTTAGGATTAGGATTAGAGTTAGGGTTAAGTTTAGGGTTAGGGTTAGGATTAGGGTTAGGGGTTAGGGGTTAGCCTTATGGTTAGGGTAAGGGTTATGTTTAGGGTTTGGGTTTGGTTCAGGTTTCGGTTTAGGGTTAGGGTTTGGGTTTGGGTTAGGGTTACGGTTAGGATTACGGTTAGGGTTAGGGTTAGGGTTTGGTTTGGATTAGGGTTAGTGTTAGGGTTATGGTTAGGTTTAGGGTTTGGGTTAGGTCTGGGTTAGGGTTAGGGTTTGAGTTAAGGTTAGGTTTAGGGTTATGGTTTAGGTTTTATGGTTAGGGTCCGGTTTCGGTTAGAGTTAGGGTTAGGGTTAGTGTTTGGGTTAGGGTTTGTGTTAGGGTTAGGTTTAGGGTTAGGCTTAGGGTTTGGTTTGGTTTAGGGTTAGTGTTAGGCTTAGGGGAATGGTTAGGGTTAGGGGTGTTTTAGGGTTAGGGTTAGGGTTAGGATTAAGGTTAGGGTTAAGGTTTAGGTTTGGGTTAGAATTAGGTTTAGAGTTGGGGTTTGGTTTAAGGTTAGGTTTTGGGTTAGGGTTAGAGTTAGGGTTAGGGTTAGGGTTAGGGTTAGAGTTTGGTTTGGGTTAGGGTTAATGTTAAGGATAGGGTAAGGGTTAGGTTTCGGGTTAGGGTTTGGTTTATGGTTACTGTTAGAGGTTGGTTTATGGTTAGGGTTAGGGTTAGGGTTTGGGTTAGGGTTAGGTATTGGTTTGGGGTAGGGTTAGTGTTAGGGTTAGGGATAGAGTTTCGGTTCGGGTTAGGGTTAGGGTTAGGTTTAGGGTTTAGATTTGGGGTTAGGGTTAGAGTTAGGGTTAGGGTTTGGCTTAGGGTTAGGGTTAGGGTTAGGGTTAGGGTTAGGGCTAGGCCATAGGGATTGTGTTAGGGTTAGGGTTAGGGTTAGGGTTTGGGCTTGGGATAGGGTTAGTGTTAGGGTTAATATTAGGGTTAGGTTTAGTGTTAGGATTAGGGTTTGGGTTTCGGTTAGGTTTATGTTTAGGGTTAAGGTTTGGGTTAGTGTTAGGGTTTGGGATAGTTTTAGGGTTAGTGTTAGGGTTTCGGTTAGGGTTAGGGTTAGTGTTAGGGTTTAGGGTTTAGGGTTAGGGTTCGGGTAAAGGTTAGGGTTATGGTTTGTTTTAGGGTTTGGGTTAGGGTTAAGGTTAGGGTCAGGGTTAGGGGTTAGTGTAAGGTTTAGGGTTAGGTTTAGGGTTAGGGTTCGGGTTAGGTTTAGGGTTAGTGTTACGGTTAGGGTTTATGTTAGGGTTAGGGTTAGGGTTAGGGTTTGGGTTACGGATAGGGTAAGGGTTACGTGTTGTGTTAGGATTAGGTTTAGGGTTAGGGTTAGAGGTTGGTTGAGGTTTAGGTTTAGGGTTAGGATGAGAGTTAGGGTTTGGTTTGGGTTAGGTTAGTGTTAGGGTTAGGGATAGGGTTTGGGTTAGGGTTATGATTATGGTTAGGGTTTAGGTTCGGGTTCGGGTTAGGGTTAGGTTTATGGTTAGGGTCAGGGCTTGGGTTAGGATTAGGATTAGGGTTAGGATTAAGTTGAGGGTTAGGGTTTGGGTTTGAGTTAGAGTAAGGTTGAGGCTTAGTGTTTGGGTTAAGGTTAGATTTAGGGTTAGAGTTTGGGTTAGGGTTAGGGTTAGGGTTAGGATTAGGATTAGAGTTAGGGTTAAGGTTAGGGTTAGGGTTCGGATTAGGGTTAGGGTTTAGGGGTTAGCCTTATGGTTAGGGTAAGGGTTATGTTTAGGGTTTGGGTTTGGTTCAGGTTTCGGTTTAGGGTTAGGGTTTGGGTTTGGGTTAGGGTTACGGTTAGGATTACGGTTAGGTTTAGGGTTAGGGTTTGGTTTGGGTTAGGGTGAGTGTTAGGGTTATGGTTAGGTTTAGGGTTTGGGTTAGGTCTGGGTTAGGGTTAGGGTTTGAGTTAAGGTTAGGTTTAGGGTTATGGTTTAGGTTTTATGGTTAGGGTCCGGTTTCGGTTAGAGTTAGGGTTAGGGTTAGTGTTTGGGTTAGGGTTT
>CM069528.1:5002500-5005000 GCA_035773235.1 Eospalax fontanierii
TTTAGGATTAGGCTTAGTGTTACTGTTAGGGTAAGTGTTAGGGTTAGGGTTTGGGTTAGTGTTAGGGTTTGGGATAGGTTTAGGGGTAGGGTAAGAGTTAGGGTTAGGGTTTGTGTTAGGGTTAGGGTTAGGGTTAGGGTTAGTGTTAGGATTAGGGTTTGTGTTAGGTTTAGGGTTAGGGTTACGGTTAGGGTTTCGGTTTGGTTTAGGGTTAGGTTTAGGTTTACGGTTAGTGTTTGGGCTTGGGTTAGGGTTAGGTTTACTGTTAGGGTTAGAGTTAGGGTTAGGGTTTGGCTTAGGGTTAGGGTTAGGGTTAGGGCTTGGCGATAGGGATAGGGTTAGGCTTAGGATTTGGGTTAGGTTTAGGGTTAGGTTTAGGGTTAGGGTTAGGGTTTGGTTTGGTTTAGGGTTAGTGTTAGGCTTAGGGGAAGGGTTAGGGTTAGGGTTAGGGTTAGGGGTGGTTTAGGGTTAGGGTTAGGGTTAGGATTAAGGTTAGGGTTAACGTTTAGGTTTGGGTTAGATTTAGGTTTATAGTTAGGGTTTGGTTATTGTTAGGTTTAGGCTTAGGGTTAGGGTTAGTGTTAGGGTTAGGGTTAGGTTTAGGATTAGGGTTAGGTTTAGGTTTAGGTTTTGGGTTAGGGTTAGGCTTAGGGTTAGGGTTAGGGTTTGGTTTGGGTTAGGGTTAACGTTACGGATAGGGTAAGGGTTAGGTTTGGGTTTAGGCTTAGGTTTAGGGTTACTGTTTGAGCTTGGTTTAGGGTTAGGGTTAGGGTTAGGGTTAGGGTTAGGGTTAGGGATTGGTTTGGGGTAGGGTTAGTGTTAGGGTTAGGGATAGAGTTTAGGTTAGGGTTAGTGTTAGGGTTTAGGTTTGGTTAAGGTTAGGGTTAGGGTTTGGTTTAGGGTTTAGGTTTGGGTTAGGGTTAGGGTTAGGGTTAGTTTTAGGGCTTGGGTTAGGGTTAGGGTTAGGGCTTGGGTTTAGGTTAGGTTTAAGGTTTGGGTTAGGCTTAGGTTTAGGGCTTGTGTTTGGGTTAGTGTTATCTTTAGGGTTAGGGTTAGGGTTAGTTTTAGTGCTTGGGTTACGGTTAGGGTTAGTGTTAGGGATTGGGTTTAGGTTAGGTTTAGGGTTTGGGTTAGGCTTACGGTTAGTGTTTGGGTTTGGTTATGTTTAGGTTAAGGTTAGGGTTAGGGTTAGGGTTAGGGTTTGGGTTTGTGTTAGAGTAAGGTATCGGGTTAGGGTTTGAGTTAGGTTTAAGTTTAGGGTTAGGGTTTGGGTTAGGGTTAAGGTTAGTGTTAGGGTTAGGGGTTAGTGTTAGGGTTAGGCTTAGGGTTAGGGTTAGGGGTAGTGTTACGGTTAGGATTTGCGGTAGGGTTAGGTTTAGGGGTAGGGTTAGCATAGGGTTTGTGTTAGGGTTAGGGTTATGGTTAGGGTTAGGTTTAGGGTTAGGGTTAGGGTTAGGGTTTGGTTTGGGTTAGGGTTAACGTTACGGATAGGGTAAGAGTTAGGTTTGGGTTTAGGCTTAGGTTTAGGGTTACTGTTTGAGCTTGGTTTAGGGTTAGGGTTAGTGTTAGGGTTAGGTTTAGGGTTAGCTTTAGGGTTAGTTTTTGGGGTTGGGTTAGGTTTAGGTTTAGGGTTAGTGTTAGAGTTAGGGTTAGGGTTTGGCTTAGGTTTAGGGTTAGGTTTAGGGCTAGGTGATAGGGATAGCGTTAGGGGTTGGGTTGGGGTTAGTGTTTGGGCTTGGGTTAGGGTTAGTGTTAGGGTTAGGATTAGGGTTAGGTTTAGTGATAGGTTAGGGTTTGGGTTTCCGTTAGGGTTAGGGTTAGGGTTAGGGTTTGCGTAAGTTTTAGGGTTAGGGATAGGTTTTAGGTTAGGGTTAGGGTTAGGGTTTGGTAAGGATTTAGGTTTGGATTAGGGTTAGGGTTAGGGTTAATCTTTGGGCTTGGGTTAGGGTTTGGGTTAGAGATAGGGCTTGGGTTTAGGTTAGGTTGAGGGTTTGGGTTAGGCTTAGGGTTAGGTTTCGGCTTAGGGTTAGGGTTAGTGTTAGGGTTAGGGGTTAGGGTTAGTATTAGTGTTTGGGCTTGGGTTAGGCTTAGGTTTAGGGATAGGGGTAGGTTTTGGTTTGGCTTAGGGTTAGGGTTAGGTTTAGGGTTTGTGTTAGGATTAGGGTTAGGGCTAGGCGATAGGGATAGGGTTAGGGTTAGGGTTGGGTTTAGTGTTTGGGCTTGGATTAGGGTTAGTGTTAGGGTTAGGATTAGGGTTAGGTTTACTGTTAGGATTATGGTTTGGGTTTCAGATACGGTTAGTGTTAGGGTTAGGGTTTGGGTTACTGTTAGGGTTTGGGATATGGTTAGGGTTAGTTTTAGGGTTTGTTTTAGGGTTAGGGTTAGGGTTAGGGTTAGTGTTAGGATTAGGGTTTGTGTTAGGTTTAGGGTTAGGTTTAGGGTTAGGGTTTCGGTTTGGGTTAGGGTTAGGGTTAGGGTTAGGTTTAGGGTTAGGGTTAGG
>CM069528.1:5010000-5012500 GCA_035773235.1 Eospalax fontanierii
AGTGTTTGGGCTTGGGTTAGGGTTAGGTTTACTGTTAGGGTTAGAGTTAGGGTTAGGGTTTGGCTTAGGGTTAGGGTTAGGGTTAGGGCTTGGCGATAGGGATAGGGTTAGGCTTAGGATTTGGGTTAGGTTTAGGGTTAGGTTTAGGGTTAGGGTTAGGGTTTGGTTTGGTTTAGGGTTAGTGTTAGGCTTAGGGGAAGGGTTAGGGTTAGGGTTAGGGTTAGGGGTGGTTTAGGGTTAGGGTTAGGGTTAGAATTAAGGTTAGGGTTAACGTTTAGGTTTGGGTTAGATTTAGGTTTATAGTTAGGGTTTGGTTATTGTTAGGTTTACGCTTACGGTTAGGGTTAATGTTACGGTTTGTGTTAGGTTTAGGATTAGGGTTAGGTTTAGGTTTAGGTTTTGGGTTAGGGTTAGGCTTAGGGTTAGGGTTAGGGTTTGGTTTGGGTTAGGGTTAACGTTACGGATAGGGTAAGGGTTAGGTTTGGGTTTAGGCTTAGGTTTAGGGTTACTGTTTGAGCTTGGTTTAGGGTTAGGGTTAGGGTTAGGGTTAGGGTTAGGGTTAGGGATTGGTTTGGGGTAGGGTTAGTGTTAGGGTTAGGGATAGAGTTTAGGTTAGGGTTAGTGTTAGGGTTTAGGTTTGGTTAAGGTTAGGGTTAGGGTTTGGTTTAGGGTTTAGGTTTGGGTTAGGGTTAGGGTTAGGGTTAGTTTTAGGGCTTGGGTTAGGGTTAGGGTTAGGGCTTGCGTTTAGGTTAGGTTTAAGGTTTGGGTTAGGCTTAGGTTTAGGGCTTGTGTTTGGGTTAGTGTTATCTTTAGGGTTAGGGTTAGGGTTAGTTTTAGTGCTTGGGTTACGGTTAGGGTTAGTGTTAGGGATTGGGTTTAGGTTAGGTTTAGGGTTTGGGTTAGGCTTACGGTTAGTGTTTGGGTTTGGTTATGTTTAGGTTAAGGTTAGGGTTAGGGTTAGGGTTAGGGTTTGGGTTTGTGTTAGAGTAAGGTATCGGGTTAGGGTTTGAGTTAGGTTTAAGTTTAGGGTTAGGGTTTGGGTTAGGGTTTGGGTTAGGGTTAAGGTTAGTGTTAGGGTTAGGGGTTAGTGTTAGGGTTAGGCTTAGGGTTAGGGTTAGGGGTAGTGTTACGGTTAGGATTTGCGGTAGGGTTAGGTTTAGGGGTAGGGTTAGCATAGGGTTTGTGTTAGGGTTAGGGTTATGGTTAGGGTTAGGTTTAGGGTTAGGGTTAGGGTTAGGGTTTGGTTTGGGTTAGGGTTAACGTTACGGATAGGGTAAGAGTTAGGTTTGGGTTTAGGCTTAGGTTTAGGGTTACTGTTTGAGCTTGGTTTAGGGTTAGGGTTAGTGTTAGGGTTAGGTTTAGGGTTAGCTTTAGGGTTAGTTTTTGGGGTTGGGTTAGGTTTAGGTTTAGGGTTAGTGTTAGAGTTAGGGTTAGGTTTGGCTTAGGTTTAGGGTTAGGTTTAGGGCTAGGTGATAGGGATAGCGTTAGGGGTTGGGTTGGGGTTAGTGTTTGGGCTTGGGTTAGGGTTAGTGTTAGGGTTAGGATTAGGGTTAGGTTTAGTGTTAGGTTAGGGTTTGGGTTTCCGTTAGGGTTAGGGTTAGGGTTAGGGTTTGCGTAAGTTTTAGGGTTAGGGATAGGTTTTAGGTTAGGGTTAGGGTTAGGGTTTGGTAAGGATTTAGGTTTGGATTAGGGTTAGGGTTAGGGTTAATCTTTGGGCTTGGGTTAGGGTTTGGGTTAGAGTTAGGGCTTGGGTTTAGGTTAGGTTGAGGGTTTGGGTTAGGCTTAGGGTTAGGTTTCGGCTTAGGGTTAGGGTTAGTGTTAGGGTTAGGGGTTAGGGTTAGTATTAGTGTTTGGGCTTGGGTTAGGCTTAGGTTTAGGGATAGGGGTAGGTTTTGGTTTGGCTTAGGGTTAGGGTTAGGTTTAGGGTTTGTGTTAGGATTAGGGTTAGGGCTAGGCGATAGGGATAGGGTTAGGGTTAGGGTTGGGTTTAGTGTTTGGGCTTGGATTAGGGTTAGTGTTAGGGTTAGGATTAGGGTTAGGTTTACTGTTAGGATTATGGTTTGGGTTTCAGATACGGTTAGTGTTAGGGTTAGGGTTTGGGTTACTGTTAGGGTTTGGGATATGGTTAGGGTTAGTTTTAGGGTTTGTTTTAGGGTTAGGGTTAGGGTTAGGGTTAGTGTTAGGATTAGGGTTTGTGTTAGGTTTAGGGTTAGGTTTAGGGTTAGGGTTTCGGTTTGGGTTAGGGTTAGGGTTAGGGTTAGGTTTAGGGTTAGGGTTAGGATAAGTGTTAGGGTTAGGGTTTGGATTAGGGATAGGGTTAACTTTAGGCTTAGGGTTAGGGTTTGGTTTGTTTTAGGGTTAGTGTTAGGGTTAGGGTAAGGGTTAGGGTTAGGGTTAGGGTTAGGGTTTCGGTTTGGGTTAGGGTTAGGGTTAGGGTTAGGTTTAGGGTTAGGGTTAGGATAAGTGTTAGGGTTAGGGTTTGGATTAGGGATAGGGTTAA
>CM069528.1:5022500-5027500 GCA_035773235.1 Eospalax fontanierii
GTTTGGTTTGGGTTAGGGTTAATGTTACGAATAGGGTAAGGGTTAAGTTTGGGTTAGAGTTAGGTTTAGAGTTGAGATTTGGTTTAGGGTTAGGGTTAAGGTTAGGGTTAGTGTTAGGGTTAGGTTTAGGATTAGGGTTAGGTTTAGGTTTAGGTTTTGGGATAGGGTTAGAATTTGGTTTGGGTTATGGTTAATGTTACGGATAGGGTAAGGGTTAGGTTTGGGGTTCGGGTTAGGTTTAGGGTTTGGTTAGAGGTTGGTTTAGGGTTAGGGTTAGGGTTAGGGTTAGGGTTAGGGATTGGTTTGGGGTAGGGTTAGTCTTAGGGTTAGGGATACAGTTTAGGTTAGGGTTAGGTTTAGGGTTAGAGTTTAGGTTTTTTTAGCGTTAGGGTTAGGGTTAGCGTTAGGGTTTGGGTTAGGGTTTAGGTTTGGGTTAGGGTTAGGGTTAGGGTTAGGGTTAATTTTAGGGCTTGGGTTAGGGTTAGGGTTAGGGCTTGGGTTTAGGTTAGGTTTAAGGTTTGGGTTAGGCTTAGGTTTAGGGCTTGTGTTTGGGTTAGGGTTAGCTTTAGGGTTAGGGTTAGGGGTAGGGTTAGTTTTAGTGCTTGGGTTAGGGCTGGGGTTAGGGTTAGGGATTGGGTTTCGGTTAGGTTTAGGGTTTGGTTTAGGGTTAGGGTTAGTGTTTGGGTTTGGGTTATGTTTAGGTTTAGGGTTATGGTTAGGGTTAGGGTTAGGTTTAGGATTAGGGTTAGGGTTAGGGTTAGGGTTTGTTTTAGAGTAAGGTATCGGGTTAGGGTTTGGGTTAGGTTTAAGGTTAGGGTTAGGGTTTGTGTTAGGGTTTGGGTTAGGGTTAAGGTTAGTGTTAGGGTTACGGTGTAGGGTTAGGGTTAGGCTTAGGGTTAGGGTTAGGGTTAGTGTTACGGTTAGGATTTGGGGTAGGGTTAGGTTTAGGGGTAGGGTTAGGGTTAGTGTTAGGGTTAGGGTTAGGGTTAGGGTTAGTGTTAGGGTTAGTGTTAGGGTTAGGATTAGGGTTAGGTTTAGTGTTAGGATTAGGGTTTGGGTTTCGGTTAGGGTTAGGGTTAAGGTTAGGGTTTGCGTTAGTTTTAGATTTAGGGATAGGGTTTAGTTTAGGGTTAGGGTTAGGGTTTGCGTTAGGATTTAGGTTTGGATTAGGGTTAGGGTTAGGGTTAATTTTAGGGCTTTGGTTAGGGTTAGGGTTAGAGGTATGCCTGGGTTTAGGTTAGTTTGAGGGTTTGGCTTAGGCTTAGGGTTAGGGTTCAGGTCAGGGTTAGGGTTAGGTTTAGGGTTAGGGTTAGGGGTTAGGGTTAGTATTAGTGTTTGGGCTTGGGTTAGGGTTAGGTTTAGGGATAGGTGTAGGTTTTGGTTTGGCTTAGGGTTAGGGTTAGGTTTAGGGTTAGGTTTAGGGTTAGTGTTAGGATTAGCGTTAGGGCTAGGCAATAGGGATAGGGTTAGGGTTATGGTTGGTGTTAGTGTTTGGGCTTCGGTTAGGGTTAGTGTTAGGTTTAGGATTAGGGTTAGGTTTAGTGTTAGGGTTAGGGTTTGGGTTAGGGTTTGGGTTAGGGTTAAGGTTAGGGTTAGGGTTAGGGGTTAGGGTTAGGGTTAGTGTTTGGGTTAGGGTTAGGGTTAAGGTTAGGATTAGGGTTTGGGTTAGGGTTAGGGTTAGGGTTAGGTTTAGGGTTAGTGTTTGGGTTTGGGTTAGGGTTAGGTTTACGGTTAGGGTTAGAGTTAGGGTTAGGGTTTGGCTTAGGGTTAGGGTTAGGTTTAGGGGTAGGCGATAGGGATAGGGTTAGGGTTAGTGTTTGGGTTAGGGTTAGGGTTAGGTTTAGGGTTAGGCTTAGGGTTTGGTTTGGTTTAGGGTTAGTGTTAGGCTTAGGGGAATGCTTAGGGTTAGGGGTGTTTTAGGGTTAGGGTTAGCGTTAGGATTAAGGTTAGGGTTAAGGTTTAGGTTTGGGTTAGAGTTAGGTTTAGAGTTGGTGTTTAATTTAGGGTTAGGTTTAGGGTTATGGTTGGGGTTAGGGTTAGGGTTAGGGTTAGGGTTAGGGTTAGGTTTAAGATTAGGGTTAGGTTTAGGTTTAGGTTTTGGATTAGGGTTAGGGTTAGGGTTTGGTTTGGGTTAGGGTTAATGTTAAGGATAGGGTAAGGGTTAGGTTTCGGGTTAGGGTTTGGTTTATGGTTACTGTTAGAAGTTGGTTTAGGGTTAGGGTTAGGGTTAGGGTTAGGGTTAGGTATTGGTTTGGGGTAGGGTTAGTGTTAGGGTTAGGGATAGAGTTTCGGTTCGGGTTAGGGTTAGGGTTAGGTTTAGGGTTTAGATTTGGTTTAGGGTTAGGGTTAGGGTTAGAGTTTGGGTTAGGGTTTAGGTTTGTGTTAGGGTTAGGGTTAGGGTTAGTTTTAGAGCCTGGGTTAGGGTTAGGGTTAGGGTTAGCGCTTGGGTTTAGGTTAGGTTTAAGGTTTGGGTTAGGCTTAGGGTTAGCTTTTGTGTTTGGGTTAGGTTTAGGTTTAGGGTTAGGGTTAGGGTTAGGGTTAGTGTTAGGGTTTCGGTTTCGGATAGAGCAAAGTTTCGGGTTAGGGTTTGGGTTAGGTTTATGGTTAGGGTTAGGGTTTGGGTTAGGGTTTGGGTTAGGGTTAAGGTTAGGGTTAGGGTTAGGGGTTAGGGTTAGGGTTTGGGTTACGGTTTGGGTTAGGGTTAGGGTTAGTGTTTCGGCTAGGGTGAGGTTTAGGGTTAGGTTTAAGTTTAGGGTTTGTGTTAGGGTTACGGTTAGGGTTATGGTTAGGGTTACAGTTTGGGTTAGGATTAGGGTTAGGTTTAGGGTTAGCGTTTGGGCTTGGTTTAGGGTTAGGTTTAGGTTTAGGTTTAGAGTTAGAGTTAGGGTTAGGGTTACAGTTGGAGTTTGATTTGGGTTAGGGTTAATGTTACGGATAGGGTAAGGGTTAGGTTTGGGGTTCGGGTTAGGTTTAGGGTTACTTTATAGGTGGGTTTAGGGTTAGGGTTAGGGTTAGGGTTAGGGTTAGGGATTGGTTTGGGGTAGGGTTAGTCTTAGGGTTAGGGATACAGTTTAGGTTAGGGTTAGGGTTAGGGTTAGAGTTTAGGTTTTTTTAGGGTTAGGGTTAGAGTTAGCGTTAGGGTTTGGGTTAGGGTTTAGTTTTGGGTTAGCGTTAGGGTTAGGGTTAGGGTTAATTTTAGGGCTTGGGTTAGGGTTAGGGTTAGGGCTTGGGTTTAGGTTAGGTTTAAGGTTTGGGTTAGGCTTAGGTTTAGGGCTTGTGTTTTGGTTAGGGTTAGCTTTAGGGTTAGGGTTAGGGTTAGGGTTAGTTTTAGTGCTTGGGTTAGGGTTAGGGTTAGGGTTACGGTTAGGTTTTGGGGTAGGGTTAGGTTTAGGGGTAGGGTTAGGGTTAGGGTTTGTTTTAGGGTTAGGGTTAAGGTTAGTGTTAGGGTTAGGGTTAGCGCTTGGGTTTAGGTTAGGTTTAAGTTTTGGGTTAGGCTTAGGGTTAGCTTTTGTGTTTGGGTTAGGTTTAGGTTTAGGGTTAGGGTTAGGGTTAGGGTTAGTGTTAGGGTTTGGGTTTCGGTTAGAGCAAGGTTTCGGTTTAGGGTTAGGGGTAGGGTTAGGGTTAGGGTTAGGGTTAGGGTTAGGGTTAGGGCTAGGGTTAGGGTTAGGGTTAGGGTTAGGGTTAGGGTTGGGGTTAGTGTTAAAATTAGGATTAGTGTTAGGGTTAGGGTTAGGATTAGGGTTAGGTTTAGTATTAGGATTAGGGTTTGGGTTTCGGTTAGGGTTAGTTTTAGGGTTAGGGTTTGCGTTAGTTTTAGGGTTAGGGATAGGGTTTAGGTTAGGGTTAGGGTTAGGGTTTGGGTTAGGATTTACGTTTGGATTAGGGTTAGGGTTAGGGTTAATTTTAGGGCTTGGGTTAGGGTTAGGGTTAGAGGTATGCCTGGGTTTTGGTTAGGTTGAGGGTTTGGCTTATGCTTAGGGTTAGGGTTCAGGTCAGGTTTAGGGTTAGGTTTAGGGTTAGGGTTAGGGGTTAGGGTTAGTATTAGTGTTTGGGCTTGGGTTAGGGTTAGGTTTAGGGATAGGTGTAGGTTTTGGTCTTAGCGTTAGGGTTAGGTTTAGTGTTAAGGTTAGGGTTAGTGTTAGGATTAGCGTTAGGGCTTGGCAATAGGGATAGGTTTAGAGTTATGGTTGGTGTTAGTGTTTGGGCTTCGGTTAGGGTTAGTGTTAGGTTTAGGATTAGGGTTAGGTTTAGTGTTAGGGTTAGGGTTTGGGTTAGGGTTTGGGTTAGGGTTAGTTTTAGAGCTTGGGTTAGGGTTAGGGTTAGGGTTAGCGCTTGGGTTTAGGTTAGGTTTAAAGTTTGGGTTAGGCTTAGGGTTAGCTTTTGTGTTTGGGTTAGGTTTAGGTTTAGGGTTAGGGTTAGGGTTAGGGTTAGTGTTAGGGTTTGGGTTTCGGTTAGAGCAAGGTTTCGGGTTAGGGTTTGGGTTAGGTTTATGGTTAGGGTTAGGGTTTGGGTTAGGGTTTGGGTTAGGGTTAAGGGTAGGGTTAGGGTTAGGGGTTAGGATTAAGGTTTGGGTTACGGTTTGGGTTAGGGTTAGGGTTAGTGTTACAGTTAGGGTTTAGGGTAGGGTTAGGTTTAGGGTTAGGTTTAGGTTTAGGATTTGTGTTAGGTTTATGGTTAGGGTTATGGTTAGGGTTACGGTTTGGGTTAGGATTAGGGTTAGGTTTAGGATTAGCGTTTGGGCTTGGTTTACTGTTAGGTTTAGGTTTAGGTTTAGACTTAGGGTTAGGGTTTGACTTAGGGTTAGGGTTAGGTTTAGGGTTAGGCGATTAGGGATAGGGTTAGGGTTAGGGTTAGGGTTAGGGTTTGGGCTTGTGTTAGGGTTAGTGTTAGGGTTAGTATTAGGTTTAGGTTTAGTGTTAGGATTAGGTTTGGGTTTTGGTTAGATGTAGGGTTAGGGATTAGGGTTTGGGTTAGTGTTAGGGTTTGGGATAGGTTTAGGG
>CM069528.1:5032500-5040000 GCA_035773235.1 Eospalax fontanierii
TAGGGTTTGGGTTACGGTTTGGGTTAGGGTTAGGTTTAGTGTTACGGTTAGGGTTTAGGGTAGGGTTAGGTTTAGGGTTAGGTTTAGGTTTAGGGTTTGTGTTAGGGTTACGGTTAGGGTTATGGTTAGGGTTACGGTTTGGTTTAGGATTAGGGTTAGGTTTAGGGTTAGCGTTTGGGCTTGGTTTAGGGTTAGGTTTAGGTTTAGGTTTAGAGTTAGGGTTTGGGTTTGGGTTAGTGTTAGGGTTTGGGTTTCGGTTAGAGCAAGGTTTCGGGTTAGGGTTTGGGTTAGGTTTATGGTTAGGGTTAGGGTTTGGGTTAGGGTTAATGTTACGGATAGGGTAAGGGTTAAGTTTGGGTTAGAGTTAGGTTTAGAGTTGGGATTTGGTTTAGGGTTAGGTTTAGGGTTAGGGTTAAGGTTAGGGTTAGGGTTAGGGTTAGGTTTAGGATTAGGGTTAGGTTTAGGTTTAGGTTTTGGGTTAAGGTTAGGGTTAGGGTTAGGGTTAGGGATTGGTTTGGGGTAGGGTTAGTCTTAGGGTTAGGGATACAGTTTAGGTTAGGGTTAGGGTTAGGGTTAGCGTTAGGGTTTGGGTTAGGGTTAGGGTTAGGGTTAGGGTTAGGGTTAATTTTAGGGCTTGGGTTAGGGTTAGGGTTAGGGCTTGGGTTTAGGTTAGGTTTAAGGTTTGGGTTAGGCTTAGGTTTAGGGCTTGTGTTTGGGTTAGGGTTAGCTTTAGGGTTAGGGTTAGGGTTAGGGTTAGTTTCAGTGCTTGGGTTAGGGTTAGGGTTAGGGTTAGGGATTGGGTTTCGGTTAGGTTTAGGGTTTGGTTTAGGCTTAGGGTTAGTGTTTGGGTTTGGGTAATGTTTAGGTTTAGGGTTAGGTTAGGGTTAGGGTTAGGGTTAGGGTTAGGATTTGGGTTAGAGTAAGGTATCGGTTTAGGTTTGGGTTAGGTTTAAGGATAGGGTTAGGGTTTGTGTTAGGGTTTGGGTTAGGGTTAAGGTTAGTGTTAGGGTTAGGGTTTAGGTTTAGGGTTAGGCTTAGGGTTAGGGTTAGGGTTAGTGTTACGGTTACGATTTGGGGTAGGGTTAGGTTTAGGGTTAGGGTTAGGGTTAGGATTTGTGTTAGGGTTAGGGTTAGTGTTAGTGTTAGGGTTAGGTTTTGGGTTAGGGTTAGGGTTAGGTTTAGGGTTAGTGTTTGGGCTTGGGTTAGGGTTAGGTTTAGGGTTAGGGTTAGAGTTAGGTTTAGGGTTTCGCTTAGGGTTAGGGTTAGGGTTAGTGCTAGGCGATAGGGATAGGGTTAGATTTAGGGTTGGACTTAGTGTTAGGGTTAGTGTTAGGGTTAGTGTTAGGTTTAGGATTAGGGTTAGGTTTAGTGTTAGGATTAGGGTTTGGGTTTCGGTTAGGGTTAGGGTTAGGGTTAGGGTTTGCGTTAGTTTTAGGGTTAGGGATAGGGTTTAGGTTAGGGTTAGGGTTAGAATTTGGGTTAGGATTTAGGTTTGGATTAGGGTTAGGGTTAGGGTTAATTTTAGGGCTTGGGTTAGGGTTAGGGTTAGAGGTATGCCTGGGTTTTGGTTAGGTTGAGGGTTTGGCTTAGGCTTAGGTTTAGGGTTCAGGTCAGGGTTAGGGTTAGGTTTAGGGTTAGGGTTACGGGTTAGGGTTAGTATTAGTGTTTGGGCTTGGGTTAGGGTTAGGTTTAGGGATAGGTGTAGGTTTTTCGTTTGGCTTAGGGTTAGGGTTAGGTTTAGTGTTAGGGTTAGGGTTAGTGTTAGGATTAGCGTTAGGGCTAGGCAATAGGGATAGGGTTAGATTTATGGTTGGTGTTAGTGTTTGGGCTTCGGTTAGGGTTAGTGTTAGGTTTAGGATTAGGGTTAGGTTTAGTGTTAGGGGTAGGGTTTGGGTTAGGGTTTGGGTTAGGGTTAAGGTTAGGGTTAGGGTTAGGGGTTAGGGTTAGGGTTAGTGTTTGGTTTAGGGTTAGGGTTAAGGTTAGGATTAGGGTTTGGGTTAGGGTTAGGGTTAGGTTTAGGGTTAGTGTTTGTGTTAGGGTTAGGGTTAGGGTTATTTTTAGAGCTTGCGTTAGGGTTAGGGTTAGGGTTCACGCTTGGGTTTAGGTTAGGTTTAAGGTTTGGGTTAGGCTTAGGTTTAGCTTTTGTGTTTGGGTTAGGTTTAGGTTTAGGGTTAGGGTTAGGGTTAGGGTTAGTGTTAGGGTTTGGGTTTCGGTTAGAGCAAGGTTTCGGGTTAGGGTTTGGGTTAGGTTTATGGTTAGGGTTAGGGTTTGGGTTAGGGTTTGGGTTAGGGTTAAGGTTAGGGTTAGGGTTAGGGGTTAGGGTTAGGGTTTGGGTTACGGTTTGGGTTAGGGTTAGGGTTAGTGTTACGGTTAAGGTTTAGCATAGGGTTAGGTTTAGGGTTAGGTTTAGGTTTAGGGTTTGTGTTAGGGTTACGGTTAGGGTTATGGTTAGGGTTACGGTTTGGGTTAGGATTAGAGTTAGGTTTAGGGTTAGCGTTTGGGCTTGGTTTAGGGTTAGGTTTAGGTTTAGGTTTAGAGTTAGGGTTAGGGTTTGGGTTAGTGTTAGGGTTTGGGTTTCGGTTAGAGCAAGGTTTCGGGTTAGGGTTTGGGTTAGGTTTATGGTTAGGGTTAGGGTTTGGGTTAGGGTTAATGTTACGGATAGGGTAAGGATTAAGTTAGGGTTAGAGTTAGGTTTAGAGTTGGGATTTGGTTTAGGGTTAGGTTTAGGGTTACGGTTAAGGTTAGGGTTAGGTTTAGGGTTAGGTTTAGGATTAGGGATAGGTTTACGTTTAGGTTTTGGGTTAGGGTTAGAGTTAGGGTTAGGGTTAGGGTTAGGGTTAGAGTTTGGTTTGGGTTAGGGTTAATGTTACGGATAGGGTAAGGGTTAGGTTTGGGGTTCGGGTTAGGTTTAGGGTTACTGTTAGAGGTTGGTTTAGAGTTATGGTTAGCGTTAGGATTAGGGTTAGGGTTAGGGATTAGTTTGTGTTAGGGTCAGTGTTAGGGTTAGGGATAGAGTTTAGGTTAGGTTTAGGGTTATGGTTAGGGTTATGGTTTAGGTTTGGTTTGGGGTTAGGGTTAGGGTTAGGGTTTGGGTTAGGGTTTAGGTTTGGGTTAGGGTTAGGGTTAGGGTTAGGGTTAGTTTTAGGGTTAGGGTTAGGGCTTGGATTTAGGTTAGGTTTAAGGTTTGGGTTAGGCTTAGGGTTAGGGTTTGTGTCTGGGTTAGGTTTAGCTTTAGGGTTAGGGTTAGGGTTACGGTTAGGGTTAGTTTTAGTGCTTGGGTTAGGGTTAGGGTTAGGGTTAGGGATTGCGTTTAGGTTAGGTTTAGGGTTTGGGTTAGGCTTAGAATTAATGTTTGGGTTTGGGGTAGGTTTAGGTTTAGGTTTAGGGTTAATGTTACGGTTAGGGTTAGGGTTTGCGTTTGGGTTAGAGTAAGGTATCTGATTAGGTTTGGGTTAGGTTTAAGGTTAGAGTTAGGGTTTGGGTTAGGGTTTGGGTTAGGGTTAATGTTAGTGTTAGGCTTAGGGGTTAGGGTTAGGGTTAGGGTTAGGGTTAGGGTTAGGGTTTGGGTTACGGTTTGGGTTAGGGTTAGGGTTAGTGTTACGGTTAGGGTTTAAGGTAGGGTTAGGTTTAGGGTTAGGTTTAGGTTTAGGGTTTGTGTTAGGGTTACGGTTAGGGTTATGGTTAGGGTTACAGTATGGGTTAGGATTAGGGTTAGGTTTAGGGTTAGCGTTTGGGCTTGGTTTAGGGTTAGGTTTAGGTTTAGGTTTAGAGTTAGGGTTAGGGTTTGACTTAGGGTTAGGGTTAGGTTTAGGGCTAGGCGATAGGGATAGGATTAGGGTTAGGGTTAGGGTTAGGGTTAATTTTAGGGCTTGCGTTATGGTTAGGGTTAGAGGTATGCCTGGGTTTAGGTTAGGTTGAGGGTTTGGCTTAGGCTTAGGATTAGGGTTCAGGTCAGGGTTAGGGTTAGGTTTAGGGTTAGGGTTAGGGGTTAGGGTTAGTATTAGTGTTTGGACTTGGGTTAGGGTTAGGTTTAGGGATAGGTGTAGGTTTTTATTTGGCTTAGGGTTAGGGTTAGGTTTAGGGTTAGGGTTAGGGTTAGTGTTAGGATTAGCGTTAGGGCTAGGCAATAGGGATAGGGTTAGGGTTATGGTTGGTGTTAGTGTTTGGGCTTCGGTTAGGGTAGGGTTAGGATTAGGATTAGGGTTAGGTTTAGTGTTAGGGTTAGGGTTTGGTTTAGGGTTTGGGTTAGGGTTAAGGTTAGGGTTAGGGTTAGGGGTTAGGGTTAGGGTTAGTGTTTGGGTTAGGGTTAGGGTTAAGGTTAGGATTAGGGTTTGGGTTAGGGTTAGGTTTAGGGTTAGTGTTTGGGTTTGGGTTAGGGTTAGGTTTACGGTTAGGGTTAGAGTTAGGGTTAGGGTTTGGCTTAGGGTTAGGGTTAGGTTTAAAAGTAGGCGATAGGTATAGGGTTAGGGTTAGTGTTTGGGTTAGGGTTAGGGTTAGGTTTAGTGTTAGGCTTAGGGTTTAGTTTGGTTTAGGGTTAGTGTTAGGCTTAGGGGAAGGGTTAGGTTTAGGTGTTTTTTAGGGTTAGGGTTAGGGTGAGGATTAAGGTTAGGGTTAAGGTTTAGGTTTGGGTTAGAGTTAGGTTTAGAGTTGGTGTTTAATTTAGGGTTAGGTTTAGGGTTATGGTTGGGGTTAGGGTTAGGGTTAGGTTTAAGATTAGGGTTAGGTTTAGGTTTAGGTTTTGGATTAGGGTTAGGGTTAGGGTTAATGTTAAGGATAGGGTAAGGGTTAGGTTTCGGGTTAGGGTTTGGTTTATGGTTACTGTTAGAGGATGGTTTAGGGTTAGGTTTAGGGTTAGGGTTAGGTTTAGGGATTGGTTTGGGGTAGGGTTAGTGTTAGGTTTATGGATAGAGTTTCGGTTCGGGTTAGGGTTAGGGTTAGGTTTAGGGTTTAGATTTGGTTTACGGTTAGGGCTAGGGTTAGGGTTTGGGTTAGGGTTTAGGTTTGTGTTAGGGTTAGGGTTAGGGTTAGTTTTAGAGCTTGGGTTAGGGTTAGGGTTAGGGTTAGCGCTTGGGTTTAAGGTTTGGGTTAGGCTTAGGGTTAGGGTTAGGGTTAGGGTTAGGGTTAGGTTTAGGGTTAATGTTAGGGTTTGGGTTTGGGATAGAGCAAGGTTTCAGGTTAGGGTTTGGGTTAGGTTTATGGTTAGGGTTAGGGTTTGTGTTAGGGTTTGGGTTAGGGTTAAGGTTAGGGTTAGGGTTAGGGGTTAGGGTTAGGGTTTGGGTTACGGTTTGGGTTAGGGTTAGGTTTAGTGTTACGGTTAGGGTTTAGGGTAGGGTTAGGTTTAGGGTTAGGTTTAGGTTTAGGGTTTGTGTTAGGGTTACGGTTAGGGTTATGGTTAGGGTTACGGTTTGGTTTAGGATTAGGGTTAGGTTTAGGGTTAGCGTTTGGGCTTGGTTTAGGGTTAGGTTTAGGTTTAGGTTTAGAGTTAGGGTTAGGGTTTGGGTTAGTGTTAGGGTTTGGGTTTCGGTTAGAGCAAGGTTTCGGGTTAGGGTTTGGGTTAGGTTTATGGTTAGGGTTAGGGTTTGGGTTAGGGTTAATGTTACGGATAGGGTAAGGGTTAAGTTTGGGTTAGAGTTAGGTTTAGAGTTGGGATTTGGTTTAGGGTTAGGTTTAGGGTTAGGGTTAAGGTTAGGGTTAGGGTTAGGGTTAGGTTTAGGATTAGGGTTAGGTTTAGGTTTAGGTTTTGGGTTAAGGTTAGGGTTAGGGTTAGGGTTAGGGATTGGTTTGGGGTAGGGTTAGTCTTAGGGTTAGGGATACAGTTTAGGTTAGGGTTAGGGTTAGGGTTAGCGTTAGGGTTTGGGTTAGGGTTAGGGTTAGGGTTAGGGTTAGGGTTAATTTTAGGGCTTGGGTTAGGGTTAGGGTTAGGGCTTGGGTTTAGGTTAGGTTTAAGGTTTGGGTTAGGCTTAGGTTTAGGGCTTGTGTTTGGGTTAGGGTTAGCTTTAGGGTTAGGGTTAGGGTTAGGGTTAGTTTCAGTGCTTGGGTTAGGGTTAGGGTTAGGGTTAGGGATTGGGTTTCGGTTAGGTTTAGGGTTTGGTTTAGGCTTAGGGTTAGTGTTTGGGTTTGGGTAATGTTTAGGTTTAGGGTTAGGTTAGGGTTAGGGTTAGGGTTAGGGTTAGGATTTGGGTTAGAGTAAGGTATCGGTTTAGGTTTGGGTTAGGTTTAAGGATAGGGTTAGGGTTTGTGTTAGGGTTTGGGTTAGGGTTAAGGTTAGTGTTAGGGTTAGGGTTTAGGTTTAGGGTTAGGCTTAGGGTTAGGGTTAGGGTTAGTGTTACGGTTACGATTTGGGGTAGGGTTAGGTTTAGGGTTAGGGTTAGGGTTAGGATTTGTGTTAGGGTTAGGGTTAGTGTTAGTGTTAGGGTTAGGTTTTGGGTTAGGGTTAGGGTTAGGTTTAGGGTTAGTGTTTGGGCTTGGGTTAGGGTTAGGTTTAGGGTTAGGGTTAGAGTTAGGTTTAGGGTTTCGCTTAGGGTTAGGGTTAGGGTTAGTGCTAGGCGATAGGGATAGGGTTAGATTTGGGGTTGGACTTAGTGTTAGGGTTAGTGTTAGGGTTAGTGTTAGGTTTAGGATTAGGGTTAGGTTTAGTGTTAGGATTAGGGTTTGGGTTTCGGTTAGGGTTAGGGTTAGGGTTAGGGTTTGCGTTAGTTTTAGGGTTAGGGATAGGGTTTAGGTTAGGGTTAGGGTTAGAATTTGGGTTAGGATTTAGGTTTGGATTAGGGTTAGGGTTAGGGTTAATTTTAGGGCTTGGGTTAGGGTTAGGGTTAGAGGTATGCCTGGGTTTTGGTTAGGTTGAGGGTTTGGCTTAGGCTTAGGTTTAGGGTTCAGGTCAGGGTTAGGGTTAGGTTTAGGGTTAGGGTTACGGGTTAGGGTTAGTATTAGTGTTTGGGCTTGGGTTAGGGTTAGGTTTAGGGATAGGTGTAGGTTTTTCGTTTGGCTTAGGGTTAGGGTTAGGTTTAGTGTTAGGGTTAGGGTTAGTGTTAGGATTAGCGTTAGGGCTAGGCAATAGGGATAGGGTTAGATTTATGGTTGGTGTTAGTGTTTGGGCTTCGGTTAGGGTTAGTGTTAGGTTTAGGATTAGGGTTAGGTTTAGTGTTAGGGGTAGGGTTTGGGTTAGGGTTTGGGTTAGGGTTAAGGTTAGGGTTAGGGTTAGGGGTTAGGGTTAGGGTTAGTGTTTGGTTTAGGGTTAGGGTTAAGGTTAGGATTAGGGTTTGGGTTAGGGTTAGGGTTAGGTTTAGGGTTAGTGTTTGTGTTAGGGTTAGGGTTAGGGTTATTTTTAGAGCTTGCGTTAGGGTTAGGGTTAGGGTTCGCGCTTGGGTTTAGGTTAGGTTTAAGGTTTGGGTTAGGCTTAGGTTTAGCTTTTGTGTTTGGGTTAGGTTTAGGTTTAGGGTTAGGGTTAGGGTTAGGGTTAGTGTTAGGGTTTGGGTTTCGGTTAGAGCAAGGTTTCGGGTT
>CM069528.1:5047500-5052500 GCA_035773235.1 Eospalax fontanierii
AGGGTTAGGGTTAGGGTTAGTGTTACGGTTACGATTTGGCGTAGGGTTAGGTTTAGGGTTAGGGTTAGGGTTAGGATTTGTGTTAGGGTTAGGGTTAGTGTTAGTGTTAGGGTTAGGTTTTGGGTTAGGGTTAGGGTTAGGTTTAGGTTTAGTGTTTGGGCTTGGGTTAGGGTTAGGTTTAGGGTTAGGGTTAGAGTTAGGTTTAGGGTTTCGCTTAGGGTTAGGGTTATGGTTAGTGCTAGGCGATAGGGATACGGTTAGAGTTAGGGTAGGACTTAGTGTTAGGGTTAGTGTTAGGGTTAGTGTTAGGTTTAGGATTAGGGTTAGGTTTAGTGTTAGGATTAGGGTTTGGGTTTCGGTTAGGGTTAGGGTTAGGGTTAGGGTTTGCGTTAGTTTTAGGGTTAGGGATAGGGTTTAGGTTAGGGTTAGGGTTAGAATTTGGGTTAGGATTTAGGTTTCGATTAGGGTTAGGGTTAGGGTTAATTTTAGGGCTTGGGTTAGGGTTAGGGTTAGAGGTATGCCTGGGTTTTGGTTAGGTTGAGGGTTTGGCTTAGGCTTAGGTTTAGGGTTCAGGTCAGGGTTAGGGTTAGGTTTAGGGTTAGGGTTACGGGTTAGGGTTAGTATTAGTGTTTGGGCTTGGGTTAGGGTTAGGTTTAGGGATAGGTGTAGGTTTTTCGTTTGGCTTAGGGTTAGGGTTAGGTTTAGTGTTAGGGTTAGGGTTAGTGTTAGGATTAGCGTTAGGGCTAGGCAATAGGGATAGGGTTAGATTTATGGTTGGTGTTAGTGTTTGGGCTTCGGTTAGGGTTAGTGTTAGGTTTAGGATTAGGGTTAGGTTTAGTGTTAGGGGTAGGGTTTGGGTTAGGGTTTGGGTTAGGGTTAAGGTTAGGGTTAGGGTTAGGGGTTAGGGTTAGGGTTAGTGTTTGGTTTAGGGTTAGGGTTAAGGTTAGGATTAGGGTTTGGGTTAGGGTTAGGGTTAGGTTTAGGGTTAGTGTTTGTGTTAGGGTTAGGGTTAGGGTTATTTTTAGAGCTTGCGTTAGGGTTAGGGTTAGGGTTAGCGCTTGGGTTTAGGTTAGGTTTAAGGTTTGGGTTAGGCTTAGGTTTAGCTTTTGTGTTTGGGTTAGGTTTAGGTTTAGGGTTAGGGTTAGGGTTAGGGTTAGTGTTAGGGTTTGGGTTTCGGTTAGAGCAAGGTTTCGGGTTAGGGTTTGGGTTAGGTTTATGGTTAGGGTTAGGGTTTGGGTTAGGGTTTGGGTTAGGGTTAAGGTTAGGGTTAGGGTTAGGGGTTAGGGTTAGGGTTTGGGTTACGGTTTGGGTTAGGGTTAGGGTTAGTGTTACGGTTATGGTTTAGCATAGGGTTAGGTTTAGGGTTAGGGTTAGGTTTAGGGTTTGTGTTAGGGTTACGGTTAGGGTTATGGTTAGGGTTACGGTTTGGGTTAGGATTAGAGTTAGGTTTAGGGTTAGCGTTTGGGCTTGGTTTAGGGTTAGGTTTAGGTTTAGGTTTAGAGTTAGGGTTAGGGTTTGGGTTAGTGTTAGGGTTTGGGTTTCGGTTAGACCAAGGTTTCGGGTTAGAGTTTGGGTTAGGGTTATGGTTAGGGTGAGGGTTTGGGGTAGGGTTAATGCTACGGATAGGGTAAGGATTAAGTTTGGGTTAGAGTTAGGTTTAGAGTTGGGATTTGGTTTAGGGTTAGGTTTAGGGTTACGGTTAAGGTTAGGGTTAGGTTTAGGGTTAGGTTTAGGATTAGGGATAGGTTTACGTTTAGGTTTTGGGTTAGGGTTAGAGTTAGGGTTAGGGTTAGGGTTAGGGTTAGAGTTTGGTTTGGGTTAGGGTTAATGTTACGGATAGGGTAAGGGTTAGGTTTGGGGTTCGGGTTAGGTTTAGGGTTACTGTTTGAGGTTGGTTTAGGGTTAGGGTTAGGGTTAGGGTTAGGGTTAGGGTTAGGGATTGGTTTGGGGTACGGTTAGTCTTAGGGTTAGGGATACAGTTTAGGTTAGGTTTAGGGTTAGGGTTAGAGTTTAGGTTTTTTTAGGGTTAGGGTTAGGGTTAGCGTTAGGGTTTGACTTAGGGTTAGGGTTAGGGTTAGGGCTAGGCGATAGGGATAGGGTTAGGGTTAGGGTTAGGGTTAGGGTTAGGGTTTGGGCTTGGGTTAGGGTTAGTGTTAGGGTTAGTATTAGGGTTAGGTTTAGTGTAATGATTAGGTTTGGGTTTTGGTTAGGGTTAGGGTTAGGGTTAGGGTTTGGGTTAGTGTTAGGGTTTGGAATAGGTTTAGGGGTAGGGTAAGGGTTAGGGTTAGGGTCTGTGTTAGGGTTAGGGTTAGGGTTAGGGTTAGTGTTAGGTTTAGGGTTTGTGTTAGGTTTAGGGTTAGGGTTAGGGTTTCGGTTTGGGTTAGGGTAGGGTTAGGGTTAGTGTTTGTTTTAGGGTTAGGGTTAGGGTAAGTGTTAGGGTTTGGGTTTGGATTAGGGTTAGGGTTAGCTTTAGGCTTCGGGTTAGGGTGTGGTTTTGTTTAGGATTAGTGTTAGGGTTAGGGTAAGGGTTAGGGTTAGGGTTAGGGTTAGGGTTAGGGTTAGGCCTTGGGTTTAGGTTAGATTTAGGTTTTCTGTTAGGCTTAGGTTTAGTTTTTGGGTTTGGGTTAGGTTTAGGGTTAGGGTTAGGTTTAGGGTTAGGGTTAGGGTTTGGGTTTGGGTTAGAGTAAGGTATAGGGTTAGCGTTTGGGTTAGGTTTAGTGTTAGGTTTAGGGTTTGGGTTAGGGTTTGGGGTAGGGTTAAGGTTAGGGTTAGGGTTAGGGTTTAGGGTTAGGGTTAGGGTTTGGGTTAGGGTTAGGGTTAGGGTTAGGGTTAGGTTTACGTTTAGGTTTTGGGTTAGGGTTAGAGTTAGGGTTAGGGTTAGGGTTAGGGTTTGGTTTGGGTTATGGGTAATGTTACGGATAGGGTAAGGGTTAGGTTTGGGGTTAGGGTTAGGTTTAGGGTTACTGTTAGAGTTTGGTTTAGAGTTAGGGTTAGCGTTATGGTTAGGGTTAGGGTTAGGGATTGGTTTGGGGTAGGGTCAGTGTTAGGGTTAGGGGTAAAGTTTAGGTTAGGTTTAGGGTTATGGTTAGGGTTATGGTTTAGGTTTGGTTTGGGGTTAGGGTTAGGGTTAGGGTTTGGGTTAGGGTTTAGGTTTGGGTTAGCGTTAGGGTTAGGGTTAGTTTTAGGGTTAGGGTTAGTGCTTGGGTTTAGGTTAGGTTTAAGGTTTGGGTTAGGCTTAGGGTTAGGGTTTGTGTCTGGGTTAGGTTTAGCTTTAGGGTTAGGTTTAGGGTTAGAGTTTGCGTTTGGGTTAGAGTAAGGTATCTGGTTAGGATTTTGGTTAGGTTTAAGGGTGGGTTAGTGTTTGGGTTAGGGTTTGGGTTAGGGTTAATATTAGTGTTAGGCTTAGGGGTTAGGGTTAGGTTTAGAGTTACGGTTAGGGTTAGGGTTAGTGTTACGGTTAGGATTTCTGGTAGGGTTAGGGTTTGGTTTAGGGTTAGGGCTAGGGTTAGTGTTAGGCTTAGGGTTAGGATTTGGGTTAGGGTTGGGGTTAGGGTTAGGGTTAGGGTTAGGGTTTGGTTAGGGTTATTGTTATGGTTAGGGTTAGGATTAGTGTTAGGTTTAGGGTAAGGTTTTGGGTTAGTGTTAGTGTTAGGGTTTGGGTTTCAGTTAGGGTTAGGGTAAAGGTTTAGGGTTAGGGTTGGGGTTAGTGTTAGGGTTAGGGTTAGGGTGTGGGTTTGGGTTTGGGTTAGGGTTAGGCTTAGATTTAGGGTTAGGGTAAGTGTTAGGGTTAGGCCTTGGGTAAGGGTTAAGGTTAGGGTTAGTGTTAGGGTTTCGTTTAGGGTTAGGTTTAGGGTTCGGGTTACGTTTAGGGTGTGGGTTTGGGTTAGGGTTAGGGTTAGGGTTAAGGTTAGGGTAAGGGTTAGGTTTAGGGTTTGGATTAGGGTTAGGGTTAGCTTTAGGCTTAGGGTTAGGGTTTGGTTTGATTTAGGGTTAGTGTTAGGGTTAGGGTAAGGGTTAGGTTTAGGGTTAGGGTTAGGTTTAGGGTTCGTTTTAAGGCTTGGGTTAGGGTTAGGGTTAGGGTTAGGGCTTGGGTTTAGGTTACTTTTAGGATTTGGGTTAGGCTTAGGGTTAGGGTTTGGTTTTGGGTTAGGTTTAGTGTTAGGGTTAGGATTAGGGTGAGGGTTAGGGTTCGGGTTTGGGTTAGAGTAAGGTATAGGGTTAGGGTTTGGGTTAATTTTAGTGTTAGGTTTAGGGTTTGGATTAGGGTTAAGGTTAGGGTTAGAGTTAGGGGTTAGGGTTAGGGTTAGGGTTTGGGTTAGGGTTAGGGTTGGGGTTAGAGTTAGAGTTTGGGTTAGGATTAGGGTTAGGTTTAGGGTTAGTGTTTGTTCTTGGGTTATTGTTAGGTTTACGGTTAGGGTTATAGTTAGGTTTAGGGTTTGGCTTAGGGTTAGGGTTAGAGTTAGGGCTTGGCGATAGGGATAGGGTTAGGGTTAGGGTTTGGGTTAGAGTTAGGGTTAGGTTTAGGCTTAGGGTTAGGGTTTGGTTTGATTTAGGGTTAGTGTTAGGCTTAGGGGAAGGGTTAGGTTTAGGGTTAGGGTTATGGGTGGTTTAGGGTTAGGGTTAGGGTTAGGATTAAGGTTAGGGTTAAGGTTTAGGTTTGGGTTAGAGTTATTTTTAGAGTTGGGGTTTGGTTTAGGGTTAGGTTTAGGGTTAGGGTTGGGGTTAGGGTTAGGGTTAGGGTTAGGGTTAGGTTTAGGTTAAGGATTAGGGTTAGGTTTAGGTTTAGGTTTTGGGTTAAGGTTAGGGTTATGGTTTGGTTTGGGTTAGCGTTAATGTTACGGATAGGGTAAGGGTTAAGTTTGGGTTAGAGTTAGGTTTAGAGTTGGGATTTGGTTTAGGGTTAGGTTTAGGGTTAGGGTTAGGGTTATGGTTAGGGTTAGGGTTAGGGTTAGGGTTAGGTTTAGGATTAGGGTTAGGTTTAGGTTTAGGTTTTGGGTTAA
>CM069528.1:5055000-5072500 GCA_035773235.1 Eospalax fontanierii
TAGGGTTTGGGTTAGGGTTAAGGTTAAGCTTAGGGTTAGGGGTTAGGGTTAGGGTTAGGGTTTGGTTTAGGGTTAATGTTAGGGTTAGAGTTAGGGGTTAGGGTTAGGGTTAGGGTTTGTGTTAGGGTTACGGTAAGGGTTATGGTTAGGGTTACGGTTTGGGTTAGGGTTAGGGTTAGGTTTAGGGTTAGTGTTTGGGCTTGGGTTAGGTTTAGGTTTAGGGTTAGGTTTAGAGTTAGGGTTAGGGTTTGGCTTAGGGTTAGGGTTAGAGTTAGGGCTAGGCGATAGTGATAGGGTTAGGGATAGGGTTAGGGTTAGGGTTTGGGCTTGGGTTAGGGTTAGTGTTAGGGTTAGTATTAGGGTTAGGTTTAGTGTTAGGATTAGGATTTGGGTTTTGGTTAGGGTTAGGGTTAGTGTTAGGGTTTATGTTAGTGTTAGGGTTTGGGAGAGGTTTAGGGGTAGGATAAGGGTTAGGGTTAGGGTTTGTGTTAGGGTTAGGGTTAGGGTTAGGGTTAGTGTTAGGATTAGGGTTTGTGTTAGGTTTAGGTTTAGGGTTAGGCTTAGGGGTTTGGTTTGGGTTGGGGTTAGGGTTAGGGTTAGTGTTTGGTTTAGGGTTAGGGTTAGGGTTAGGGTTAGGATTAGGGTTAGGGTCACGGTTAGGGTTAGGGTTAGGTTTAGGGTTTGGGTTATGGTTACGGTTATGTTTATGGTTAGGATTAGGGTTAGGGTTAGGGTTAGGGTTTGGCTTAGGGTTAGGTTTAGGTTTAGGGTTAGGGTTAGGGCTAGGCGATAGCGAAAGGGTTAAGGTTAGGGTTAGGGTTAGGGTTTGGGTTAGGGTAAGGGTTAGGGTTATGATTAGGGTTAGTATTAGGGTTAGGTTTAGTGTTAGGATTAGGGTTTGGGTTTCGGTTAGGGTTAGGGTTAGGGTTAGGATTTGGGTTAGTGTTAGGTTTTGTGATATGGTTAGGGTTAGTGTAAGGGTTAGTTTTAGGGTTTGTTTTAGGGTAAGGGTTAGGGTTAGGGTTAGGATTAGTGTTAGGATTAGGGTTTGTGTTAGGTTTAGAGTTACGGTTAGGGTTAGGGTTTGGGTTTGGGTTAGGGTTAGGGTTAGGGTTAGGGTTTGGGTTAGGGTTATGGTTATGTTTAAGGTTAGGGTTAGGGTTAGGGTTAGGGTTAGGGTTAGGGTTAGGATTTAGGTTAGGGTTAGTGTTAGGGTTTGGGTTTGAGTTAGGGTTAGGTTTAGGGTTAGGGTTAGGTTTGGGGTTAGTGTTAGGGTTAGCGTGTGGGTTTTGGTTAGGGTTAGGCTTAGGGTTAGAGTCAGGGTAAGTGTTAGGGTTAGGGCTTCGGTAAGGGTTAGGTTTAGAGTTAGGGTTAGGGTTTCGTTTAGGGTTAGGTTTAGGGTACGGGTTAGGTTTAGGGTGTGGGTTTGCGTTAGGGTTTGGATTAGGGTTAGGGTTACGATAAGTGTTAGGGTTAGGGTTGGGATTATGGTTAGGGTTTACTTTAGGCTTAGGGTTAGGTTTTGGATTGGTTTAGGGTTAGTGTTCGGGTTAGGGTAAGGGTTAGGGTTAGGGTTAGGGTTACGGTTAGGGTTAGTTTTAGGGCTTGGGGTAGGGTTAGGGTTACGGTTAGAGCTTGGGTTTATTTTAGGTTTAGGGTTTGGATTAGGCTTAGGTTTAGGGTTTGGGTTTGGGTTAGGTTTAGGTTTAGGATTAGGGTTAGGGTTAGGGTTAGGGTTAGGTTTTGGGTTTGGTTTAGAGTAAGGTATAGGGTTAGGGTTTGGGTTAGGTTTAGGGTTTGGTTAGGGTTTGGGTTAGGGTTAAGGTTAAGCTTAGGGTTAGGGGTTAGGGTTAGGGTTAGGGTTTGGTTTAGGGTTAATGTTAGGGTTAGAGTTAGGGGTTAGGGTTAGGGTTAGGGTTTGTGTTAGGGTTACGGTAAGGGTTATGGTTAGGGTTACGGTTTGGGTTAGGGTTAGGGTTAGGTTTAGGGTTAGTGTTTGGGCTTGGGTTAGGTTTAGAGTTAGGGTTAGGGTTTGGCTTAGGGTTAGGGTTAGAGTTAGGGCTAGGCGATAGTGATAGGGTTAGGGATAGGGTTAGGGTTAGGGTTTGGGCTTGGGTTAGGGTTAGTGTTAGGGTTAGTATTAGGGTTAGGTTTAGTGTTAGGATTAGGATTTGGGTTTTGGTTAGGGTTAGGGTTAGTGTTAGGGTTTAGGTTAGTGTTAGGGTTTGGGAGAGGTTTAGGGGTAGGATAAGGGTTAGGGTTAGGGTTTGTGTTAGGGTTAGGGTTAGGGTTAGGGTTAGTGTTAGGATTAGGGTTTGTGTTAGGTTTAGGTTTAGGGTTAGGCTTAGGGGTTTGGTTTGGGTTAGGGTTAGGGTTAGGGTTAGTGTTTGGTTTAGGGTTAGGGTTAGGGTTAGGGTTAGGATTAGGGTTAGGGTCACGGTTAGGGTTAGGGTTAGGTTTAGGGTTTGGGTTATGGTTACGGTTATGTTTAAGGTTAGAATTAGGGTTAGGGTTAGGTTTAGGGTTAGGGTTAGGGTTAGTGTTTGGGTTTCGGTTTGAGTTAGGGTTAGGTTTAGGGTTGGGGTTAGGGTTGGGGTTAGTGTTAGGGTTAGGGATTCGGTAAGGGTTAGGTTTAGAGTTAGGGTTAGTGTTTCGTTTAGGGTTAGGTTTAGGGTACGGGTTAGCTTTAGGGTGTGGGTTTGCGTTAGGGTTAGGCTTAGGGTTAGGCTTACGATAAGTGTTAGGGTTAGGGTTTGGAATAGGGTTACGGTTAGCTTTATGCTTAGGGTTAGGGTTTGGATTGGTTTAGGGTTAGTGTTAGGGTTAGGGTAAGGGTTACGGTTATTGTTAGTGTTAGGGTTAGGGTTAGTTTTATGGCTTGGGGTAAGGTTAGGGTTACGGTTAGAGTTTGGGTTTAGGTTAGGTTTAGGGTTTGGGTTAGGCTTAGGTTTAGGGTTTGGGTTTGGGTTAGGTTTAGGTTTAGGATTAGGGTTAGGGTTAGGGTTAGGTTTTGGTTTTGGGTTAGGTTTAGGGTGTGGGTTTGGTTTAGGTTTAGGCTAAGGGTTAGGGTTAGGGTAAGTGTTAGTGTTAGGGTTTGGGGTAGGGTTAGGGTTAGGTTTAGGGTGAGGGTTACGGTTTGGTTTGGTTTAGGGTTAGTGTTAGGGTTAGGGGAAGGGTTAGGGTTAGGGATAGGTTTAGGGGTGTTTTAGGGATAGGGTTAGGGTTAGGATTAAGGTTAGGGTTAAGGTTTATGTTTGGGTTAGAGTTAGGTTTAGAGTTGGGGTTTGGTTTAGGGTTAGGTTTAGGGTTAGGGTAGGGGTTAGGGTAAGGGTTAGGGCTAGGTTTAAGATTAGGGATAGGTTTAGGTTTAGGTTTTGGCTTAGGGTTAGTGTTAGGGTTAGGGTTAGGGTTTGGTTTTTGTTAGGGTTAATGTTAAGGATAGGGTAAGGTTTAGGTTTGGGGTTAGGGTTTCGTTTATGGTTACTGTTAGAGGTTGGTTTAGGGTTAGGGTTAGGGTTAGGGTTAGGTTTAGGGTTTGGGTTAGGGTTATGGTTATGTTTAAGTTTAGGGTTATGGTTAGGATTTAGGTTAGGGTTAGTGTTAGGGTTTGGGTTTGAGTTAGGGTTAGGCTTAGGGTTAGGGTAAGGGTTGGGGTTAGTGTTAGGGTTAGGGTAAGTGTTAGGGTTAGGGCTTCGGTAAGGGTTAGGTTTAGAGTTAGGGTTAGGGTTTCGTTTAGGATTAGGTTTAGGGTACGGGTTAGGTTTAGGGTGTGGTTTTGCGTTAAGGTTAGGCTTAGGGTTAGGTTTACGATAAGTGTTAGGGTTAGGGTTGGGGTTAGGGTTAGGGTTAGGGTTAGGGTTAGGTTTAAGATTAGGGTTAGGTTTAGGTTTAGGTTTTGGGTTAGGGTTAGGGTTACGGTTTGGTTTGGGTTAGGGTTAATGTTACGAATAGGGTAAGGGTTAGGTTTGGGGATAGGGTTTCGTTTATGGTTACTGTTAGAGGTTGGTTTAGGGTTAGGGTTAGGGTTAGGGTTAGGGTTAGGGGTTGGTTTGGGGTAGGGTTAGTGTTAGGGTTAGTAATAGAATTTCGGTTAGGGTTAGGGTTAGGGTTAGGGTTAGGGTTTAGATTTGATTTAGGATTAGGGTTAGGGTTAGGGTTTGGGTTAGGGTTTAGTTTTGGGTTAGGGTCATGGTTAAGGTTAGTTTTAGGGCTTGGGTTAGGGTTAGGTTTAGGGTTAGGTTTAGGGTTAGGGTTACGGTTTGGTTTGGTTTAGGGTTAGTGTTAATGTTAGGGGAAGGGTTAGGGTTAGGGATAGGTTAAGGGGTTGTTTAGGGCTAGGGTTAGGGTTAGGATTAAGGTTAGTGTTAAGGTTTAGGTTTGGGTTAGAGTTAGGTTTAGAGTTGCGGTTTAATTTCGGGTTAGGTTTAGGGTTAGGGTTGGGGTTAGGGTTAGGGTTAGGTTTAAGATTAGGGTTAATTTTAGGTTTAGGTTTTGGGTTAGGGTTAGGGTTAGGGTTTGGTTTGGGTTAGGGTTAATGATACGGATAGGGTAAGGGTTAGGTTTGGGCTTAGGATTTCGTTTATGGTTACTGTTAGAGGTTGGTTTAGGGTTAGGGTTAGGGTTAGGGTTAGGGTTAGGGATTGGTTTGGGGTAGGGTTAGGTTTAGGGTTACGGTTAGAGTAAGTGTTAAGGTTAGGGCTTCGGTAAGGGTTAGGTTTAGAGTTAGGGTTAGGGTTTCGTTTAGGGTTAGGTTTAGGGTGTGGGTTTGCGTTAGGGTTAGGCTTAGGGTTAGGGTTACGATAAGTGTTAGGGTTAGGGTTGGGATTAGGGTTAGGGTTAGGTTTAGGCTTAGGGTTAGGTTTTGGATTGGTTTAGGGTTAGTGTTAGGGTTAGGGTAAGGGTTAGGGTTAGGGTTAGGGTTAGGGGTAGGGTTAGTTTTAGGGCTTGGGGTAGGGTTAGGGTTACGGTTAGAGCTTGTGTTTATTTTAGGTTTAGGGTTTGGGTTAGGCTTAGGTTTAGGGTTTGGGTTTGGGTTAGGTTTAGGTTTAGGATTAGGGTTAGGGTTAGGGTTAGGTTTTGGGTTTGAGTTAGAGTAAGGTATAGGGTTAGGGTTTGGGTTAGGTTTAGTGTTAGGGTTAGGGTTTGGTTAAGGTTAGGTTTAGGGTTAAGGTTAGGCTTAGGGTTAGGGGTTAGGGTTAGGGTTAGGGTTTGGTTTAGGGTTAATGTTAGGGTTAGAGTTAGGGGTTAGGGTTAGGGTTAGGGTTAGGGATTGGTTTGGGGTAGGGTTAGTGTTAGGGTTAGGGATAGAATTTCGGTTAGGGTTAGGATTAGGGTTAGGGTTAGTGTTTAGGTTTGGTTTATGGTTAGGTTTAGGTTTAGGGTTAGGGTTAGTTTTAGGGCTTGGGTTAGGGTTAGGGTTAGGGTTAGGGCTTGGGTTTAGGTTAGGTTTAAGGTTTGGATTAGGCTTAGGGTTAGCGTTTGTGTTTGGGGTAGGTTTAGGTTTAGGATTAGGGTTATGGTTAGGGTTAGGGTTAGGGTTAGGGTTTGGGTTTGGGTTAGAGTAAGGTATCGGGTTAGGGTTTGGGTTAGGTTTAAGGTTAGGGTTAGGGTTTGGGTTAGGGTTTGGTTTAGGGTTAATGTTAGGGTTAGAGTTAGGGGTTAGGGTTAGGGTTAGGGTTTGTGTTAGGGTTACGGTAAGGGTTATGGTTAGGGTTACGGTTTGGGTTAGGTTTAGGGTTAAGTTTAGAGTTAGTGTTTGGGCTTGGGTTAGGGTTAGGTTTAGGGTTAGGTTTAGAATTAGGGTTAGGGTTTGGCTTAGGGTTAGGGTTCGAATTAGGGCTAGGCAATAGTGATAGGGTTAGGGTTAGGGTTAGTGTTAGGATTAGGGTTTGTGTTAGGTTTAGGTTTAGGGTTAGGCTTAGGGTTTCGGTTTGGGTTAGGGTTAGTGTTAGGGTTAGTGTTTGGTTTAGGGTTAGGGTTAGGGTTAGGGTTAGGGTTAGGATTTAGGTTAGGGTTAGTGTTAGGGTTTGGGTTTGAGTTAGGGTTAGGTTTAGGGTTAGGGTTAGGGTTGGTTTTAGTGTTAGGGTTAGCGTGTGGGTTTGGCTTAGGGTTAGGCTTAGGGTTATGGTTAGAGTAAGTGTTAAGTTTAGGGCTTCGGTAAGGGTTAGGTTTAGAGTTAGGGTTAGGGTTTCGTTTAGGGTTAGGTTTAGGGTACGGGTTAGGTTTAGGGTGTGGGACCGCGTTAGGGTTAGGCTTAGGGTTAGGGTTACGATAAGTGTTAGGGTTAGGGTTGGGATTAGGGTTAGGGTTAGCTTTAGGCTTAGGGTTAGGTTTTTGATTGGTTTAGGGTTAGTGTTAGGGTTAGGGTAAGGGTAAGGGTTAGGGTTAGGGTTAGGGTTAGTTTTAGGGCTTGGGGTAGGGTTAGGGTTAAGGTTAGAGCTTGTGTTTATTTTAGGTTTAGGGTTTGGGTTAGGCTTAGGTTTAGGGTTTGTTTTAGGGTTAGGGTTAGGTTTAGTTTCAGGGCTTGGGGTAGGGTTAGGGTTACGGTTATAGCTTGGGTTTAGGTTAGGTTTAGGGTTTGGGTTAGGCTTAGGTTTAGGGTTTGGGTTTGGGTTAGGTTTAGGTTTAGGATTAGGGTTAGGGTTAGGGTTAGGTTTTGGGTTTGGGTTCGAGTAAGGTATAGGGTTAGGGTTTGGGTTAGGTTTAGTGTTAGGGTTAGGGTTTGGGTTAGGGTTAAGGTTAGGGTTAGGGTTAGGGTTAGGTTTAGTTTCAGGGCTTGGGGTAGGGTTAGGGTTACGGTTAGAGCTTGGGTTTAGGTTAGGTTTAGGGTTTGGGTTAGGCTTAGGTTTAGGGTTAGGGTTAGGGTTGGGTTTGGGTTTAGGATTAGGGTTAGGGTTAGGGTTAGGTTTTGGGTTTGGGTTAGAGTTAGGGATTGGGTTAGAGTTTGGGTTAGGGTTAGTGTTAGGGTTAGGGTTTGGTTAGGGTTTGGGTTAGGGTTAAGGTTAGGGTTAGGGTTAGGGGTTAGGGTTAGGGTTACGGTTAGGGTTAGTGTTAGGGTTTTGGTTAGGGTTAGGGTTAGGGTTAGGTTTAGGTTTAGGGTTTGGGTTAGGGTTAGGGTTAGGTTTAGGGTTAATGTTTGGGCTTGGGTTAGGTTTAGGTTTAGGGTTAGCGTTAGAGTTAAGGGTAGGGTTTGGCTTAGGGTTAGGTTTAGGGTTAGGGATAGGCGATAGGGATAGGGTTAGGGTTTGGGTTAGGGATAGGGTTATGCGATAGGGATAGGGTTACGGTTAGGGTTAGGGCTAGGCGATAGGGATAGTATTAGGGTTAGGGTTAGGGTTAGGCGATAGGGATAGGGTTAGGGTTAGGGTTTGGGTTAGGGTTAGGGTTAGGTTTAGGGTTAGGGTTACGGTTTGGTTTGGTTTAGTGTTAATGTTAGGGTTAGGGGAAGGGTTAAGGTTAAGGAGAGGGTTAGGGGTAGTTTAGGCCTAGGGTTAGGGTTAGGATTAAGGTTAGCGTTAAGGTTTAGGTTTGGGTTAGCGTTAGGGTTAGGGTTAGGGTTTGGGTTTGGGTTTTAGGTTTGGGTTAGGGTTAGGGCTTGGGTTTAGGTTAGGTTTAAGGTTTGGGTTAGGCTTAGGTTTAGGGCTTGTATTTGGGTTAGGGTTAGCTTCAGGGTTAGGGTTAGGGTTAGGGTTACTGTTAGGGTTAGTTTTAGTGCTTGGGTTAGGGTTAGGGTTAGGGTTAGGGATTGGGATTAGGTTAGGTTTAGGGTTTGGGTTAAGCTTTGGGTTAGTGTTTGGGTTTGGATTATGTTTAGGTTTAGGGTTACGGTTAGGGTTAGGTTTAGGGTTTGGGTTTGGGTTAGAGTAAGGTATCGGATTAGGGTTTGGTTTAGGTTTAAGATTAGGGTTAGGGTTTGGGTTAGGGTTTGGGTTAGGGTAAAGGTTAGAGTTATGGTTAGGGGTTAGGGTTAGTGTTAGGCTTAGGGTTAGGGTTAGGGGTAGTGTTACGCTTACGATTTGGGGTAGGGTTAGGTTTAGGGGTAGGGTTAGGGTTAGGGTTTGTGTTAGGGTTAGGGTTAGGGTTAGTGTAAGTGTTAGGTTTTGGGTTATGGTTAGGGTTAGGTTTAGGGTTAGTGTTTGGGCTTGGGTTAGGGTTAGGGTTAGGGTTAGTTTTAGCGTTAGGGTTAGGGCTAGGCGATAGGGATAGGGTTAGGCTTAGGGTTTGGGTTAGTGTTTGGGCTTGGGTTAGTGTTAGTGTTAGGGTTAGGATTAGGGTTAGGTTTAGTATTAGGATTAGGGTTTGGGTTTCGGTTAGGGTTAGGGTTAGGGTTAGCGTTTGCGTTAGTGTTAGGGTTAGGGATAGGGTTTAATTTAGGGTTAGGGTTAGGGTTTGGGTTAGGATTTAGGTTTGGATTAGCGTTAGGTTTAGGTTTAGTTTTAGGGCTCGGGTTAGGGTTAGGGTTAGATTTAGGGCTTGGGTTTAGGAAAGGTTTAGGATTTGTGTTAGGCTTAGGGTTAGAGTTCGGGTTAGGGTTAGGGTTAGGGTTAGGGTTAGTGTTAGGATTAGGGTTTGGGTTAGGGTTAGGGTTAGTTTTAGGGTTATTATTTGGGTTAGGGTTAGGGTTGAAGTTTGGGTTTGGGTTAGCTTTAGGGTTAGGGTTTTGGTTAGGGTTAGGGTTAAGGTTAGAGTTATGGTTAGGTTTAGGGTTTGGGTTTGGTTTAGGTTTAGGCTTAGGGTTAGGGTTAGGGTAAGTATTAGGGTTAGGGTTTGGGTTAGGGTTAGGTTTAGAGTTAGGGCTTAGGTTTAGGTTAGGTTTAGGATTTGGGTTAGGCTTAGGATTAGGGTTCCGGTTAGGGTTAGGGTTAGGGTTAGGGTTAGGGTTAGGGTTAGGGTTAGCTTTAGTGTTGGGTTTATGGTTAGGGTTAGGGTTAGGGTTAGAGTTGGTGTTAGGATTGGGGTTTGGGTTAGAGTTAGGGTTAGGGTTAGGGCTTGGGTTAGGTTTAGGTTTGAAGTTTGGGTTTGGGTTAGGGTTAGGGTTAGGGTTTCGGTTAGGGTTAGGGTTAGGGTTCGGGTTATGGTTAAGTTTAGGGTGTGGGTTTGCTTTAGGATTAGGCTTAGGGTTAGGGTTAGGGTAATTGTTAGGGTTAGGGTTTAGGGTAGGGTTAGGGTTAGGTTTACGGTTAGGGTTACGGTTTGGTTTGGTTTAGGGTTAGTGTTAGGGTTAGGCGAAGGGTTAGCATTAGGGATAGGTTTAGGGGTGTTTTAGGGCTAGGGTTAGGGTTAGGATTAAGGTTAGGGTTAAGGTTTAGGTTTGGGTTAGAGTTAGGTTTAGAGTTGGGGTTTGGTTTAGGGTTAGGTTTAGGGTTAGCGTTGGGGTTAGGGTTAGGGTTAGGGTTAGGGTTAGGGTTAGGGTTAGGTTTAGTGTTAGGATTAGGGTTTGGGTTTCGGTTAGGGTTAGGGTTAGTGTTAGCGTTTGCGTTAGTGTTAGGTTTAGGGATAGGGTTTAGGTTAGGGTTAGGGTTAGGGTTTGGGTTAGGATTTAGGTTTGGATTAGCGTTAGGGTTAGGTTTAGTTTTAGGGCTCGGGTTAGGGTTAGGGTTAGATTTAGGGCTTGGGTTTAGGAAAGGTTTAGGGTTTGTGTTAGTCTTAGGGTTAGGGTTCGGGTTAGGGTTAGGGTTAGGGTTAAGGTTAGAGTTAGGGCTTAGGTTTAGGTTAGGTTTAGGATTTGGGTTAGGCTTAGGATTAGAGTTCCGGTTAGGGTTAAGGTTAGGGTTAGTGTTAGGGTTAGGTTTAGGGTTAGGGTTAGGGTTAGGGTTAGGGTTAGGGTTAGGGTTAGGGTTAGTGTTAGGATTAGGGTTTGGGTTAGAGTTAGGGTTAGGGTTAGGGTTTGGGTTAGGGTTAGGTTTGAAGTTTGTGTTTGGGTTAGGGTTAGGGTTAGGGCTAGTGTTAGGATTAGGGTTTGGGTTAGAGTTAGGGTTAGGGTTAGGGTTTGGGTTAGGGTTAGGTTTG
Organism: Eospalax fontanierii; assembly: GCA_035773235.1. Taxonomy (NCBI): domain Eukaryota; kingdom Metazoa; phylum Chordata; class Mammalia; order Rodentia; family Spalacidae; genus Eospalax; species Eospalax fontanierii. The sequence goes on from CM069528.1 coordinate 5,065,009, forward strand.
AAGTTTGAGTTTGGGTTAGGGTTAGGGTTAGGGTTTCGGTTAGGTTTAGGGTTAGGGTTCGGGTTATGGTTAGGTTTAGGGTGTGGGTTTGGTTTAGGATTAGGCTTAGGGTTAGGGTTAGGGTAATTGTTAGGTTTAGGGTTTAGGGTAGGGTTAGGGTTAGGTTTACGGTTAGGTTTACGGTTTGGTTTGGTTTAGGGTTAGTGTTAGGGTTAGGGGAAGGGTTAGCGTTAGGGATAGGTTTAGGGGTGTTTTAAGGCTAGGGTTAGGGTTAGGATTAATGTTAGGGTTAAGGTTTAGATTTGGGTTAGAGTTAGGTTTAGAGTTGGGGTTTGGTTTAGGGTTAGGTTTAGGGTTAGGGTTGGGGTTAGGGTTAGGGTTAGGGTTAGGGTTAGGTTTAAGGTTTGGGTTAGGTTTAGGTTTAGGTTTTGGGTTAGGGTTAGGATTAGGGTTTGGTTTGGGTTAGGGTTAATGTTACGGATAGGGTAAGGGTTACGTTTGGGGTTAGGGTTTCGTTTATGTTAACTGTAACTGTTTCGTTACAGTTAGAGGTTGGTTTAGGGTTAGGGTTAGGGTTAGGGTTAGGGTTAGGGATTGGTTTGGGGTAGGTTTAGTGTTAGGGTTAGTAATAGAATTTCGGTTAGGGTTAGGGTTAGGGTTAGGGTTAGCGTTAGGGTTAGGGCTAGGCGATAGGGATAGGGTTAGGCTTAGGGTTTGGGTTAGTGTTTGGGCTTGGGTTAGTGTTAGTGTTAGGGTTAGGATTAGGGTTAGGTTTAGTATTAGCATTAGGGTTTGGGTTCCGGTTAGGGTTAGGGTTAGGGTTAGCGTTTGCGTTAGTGTTAGGGTTAGGGATAGGGTTTAATTTAGGGTTAGGGTTAGGGTTTGGGTTAGGATTTAGGTTTGGATTAGCGTTAGGTTTAGGTTTAGTTTTAGGGCTCGGGTTAGGGTTAGGGTTAGATTTAGGGCTTGGGTTTAGGAAAGGTTTAGGATTTGTGTTAGGCTTAGGGTTAGAGTTCGGGTTAGGGTTAGGGTTAGGGTTAGGGTTAGTGTTAGGATTAGGGTTTGGGTTAGGGTTAGGGTTAGTTTTAGGGTTATTATTTGGGTTAGGGTTAGGGTTGAAGTTTGGGTTTGGGTTAGCTTTAGGGTTAGGGTTTTGGTTAGGGTTAGGGTTAAGGTTAGAGTTATGGTTAGGTTTAGGGTTTGGGTTTGGTTTAGGTTTAGGCTTAGGGTTAGGGTTAGGGTAAGTATTAGGGTTAGGGTTTGGGTTAGGGTTAGGTTTAGAGTTAGGGCTTAGGTTTAGGTTAGGTTTAGGATTTGGGTTAGGCTTAGGATTAGGGTTCCGGTTAGGGTTAGGGTTAGGGTTAGGGTTAGGGTTAGGGTTAGGGTTAGCTTTAGTGTTAGGGTTATGGTTAGGGTTAGGGTTAGGGTTAGAGTTAGTGTTAGGATTAGGGTTTGGGTTAGAGTTAGGGTTAGGGTTAGGGCTTGGGTTAGGTTTAGGTTTGAAGTTTGGGTTTGGGTTAGGGTTAGGGTTAGGGTTTCGGTTAGGGTTAGGGTTAGGGTTCGGGTTATGGTTAAGTTTAGGGTGTGGGTTTGGTTTAGGATTAGGCTTAGGGTTAGGGTTAGGGTAACTGTTAGGGTTAGGGTTTAGGGTAGGGATAGGGATAGGTTTACGGTTAGGGTTACGGTTTGGTTTGGTTTAGGGTTAGTGTTAGGGTTAGGCGAAGGGTTAGCATTAGGGATAGGTTTAGGGGTGTTTTAGGGCTAGGGTTAGGGTTAGGATTAAGGTTAGGGTTAAGGTTTAGGTTTGGGTTAGAGTTAGGTTTAGAGTTGGGGTTTGGTTTAGGGTTAGGTTTAGGGTTAGCGTTGGGGTTAGGGTTAGGGTTAGGGTTAGGGTTAGGGTTAGGGTTAGGTTTAGTGTTAGGATTAGGGTTTGGGTTTCGGTTAGGGTTAGGGTTAGTGTTAGCGTTTGCGTTAGTGTTAGGTTTAGGGATAGGGTTTAGGTTAGGGTTAGGGTTAGGGTTTGGGTTAGGATTTAGGTTTGGATTAGCGTTAGGGTTAGGTTTAGTTTTAGGGCTCGGGTTAGGGTTAGGGTTAGATTTAGGGCTTGGGTTTAGGAAAGGTTTAGGGTTTGTGTTAGTCTTAGGGTTAGGGTTCGGGTTAGGGTTAGGGTTAGGGTTAAGGTTAGAGTTAGGGCTTAGGTTTAGGTTTGGTTTAGGATTTGGGTTAGGCTTAGGATTAGAGTTCCGGTTAGGGTTAAGGTTAGGGTTAGTGTTAGGGTTAGGTTTAGGGTTAGGGTTAGGGTTAGGGTTAGGGTTAGGGTTAGGGTTAGTGTTAGGATTAGGGTTTGGGTTAGAGTTAGGGTTAGGGTTAGGGTTTGGGGTAGGGTTAGGTTTGAAGTTTGTGTTTGGGTTAGGGTTAGGGTTAGGGTTAGTGTTAGGATTAGGGTTTGGGTTAGAGTTAGGGTTAGGTTTAATGTTAGGGTTTGGGTTAGGGTTAGGTTTGAAGTTTGAGTTTGGGTTAGGGTTAGGGTTAGGGTTTCGGTTAGGTTTAGGGTTAGGGTTCGGGTTATGGTTAGGTTTAGGGTGTGGGTTTGGTTTAGGATTAGGCTTAGGGTTAGGGTTAGGGTAATTGTTAGGTTTAGGGTTTAGGGTAGGGTTAGGGTTAGGTTTACGGTTAGGTTTACGGTTTGGTTTGGTTTAGGGTTAGTGTTAGGGTTAGGGGAAGGGTTAGCGTTAGGGATAGGTTTAGGGGTGTTTTAAGGCTAGGGTTAGGGTTAGGATTAATGTTAGGGTTAAGGTTTAGATTTGGGTTAGAGTTAGGTTTAGAGTTGGGGTTTGGTTTAGGGTTAGGTTTAGGGTTAGGGTTGGGGTTAGGGTTAGGGTTAGGGTTAGGGTTAGGTTTAAGGTTTGGGTTAGGTTTAGGTTTAGGTTTTGGGTTAGGGTTAGGATTAGGGTTTGGTTTGGGTTAGGGTTAATGTTACGGATAGGGTAAGGGTTACGTTTGGGGTTAGGGTTTCGTTTATGTTAACTGTAACTGTTTCGTTACAGTTAGAGGTTGGTTTAGGGTTAGGGTTAGGGTTAGGGTTAGGGTTAGGGATTGGTTTGGGGTAGGTTTAGTGTTAGGGTTAGTAATAGAATTTCGGTTAGGGTTAGGGTTAGGGTTAGGGTTAGGGTTTAGGTTTGGTCTAGGGTTAGGGTTACGGTTAGTGTTTGGGTTATGGTTTAGGTTTGGGTTAGGGTTAGTTTTAGGGCTTGGGTTAGGGTTAGGTTTAGGGTTAGGGCTTGGGTTTAGGTTAGGTTTAATGTTTGGGGTAGGCTTAGGGTTAGCTTTTGTCTTTGGGGTAGGTTTAGGTTTAGGGTTAGGGTTAGGGTTAGGGTTTAGGTTTGGGTTATAGTAAGGGATCGGGTTAGGGTTTTGGTTAGTTTTAAGGTTAGGGTTAGGGTTTGGGTTAGGGTTTGTGTTAGGGTTAAGGTTAGGGTTAGGGTTAGGGTTAGGGTTTGGGTTAGGGTTAGGGTTGAAGTTTGGGTTTGAGTTAGGGTTAGGGTTAGGTTTTCGGTTAGGGTTAGGGTTAGGGTTAGGTTTCGGGTGTGGGTTTGATTTAGGATTAGGCTTAGGGTTAGGGTTAGCGTAAGTGTTAGGGTTAGGGTTTGGGATAGGGTTAGGGTTAAGTTTAGGGTTAGGGTTACGGTTTGGTTTGGTTTAGGTTTAGTGTTAATGTTAGTGGAAGGGTTAGGGTTAGGGATAGGTTTAGGGGTTGTTTAGGGCTAGGGTTAGGGTTACGATTAAGGTTAGGGTTACGGTTTAAGTTTGGGTTAGAGTTAGGTTTAGAATTGGGGTTTAATTTAGGGTTAGGTTTAGGGTTAGGGTTGGGGTTAGGGTTAGGGTTAGGTTTAAGATTAGGGTTAATTTTAGGTTTAGGTTTTGGGTTAGGGTTAGGGTTAGGGTTTGGTTTGGGTTAGGGTTAATGTTACGGATAGGGTAAGGGTTAGGTTTGGGGTTAGGGTTTCGTTTATGGTTACTGTTAGAGGTTGGTTTAGGGTTAGGGTTACGGTTAGGTTTAGGGTTACGGATTGGTTTGGGGTAGGGTTAGTGTTAAGGTTAGGGATAGAATTTCGGTTAGGGTTAGTGTTAGGGTTAGGGTTAGGGTTAGGGTTTAGGTTCGGTTTATGGTTAGGGTTAGGCTTAGGGTTAGGGTTAGTTTTAGGTCTTGCGTTAGGGTTAGGGTTAGGGTTAGGGCTTGGGTTTAGGTTAGGTTTAAGGTTTGGGTTAGGCTTAGGTATAGCGTTTGTGTTTGGGGTAGGTTTAGGTTTAGGTTTAGGGTTAGGGTTAGGGTTAGGGTTAGGGTTTGGATTTGGGTTAGAGTAAGGTATCGGGTTAGGGTTTGGGTTAGGTTTAAGGTTAGGGTTAGGGTTGGGGTTAGGGTTTGGTTTAGGGTTAATGTTAGGGTTAGAGTTAGGGGTTAGGGTTAGGGTTAGGGTTTGAGTTAGGATTACGGCTAGGGTTATCGTTAGGGTTACGTTTTGGGTTAGGGTTAGGTTTAGTTTTAGGGTTAGTGTTTGGGCTTGGGTTACGGTTAGGTTTAGGGTTAGGTTTAGAGTTAGGCTTAGAGTTTGCCTTAGGCTTAGGGTTAAGGTTAGGGCTAGGCGATAGTGATAGGGTTAGGGTTAGTGTTAGGGTTAGGGTTTGGGCTTGGGTTAGGGTTAGTGTTAGGGTTAGGATTTGGGCTTGGGTTTAGGTTAGGTTTAAGTTTTGGGTTAGGCTTAGGCTTAGGGTTTGTGTTTGGGTTAGGTTTAGCTTTAGGGTTAGGGTTAGGGTTAGGGTTAGGCTTAATCCTAACCCTAACTCTAACCGAAACCCAAACCCTAACCCTAACCCTAACCCTAAACCTAACCCATAACCGTGACCCTAACACAAACCCTAACCCTAACCCTAAAACAAACCCTAACCCTAACCCTAACCCAAACCCAAACCCTAACCCTAACCCTAAACCTAAACCTAACACAAACTCTAATCCTAACACTAACCCTAACCCTAACCCTAACCCTAAGAAAAACCCTAAAACTAAACCTTATGCTAACCCTAACCGTATCCCAAACCCTAAAACTAACCCAAACCCTAACCCTAACCCTAACCCTAACCGAAACCCAAACCCTAATCCTAACACTAAACCTAACCCTAATACTAACCCTAATCATAACACTAACCCTTACCCTAACCCAAACCCTAACACTAACCCTAATCCAAATCCTAACTCTAACCCTAAACCTAACCCAAACCCAAACTTCAACACTAACCCTAACCCAAACCCTAACACTAACCATAACCCTAACCCTAACCCAAACCCTAGTCCTAACACTAACCCTAACCCTAACCCTAATCCTAACCCTAACCCAAAACCTAAGCCTAAACCTTACCCTAACCCTAACCCTATTCCAAACCCTAACCCTAACCCAAACCCTAACCGTAACCCTAACCTGAACCATAACACTAAACACTAAACCCTAACCCTAAACCTAACCCTAACCCAAAACCTAACACTAACCCTAACACAAATCCTAACCCTAACCCTAACCCTAACCCTAACACAAACCCTAACCCTAACCCTAAAACAAACCCTAACCCTAACCCAAACCCTAACCCAAACCCTAACCGTAACCTTAAAACTAACCCAAACCCTAACCCGATACCCTACTCTAACCCAAACCCAAACCCTAACCCTAACCATAACCCTAACCCTAACCCTAACCCTAAACCTAAACCTAACCCAAACACAAAGCCTAACCCTAAGCATAAACCAAACCTTAAACCTAACCTAAACGCAAGCCCTAACCCTAACCCTAACCCTAACCCAAGCCCTAAAACTACCCCTAACCCTAAGCCTAACCCTAACCCAAACCTAAACCCTAACCCTAACCCGAACCCTAACCTAACCCTAACCCTAACCCTAACCCTAACCCTAACCTAAACCCAAGCCCTAACCCTAACCCTAACCCTAACCCTAGCCCTAAAACTAACCCTAACTCTAACCCTAAACCAAACCTAAACCCTAATTCAAACACTCTCCTAACCCTAACCCTAAACCAAAGCTAAACTCTAACCCGAACCCTAACCCTAACCCTAACCCTAACACTAACCTAAACTCTATCCCTAAAACTAACACTAACCCTACGCCAAACCAATTCGAACCCCTAACCCTACCCTAACCCTAACCCTAAACCAACCTCTAACAGTAAACCTAAACCAAACCCTAACCCCAAACCTAACCCTTACCCTGTCCGTAACATTAACCCTAACACAAACCAAACCCTAACCCTAACCCTAACCCTAATTCTAACCCTAAACCTAAACCTAAATATAACCCTAAATCTAAACCTAACCCTAACCCTAACCCTAACCCTAACTCAAACCCTAACACCTAACCCTAAACCTAACCTTAACCCTAACCCAAACCCTAACCCAAACCCTAACCCTAACACTAAACCTAACACAAACCCTAACCCTATACCTTACTCTAACCCAAACCCAAACCCTAACCCTAATCCTAACCCTAACCCTAACCAAAACCATAACCCTAACCCAAAACCTAACCCTAACTCTAACCCTAATCCTGACCCTAACCCAAATCCTAAACCTACCCCTAACCCTAACCCTAACCCTATACCAAACCTTAACCTTAACCCTAACCCTAACCCAAACTCAAACCCTAACCCTAACCATAACTCTAAACCTAACACAAACCCTAATCCTAACACTAACCCTAACCCTAACCCTAACCCTAAAACAAACCCTAAAACTAACCCTTACACTAACCCTAACCATATCCCAAACCCTAACACTAACCCAAATCCTAACCCTAACCCTAACCCTAACCGAAACCCAAACCCTAATCCTAACACTAAACCTAACCCTAATAATAACACTAATCATAACCCTAACCCTTACCCTAACCCAAACCCTAACCCTAACCCTAACCCTAACCCTTTCGCTATCGCCTAGCCCTAACCCTAACCCTAAGCCAAACCCTAACCCTAACTCTAACCCTAACCCGAAACGTAACCCTAACCCTAACCCTAAGCCAAACCTAACCTTAACTCTAACCATAACCCTAAACCTAACCCTAACCCAAGCCCAAACACTAACCCTAAACCTAACCCTAACCCTAACCCAAACCGTAACCCTAACCATAAACCTAACCGTAACCCTAACAAAAACCCTAACCCTAACCCTAACCCTAACCCAAACCCTAACCGTAACACTAACCCTAAACCTAACCCGAACCCTAACGTAACCCTAACCGAAACCCTAACCTAAATGCTAACCCTAACCCTAAAACTAACCCAAACCCTAACACTAACCCTAATCCAAATCCTAACTCTAACCCTAAACCTAACCCAAACCCAAACTTCAACACTAACCCTAACCCAAACCCTAACACTAACCCTAACCCTAACCCTAACCCAAACCCTAGTCCTAACACTAACCCTAACCCTAA